>JARQZK010005073.1:10000-57500 GCA_030704885.1 Cynegetis impunctata
GGCCCTTTCATTATTTTGGTTAAAAATAAGAAAACACCAGTTGAGAGTTTAAGCGTAAAAACTGATACTAAATTTTCACAAAATACGAGATATTTCAAAAACCATAAGGTTTTGGTGAATTAAACTTTTATGAAACTGGCATTTGTTCTCACTGTAAAATCCAAAAATGAAATAATATATAAGGTATTCCATTTAAAAAATACCAACTTTGATACTTTTCGTGTTTTTGGCACACCCTGTATAACATGAAAATATTTTTTAAATGTGGTTCTAATAGGTTCCCATTCATCCTAAAGAAAAAACTTTTATAAAATCAAATACTTTAGCCATAACGCTTCGTGTCGAATAACGTCAATCGCCCTGTATATATATAATATATATAATACCAAGATGGTCAGTAAATTGGTCAACGTTCATATCTCCAGTTAAGATAATAAGATCAAACTGGGGCACAATGAAAGAAAGGAGATCATCTAAGTAATCAATCAAGCTACTGATATTACACGCACTAGTACGATAAATGACAACAGCAAAAGCTTCATTTCCACCAAGTATAAGTTTGATCCAAAGATTTTCAATGCCATTCACAGTGTGAAAGTCCTCCAGAATCACCGATGCCCCAAATGAATCACCAATGTAAACACCCATTCCCCCACCTCTACTGCCTCTATTCTTTCGCAGGAAATTGTATCCAGGTATAGACAACGAAATGTCGGTAGTATTACTAGGGAGTTTTTGAGTTTCTATTTAAAGTCAACGTAATTATCGTAAACCGCTATGTTGAGTATGCGCAGAACGGAAAACGATATTAACGGGTTGAAGATCCTAAAAGAGTTCTTGAATTCAAATTTATTGCGAACGTCAAATAAGTATAACCTCTCTTGTGTTCTTGTATTATTTTTTGTCGGGTGATTTTTCCAATTTGCATCAACTATTATTAGCGTTCTTTGGGTAAATTATCATGGAAAATGTAATAGACTATATAGCGATCAGGCGCGGGGGTGTGGATCATAATTTAATGAGAGGTATAATCTTACATAACATCTTTGAAGAGGAACAAGAACGTGAAAATATTGATGGAAACATACCCGGATTCGATTTGTATAATATTGAGGTTGAAGAGGTGAAAATAAGTTTTCGTTTTCAAAGAGAGGATTTGTCACGGTTATGCCAAACTTTGCAGATACCAAACCCAATTTTCTGGACATAAAGCAACTGGTAAATGCAATAGTTTGTAGTAATAATAGTGATTAATTTGGGCAAATATATTTCTTAGGCTTCGAAGGTTATGTATTTTACTGTTCTCATTGAAAATAATTTTTCTGTTATAAGGGTAATGTACTGCTGAATCACTGACCAAATATCTGGGTTTTCAAATGGACTTAGAACCACTTTAAGAAGTAACAGATCCTCCATATCTGTAAATCGTAGTATTTTTTTAACTATCGTGGCAAGTGAACAAAACCCGTTGAAAAAATATCAAAATTAGCTGTAAATAAACAAACCAAAATAGCACTGTGACATAACCAATAAAAATACGGAAACTGTCAATCTCAAAACATCAGATCGCAGACTCGATTGATGGTTGCCACATAGTAAGAAATAACATTTTTTGCGAATTTTTAATACAAGGGAAGAAGTTTGGAACGAATTAGCACGATAGTATATATGATATTAGTCACTTATCATAGTTTAAATAGTCTATTTTTCTTTAGTTTGTAACAATTTAACACAAGCGCGTTCAAACTTGTCAACACCGCGAATAGAACGTACGTTTATTAAGCGAACGTTAAGGTCCCGTTGATAACGTAGTACGTAATCGGTTAATAACCGTCTCGGTAATTTCAAAGCTTCTGCGCATGCTCATAATAACCGAAAACGTAATTTACGTGTAAATTTAGGGTCTCAAAAACTCCCTACTACCAAGCCAAGTTTCCGTTAAGCACATTATATGAAATTTATTAATTTGCAAAAAATCAGCAAAATTATCAAACTTAGGAAAAAGCGAACGAATGTTCAATTGATCAAATATTAAGTTTTTAGACATAATTGGTTTTAGATTTTAAGGCATCAATACTTATGAGAAAATACCAGCAACCAGAACTATTAGCGATATGGTCGATAGTTACATTAGATTTTGATTTTTCGTTAATTTCCCTACAATTACAACATTGAATAAAATCATCAGTATAATCTCTTTTATCATGATTACCAGAACACTTCTGGCGAACAACAATTTTGCTGTGGCAATCTTTTTTATAATGACCTAATTTACAACACATGAAACATTTAATTAAACTGAAATGCTCTGCAACAAAACACATAGACCATCCGATAAATAAGATTGGATCACTCTTTTGAAGACTGAAGGGGAGACCTGCAGAACAACATTTAATTTATCTTTAAATTTAATAGACGTCACCACCCTGATTGGATCCTGAACATCATCCATACCATTTGAACTTTTCAAGTTTTCAATAACTTCCGGATCAAGAAACCTTTCAGAGTCCACCCCGTATATCATCAAACGAGGGTTCCGCATAGCAGGCAATGACACGCTAAACGACTGATCGAAATCTCGGAGAATCATTTTTTTTTAAATTTTCTCGGGAATCATCATCATCACACTCCATCAACAGACCATCCCTTATGAGTCTAGTATCCATAATTTTAGCATTTACTTTAGAAGGGTTTATCTTAGACTTGATTTCATTAGCGATCACTTTGTTATCAATATTTTGATTTTTTTACCTTACCAATAAAACAGATGATTCAGTTTTAAATTTTTCGTAATCCCATACTGTTATTTTGATTTAACGGTATTCAGATGACAATTGAAAAGTCAGTGTTAACGGCCGCCGGCCGTTATAATTTTATAACGGCCGGCGGCCGTTAAGAAATCACGTGTTCAAATATTTATTTCAAAACGTCATTCTGGTTACAATAACAATTATAATAAAACTAACTATTTATTTATTTGAAAAGTAATTTGACAGTTATTATTTGAAATGTCTATCTTATTGATTAGAGATTTACCATCTATAGCAACAGTTTTTGAACTTGTTGTCGATGAAGCCTTATTATTATGAAAAAGTTGTCTCGTTATCTTCATTCTCTTCGAAACTGAATTTTCAATATACGACTCCGCCACCGCAGAGGAGTCCCAACCTCCAAGTTCTTTTACCGATGGTAGATCGCCACCATTTTCTACAAGCATGGTAGCCGAAGATCTGCGAAACGAGTGCCCTGTGTAGAGCTGAGGGTTTTCTAATTTTGAGAATGCTGCAATTTTCTTTGGAACGCCTTCAATAGTATGAATGCCCACTACTTGTTTTACACATTTACCATTCCTATAACCAATGAAAAATCGCCGATTTTCCAGATTCGAAGGTCGCAAATCTACGTATTTTTGGTATAAACCATAGCCATCAAAAGGAAGTCCTTCATTGGGAATGACAAATACCCTATTCTTTTTCTTTTTAGTCATCCTCAATGTAACCAAAACTTTGGTACTGGTGCTTTCAAAATCATCCACAGTCAGCTTCACAAGTTCCTCACGTCTACAGGCACCAAAAATTCCACACATTAATACAACCTTTTCAAGCAACTATGTATGATCATTTGCCTCCAACAAAAACATAATTACTTCTTCTTCAGACAAAATTTTTGATTTCTTTGGGTTGTATCCATCAGACTTATGTCTCAAGAATAAAAATAATTTTCCAAATCTGAAAATACATTTCTGTTGGTAATACTCTAATATGGTGCAAGATTTAAAATAACTAACCTTGAAATGTCAATGTTGTCATAAACTCTCAAAGCAAGTTTCAACATTGAAATCTTCGTCCACAGCGAGTTGGGAGAATAAACCTTCGATTTTCCTTTCGCATAGGCTAATAAAACATCCTCATTAACCACCTTTACATTCTTGCTATTACGCCAATTTTCAAAATTTTCATATTCTTTTTTATACCGCTGTTGAGTTATTGCCGGCAGTAAATCAACACTCGCTGCACATGATTCTTCCAATATTTCAAAAGAAATTTCATTTTGTTCCTCAATTTCATCCATAGTCGTCGTTACAGCGAACTTGCGAACACAAAAAACTGACGTTGTTTATAAAATTGCCAAACAGTTCCATGACAACAGAGTGCACGACGTTGGGATTTTTTTCAGAATTACGAGGTACGGGGTTTGTTTTTTCTTCGGAATCAAAATGTAATCTTCCAACGGGATTACGAAAAGTCTTTAACGACACACGGCCGATACGCAAATAACGGATTCGGTTAGTTATAATCCGAGGCGCAGCCGATCCAACCTCATCCGTTATTTGCTACATATCGGCCTTGTTACGTGAATAACTATAACAGCCGCAACATAACTTTTCACGTTACTGATATCGGGTGAATTATGTTGACACGCCTTATTCATATATTGTACCTTCCTTAATCAGTTTATTCGAAAATTCCAGTTCTGCAACGTATTTACTCAGAATATCTCTTTCCCGAGTTAGACATTCAATTTTCGTAGGAGAACTGTAGACCACAGGCAACTTAGAATCTTGACAGCCCCAGCGCAGGAAAGTATCCCTTTTCAGATTGACAATACGAGTAAAATAATCGGAACATTTTTTATTGATGAAGGAATGAAGGACTCACAATTATTACCGCAACATTAAATGTCATTTATAGAAGCCACTTATCAGTACGTGAAAATATTCATTGCAATTGTACACGAAGTATCTAATGTATTTGTAGTCTTAAATGATAATATTTCAGAGAGCAATTAGCATTTTCCTATTACAATTTACAAGGATGTTGTTTGTTGTAATAGTTATTTATTGGTTTCTAATTAAAACTTCGTTTTCAGTTTTTATTACAGTATTCAAAAACCGTCCATCTTTCCCTATTCCCTGACCTCTGGCCCCTGACGGTGAATCATAGAAACTTTGTTAATATATGAGATATCATAAAATCGAAACAGCTGTATGCAGATTTTGAGTTAGGTTGTCATTTTCTATAATTCACTGTTGGGTTGTGAATGTAGAATTCTAGTCGCGAAATATATATAATCAGCTCCATTGGAAAGTTGTTTGATAATTTTTTAAATTATCAAAGAATTTTACTTCTTCACTATTATAACACATCAGTGTTATATTCGATTTTTCCAATTTAGAATTAGCAATAGATTTTAAAAAAAGAAACGGTGTCATGGGACACCAGGTATGAACGAAGTTCTTTCGGATAATATAGAAGGACCATAATTTGCGAATACGAAACATGTGCGTGTCGGGGCGCACGAAAAAAGTGAAAACTTATATTACTTATACTAATGCAAGTTGAAATAATAAATATTGAAATGTGAGGCTAAGAGCTCTAACGAGATTGTAAATAAGAAAAATGAAAAAAGCTAGGTGTCACCTCTGGGATTCGAACCCTAAAGTACGGCACATCAGGGTTCAGTACTTAGACCTTTCGGTTATTAACGCAATGTAAAAGAGACGCAATACTGTATAGAACGAGAGGATAACGTATCGCCACGCTAAAAAATTGAAAATTGAATATAAACCTACAATACGTAGTCATTATTTTAAGGAACAAATTTGTAAAGCTTTATCTTTGCATTATGCCATATCTGATTTCTATCGTAATCTGTTTGGCGTGGCGGAGTGGGATCAGAAAGAGAAGGGATGAGAGAACGGAAAGAAAGAGGGAGAAAGCGAATGGTATACAATAGTCGCCCTGTTAACTAAAAGTGTTACTTCCGTTACATTTTAGTCTCTCATATTTTTCAGTTTGGTCCGGCAGCGGAAACCCTACCTCCTCCAAGCCTGCCGTAAGGAACTTCCAATAAATTATTTGGAATAATGTTAGTTTGTGCTCCAGCATCTGAAGAAATAAATACCAGTTGATCATTCATTTGCAGTACTTCAACCCAGTCTTGTTCATTTGATTCATTTGCTTAAATTTATATATTTTTTTGGAAGGGATTCTTATTTTTACATTTAAAATTTATTCGGTTCCATATACTGGACAGATCACAAATCTGTGCACTGAGACACTAAACTGTTTACACTGTTTACTAAATGAATGTTTATGTCGATTTAGTTTCATTCAACAATTACCATGTCAGTGATAAAACTTTCATGAGTGCTCAATATGACGACAAATCTATTGCATACCACATCCAAATGATGATAGCTTCAATTATTATTGACTACTTCATCAGTTGAAATGTTCAATAATAGGTAATTATTAAATATCTCTCCTGTAGTGGTATTAGGTTCAGGGTGAATATAACTTATTTAATAGTTCTATTTACCACTGCAAATGATAGCACGTATGAGATTACTTCCTGTGATGTCAAGATTTACCACTTCAAAGAGTAGTAAAAAAGCCGAAAGATTCCGAAGTAACAAGCACGCGACGCTGCAGCTTCCGATATGCTTCCGATGTATCACCATTTTTATCATTATTGTTTTCTGTATTGCTGTTCGTGAGTTGTGCACCCATTCTCATTGTTTTAATTTTGCACCACTGTTCAAAGTTGAAGCTCAATGACTACGAATAGATATCTAGAATGAAAAGCTTACTGATTCAATGGAATTTGGATATTTGAATACCAGTAATCAACGGTAAGTCATACTCTGTTTCATAGCGTATTTGGAATGGCACTAAAGGTTTCAGTACCTACTTAAAGGCAGAATTCATAATCGCATGTAGGTTCCTCTGACACAGTGGGTATCTCCTAATTTTTTGAAATTTGATTAACCTAATCAACTAGATAGATGTAAGTATATACCCATATGACTTACATTTTTCCATATTGAATTTATGACTGACTGCATATTATTGAAAACCGATAATTAATTACCCTGCACATGTCCCAAAAGTATTCCCGTAATACCTATAATATAGTCACCTGCTTATAATTTCCATAGAATATTATCATTAGGTAACTTTTATTGCCTATTAAGTACTCATCTCCATTATTTTGTGGAGAGAACTGTTTTTTACCTGTTATTTCATACTTCTTTTGTTGTAGAAAACTATATAGATGAATAGTCTTTCGAAAATCAAAGCAACAATTCACAGATCACAAATATTCTAACACCAGGAAGAAATATATTTCTTTGAAAAAACAGTAAAGGAAAAAAGCGATCGGTTGATTATATAGATAATAATATTGATATTTCTGGTAAGTGAACACCTTGTTTGTGTAGAATTGTGTGGAAACCTTAGTTTTTTGTATTTTTCAGAAATAGTAGATGAACAAGTTGAAGAAGAAATCAACTGGCTAAAGTATAATTATTGTGAACCTTGAGGGAAGTTCTAAATCTTTGGGACAGAACTTCAGAGTATCGAATGAATCAATTTCCAAACACCCTATATATTGATTACTAAAGTTCAATGAACAAGCCTGTAAACATTGTCTTACTTTTAATACATAATTACAATTGGTTATGTTTCCGAAAACATTTAAGTACGTATGAAATACTCATTCAGTGAAGTTATAATGAACCTGCAAAATTCTCTAATATTATATCAGTGCAGATAAATAATAACCATAGATTTATGGATAAAAATAGAAAGGTAGTAGTGTACCCTGTCATATAAATGCTAAGTAATAATTTTATTTGGTTTTGAAGTATTCCATGGCACCGATAAATAAGAACAAATCGACAAGTGGGAGTTACTTGTTTGTAGTGGTGAATAATAACCGAACAGGAAAAGTACTTGATGCTTTAAGCTTCAGTATTTATTATTGTTTGAATCATACTATTTTGTAGTGGTAATATTTAATAAATGTAGTGATTGGCGCCTATTTGACCACAACGCTTGGTATATTATAGTTATCTTTCGGTATTCACTACGGATTTTTTTTTTCAGTATGGTTTCTACCACAACGCGTATATTCATTTATGCAATTATATTCTTATTTACATTATTTTAGCCAACATATTTACCTATCTTTCCGATTTATATAACTTGATCAAGTACTTTCCTTTCAGTCTGAGCTATTTGTAGTTGAACTCGCTGTGTTTGCCTTAAAAACTCCTTCAACTACTTGGGTACACCCTGCGTTGAGATCCTTAAGAGTGATTCCGTGGATTCTGCTGATCGATAAATTTCTAAATGAATCTTATTCAAATCTAATTTAGTTACAGAAGATAGCCTTTTCCTCAGTTCGTTATTTTCTAGGTCACAAATAACCCTGTCTTCAATTGGTGAGTCTTTTGATTTGGTAACCTCATAACTTGCTTCCAGAGACTTAAGTTCTGTGACATAAGCAGCAATATTTTCGCCTGTTTTTTTTTTCTAGTAAAAAACTTGGGTCTCCCGTAGGTAGGGTTGCCAACTCTCGACAGGACCAACCTGGTAGAATTTCAAGAAATTAATTTTGAAATTTATATTCACTTTTTTGTCGAGCAGCATCTAATATTTGATGGTTTTTTACCCCGGAATCATAAAAGTTTTTACATGAAAAGTCTAAACTTGTCAATATTTGTAACTCTGTTCTTACTGAAGAAATATTCATTCGGATTCCCTCCTTGCTCCATACATGTTCCATCATGCTAAATACGAACTCGCAGGAAGCATAAAAGACACGAATGGAAATAACAAACTTAAAAAATATTTCAATATAGGACAGGGATTTCTGTCTTTCGATTTCTTAAAGAAGTCAACCCAGCGTGAATACACTTGCTTTTCTTCAACGAAATGTGGTTGCATCTCACACAAAAATCTTCATCGTACAGTTTGTCACTACCTTAGTCAATATTTAATATTTTCTTGAGTCTAGTAATGCTTATCCATATGATTAGTTCTTTCTGAGATAAAATTTTCATTGAAGAGACAAAGACGCGACACACGCTCGGCAAGCGGCAGACGTGACAGAGACAGAGTCATTTTTAAATCCTTCATTTTCAAGTTTTTCTGGATGTCCTATTTATAGGCTATTGCTGTTTAACATCCGATTCTATTAACAAGTTCAGTTTCATCGCGAATTTCATGCCAAAACGTTACCTAGTTAATAAAATCGGTTTTCAAATATCAATAAATAGACAGTTGATGGAATCCGTCGTTACTACGTGATAATTTAACATGATGAACAAAAACAAAACTTGAATTTACTACGTTTATTATCACAAAAATACTTAGAAAAATATTACACTCCGATTGCAATTTCGGTCACTAGACCATCATCATGCAGATTGAGTTGAGAACTGAATACATAATTACAGATTTGCGCTCACGGGTGGGAAAGAATTATTGCAGGTACCCAAATAGACAAGTGGAACACATTTCAAGAAGGGCTAATCGAGTGCATTTCCCAAATTGGTACAATAAATTGTTCTTAGAAAAAATGATTCTAAGTAGGTAAGTAAGTTTGGTTCCTTTCGGTAATTTTTTCATAATTTGAAAGTGATCTATTTGTGGAAACGGGTGGTGGTTTTCACGGCAATGATTTGAAAACGTTGAATCCGTTTCATTATTCAAAAAAGATTGTTGGTGTTCTTTAAATCTTGTCTTGAACGATCGACCAGTCTGACCTATATACACTCCTTTACATACAGGACAAATCAACCTATAAACTCCTGAACTCTCAAACTTTGAAGCGATATCTTTGGTATTGAATAAAAATCTTGAGATTATTGTCATAGGTTTGGAAGAAATATTAATATTACATTTAGGTATGACATTAGCAACTTTTTCTGTTAGAGGACCAAAATATGTTAAAGAAATGAATTTTTCCGACTTTTCTACTTTCGATTGAGGATATATGCTTTTTTACGCTAGCTGACTACGTTTCTTGTTCATCATTTTATCTATCAAACTTGTATGAAAACCATTTTTTGAAGCAATTATTTTTATAGTAGAAATTTCTTTTGCTAAATTTGGCATGAATAATGGAATTCAAAACGCTCTGTGGATCATTGAGTTAAAAGCTGAATGTTTATGAGAAAGAGGATGATTTGAATCCGACGGATTCGAGGGCACCTAATATAATCAATTTATTTATTCATCAAATTTTATTACTTTCATCCAATAGTTATATCTAATAACTATTTCGTGGATCTTTATCAGTATTTATCATATTAGAAAGTTAATTCTTATCATGTCATTCGAGGTAGGTACGTCCGTACGTCCGTATTAGTTATAATGAAAGGCCGTGATTTCATTAGTTGGAAATTTGGTATACTTGAAGTCTATAATTCAAACATTATGAATTTCAATGAGTCCAGTACCATGAAAAACAAGAGTTCTTTCAAAAACTATCGTATATACATGACATATATTTCAGGTGAGTAACAAATCTTATATGGTAGTATGTAATAGATAACCAAAACCTTCCAAATTATTGAATTGTGAATTACTTACAAGGATAAAATTTTATTGATTATGGAAAGATATTTACTACTTCTGTACAAATCGCATTACTAGAGTAAGTGAGCAATTAATTTTAAGACTTTGTTTAAATACACTGTAGGAATAACTTTGAATTAGGTCACTTCTTAACAACATAAATGAGCAATCATTACTGAATAGATTTTTTTTAAATATCGGCGGGCCGCCGGTACCAGCGCTATGACCATCATTTTCCTTTTTGCCTTTACGTAATTAGACCCCTGAAGAACCGATATACTGGTACAAATGACCTTATATTTTGTGTCACCATCTCCCGGTCTATATGATAATTGTGACTACGGAATCACATATAAATTCAAATGCAGATGTTCACTAATCAAAATTACAGGAAGTTTTTATAAGAGCCGAAATATATGAAGGAATATAGATATTAGTTAAATTAGTGATTTGAGAATTTTCTGATGAATTTTGGTTGCTTTATATGAGAGTGGGCTATCTTCATGTGGGAATGAATATTATTTACACATTATAAAGATGTAACCTACAACATACCTATAATTATGTCTCTGGGACTAATATGAGTATTCTTTAGGAAAAATTACCTACAATAATATTTTTATATTGCTTAAATCAATTTCACATTTTTTACTGAAAATTTTCATGATATCCAATACGAAGTTTACAAAAAAAGTGTATACTTTCAGAAATATGTTTTACTATCATATTCATATATTGTTACACAAACGATGAATAACATTATGATAACTTATATGAAGCTAAAGAAAGAGAATAGATTTTCGTCATAATTCCAGGAGCAGGCAGCTCATTTCATTGAGTTATTCTCACTAATATTCCAATGAAATCACGTATATAATTATATTTTTGACGCTCTGAGTCAGTAAAGGTTTTTCGCAAAATTTAATGAGCATGCCAATCAATTCTTTAGTGTTAAGTCTCCATGAGTGTTGACAACGATCCTGCCAGAATAAGATGGCACGCCATTTTTCTAAGTGAATAGAAATTATTTTCAGAAGTAGTTATATTTATTCATTTAACTCAATTTTGTAACAGTATGTCACCTTACTTTAAAAGAAACATATTGATTCCCAAATCGACAGTTGGATTGAATTTGATTGACAAAATCTGGAATGGAGAATGTCACGGAGAAAAATAAGTAGGGGAAGGTCTGGAACAGTGGCCACCTTTTTCTAAAAAAATCAATAAAAATCATAATAATTTTTTTTTATAGAATTTGATACCTCTAAACAGCAATTACTATATTTACCTCTATAGCATTGCATTCTGTAGCTGAAAAAAAAATATTTTTATCCAAAAAGTTGTAGTTGCAAGAATGTTTTGCAAAGTGGCCACTGATGGTACAGTGGCCACTAGAATATGGTACTGTGGCCACTACTGTTTAGGAATTGAAAAAGGAATACAAAATAGACATTTGCCTGAATAATGGTTTATTTTAGAATAAGAAAATGATTTTTATAACAAAGATGTAGCTTCTGCTGCTGTTATGGACAAATCATTTCCCCTTTTCATGAAGCCGTTAAACCATAATCTTCCAGCAGTACAATTTTTTCTCCAAGAGGCGGGTATTTTTTTTTCATTGGCCATTGCTAAGTCGTATGCTAACTTTCGCGCACATATAGGATTCATACCATGATGCAGCTTTGCCATAGTTTGAAAATAATCGCTTAGAACGTCCTCTCCTTCGTGAGAAAATATCTGATTGACACGGAAACTTGGAGTTAGTCTTGGTACTCCTTCCAAAATTGGTGAGTTTCAGTCAATTTATTCTTCTTGATCGTTGCATTTCTTAATATAACGACTAAGTGTAGTACGTGGAATGCTGTACCTGATAGTTGCAGCTGTAACTGATAATACACTCATTATATCGCGAATTGCGTTGACCATAATTTCCGCCAAACTTTTTCCAATGCCGACATCTGTTCCTTTTCGGCGAGACATTTTCCAAAATAATATCTGAAATAAATGAGACCTAAATTTACAATATTGTACTAAATAATAATTTTCTAGTCAAGGTACAGTGGCCACCCCCTATTTAAAGAATAAAGTAGTGACCACTGTACCTACATTTAACATGGCCACTGTTCCAACCAGCACATGTATTTAAAGAGTGAAGAAAAAAACAAAAACTACCGTATGCAATCGAAAGCTTATTATATAAATATATATACTTACATGCATAAGGTATCATCTGTCAACACCAGTTCACTCCGATGAGCATTTATTTTGTCACTAACCATAAACTCACTTGCTTGCTGTTTTTTTACTGCACATACACAATTTGAGGTTGAGTTGATTTTAAACAGAAAATCTTCAAATTTAGGCAGATAACTTTGCAAGCATTGCAAGTGCATCGTTGGCAAACACTGTACTAGATGGCAGTACAAAATCTTTCCAAATGAGAAATTCGCGTAATGGTGGCCACTGTTCCTGCATGGCCACTGTTGCAGACCCTCCCCTACTTATAACCTTAAAAATGAAACAAACGAATAACCATGTGAAAATTCATACTGAAGTCAATATATCGTATATTTAATTGAAAAACAAAGAAATAGTAATTAATAATAATCAATAAAATATTAAAATTATGATTGTATGTGAAACTATAGCCGTAGAGTACGTACCTACTCATTATGATGTTGTATTACCCGTGTAAAGACTCTTTTTGTTCATGTACCTACTGTTTGTATTTTCCAAAAACTCATCGTGTGCTACTTTCTGAATATCATTTTTCATGTACATGAGCTTTTTTTCTGAATTTAAACTTTCAGTAAAACTTTGAAAATACTGTTACAGCAGTTTAATATCAGAATTTAAAATTGGTTCCCAGAAAGTTAGGAGATCTCAACATAATTCGAATATCAGAAGTTTGTAGGTCTCCGATAACGATATGTATCATCAAAAAGAACACAGCAATAAACAGAAATTGAAGAATTAACAATATTTATTCAATATCCTCCTCGAAAAATGAAGTTAGGTTTATCGTCGAAATATTTGATATTTTGATATCAGGTGGCATAACACGTTAAGAAGCTGGAATGAAAAAATCAACAATTTTTAATAATTATCTTTATCAAAAACTGAATTTAGGTTAAATGTAAACTGGAAATATTTAATTATAACGAATATCAACAAATTTTCAAATGAGTAGTTCAAATATTAACTGCACACTGCAATTAAATTATTAAATTATTTTCAATCATCATCAATCCATATCCCCAAAAATTTGACAATGCTAATTATGAAATTGCTAATTAGTTACCAAAAATTGTCTTCTTTGACCTATTCAATTTCAACTCAATTATGATTTCATTTCAATGTTGTACATGATGCAAAATCTGAAAAAATTGTTCATAGATTGACATTATTTTAATCTAATTCAATCATTGAATGAAGGTTTTTTTTCAGTTTTTTTTCTGGCAATAATGTCTGGAACAAATGATGGCTGGACATCTCCGATGATTAAAAAATTGAATGGTACTGAGGACAATCCGTTGGGAAGGCCTTTGACAATCGATGAAAGCAGCTGCTTAGGATCGATTATTATTTTGGGCATCATTGCAGGATCTTTCATATGTGGAGCCTCAGGGAAACTCATTGGGCGAAAAACTCTCATTGCAGCAATGGGGGTACCATACATAATATTTTGCTTCATCCTAGCTTTCACAAAAGATTTATGGCTTTATATTCTTTGACGATTTTTGTCAGGAATATTATCTGGAGCTGTACTAACATTAATACCTATGTATATTGCTGAATTGGCTAAACCTGAAATGCGGGAAAGACTTTTTGTTTCTATTAGTGTATCTATTAATCTAGGTGCTTTATTCACATATTCTTTAGGACCTATTATGCCTTTTTTTGTTTCATATTTCTTTAGCAATTATACCTATAATATTTATTATTATTTTTCCTATTTTTGCTGTTGAGAGTCCGTACTCTATAATAAGAAAATATTCTGTGAAAGCTGAAGAAATACTAAAAAATCTCAAAGCGAAGAATGACATAAGCGAAGAAATGAAACGAATAAAAGAGGATCTACAAAGAGGTTCAGACATGAGTCTGATAGAGATTTTCAAGTTTAAAGCAACCAGAAAAGCTCTTTTTATTTCAATTGGATTAGGCCTATTATTTATGCTCAGTGGACCATCTGTTGTATCATCATATTCTCAGTTTATCTTTAACACAGCTGGAGGTGTTTGGTCCGCTGAAGTTAACACAATACTTGTTTCTGCATTTCAAGTGTTTGTAACTATCTTATCATCAACCTGTGTAGACAAATTAGGAAGAAAGATAATACTTTCAATTTCATTCACTGTTGCCGCACTGTGTTGTATTGCGTTAGGCGTCTATTTGATATTAGTAGACAATAAAACAGAAATGAGTAGCGCAATGAAATGGTTGCTTCTTATTTCTCTGTTGATTTATATTGCAGCATGTAGTTTTATGTCGATTGCAATTTATATAGCAGGAGAGCTATTTTCTCTGGATGCTAAAGATGTTGCATTGGCAATATGTACTTTATTTTCCGGCTTATAGGGATTTTTGATAATATTTTTGTTTCAAAGATTAGTACAAGCGAGTGGCTTAGGTCAAACCTTTCTACTATTTGCAGGTACATCAGTATGTGTAGAGATTTTCATTCAAATGGCCTTGATAGAAACAAATGGAAAAACGTTGGAACAAATTCAAAAAGAATTAAATGGCGAAAAGGTTGTTCCGTTAAAAGTCTGACATAGTAAGACAGCAAAAACCTACAATATACAAATTTCCTTTCATGACAATATCTTTGTAATAAATATGCTCGATTTCCAGAGTAGTGACTATGATTTTTAAAATTCAATGGAAAGCATATATTATATTATTTGTACAACGTATAAAATATGAATTTTATTGAGAATATAAAATAAAATTCATTAATATCAGCACAATGCAAAGAAGAATCCGATTTGAGAAAAGAACGTCTATTCGTTTTAGATGATGTTGTGAGTATGCAAGAATATCAGCTTATAACACTATAATTATAAATTTTTGGTTTATATTTATGATGTTCTTAACATAGCCTGACGATTAAAGTTTATTATGATCTTCATCTCAGGTGATGGAGTTTCTCTAAATATTGTATCTTCTCAAAAAAAATTTTTAATGTTTAACAATTTAGTTCATCGCAATAGAAGCTAGTTTAAAACTAGTAGGTACTACAATTTCATCGAAGCTATAAAATCAAATTTTTGGTTGTCCATAATTTTGGGAAATCTTTAGAAGTTTCAGTAGTATCATCTCAAAATCAAAATTTCTTCTTAATATCTAAGGACCTGGAAGAACATGTAATGTTCTTCTTCTTTTATGTTAATGTCTTTTTCCTCCTCCAAAAATTTCCACGAGTCTCTGTCCGTAGTCTGGATCCAGTTCCATCCCGCGCCAAATATATGAACATGTCGAACATGTTATAATTCTGTATATTCTATTTTTCATTCGAATGGAGTTCAATAAAGATTTGGTATGATTGAGCTTGCTAATGGATCAAGAATTTCAAATAAAAAACATTAACAGATTTGGAACAAGTCTCACACATATAATAAAAGCACTGAAAAAGATGTACTTTTTTTGCTTCACTATGTAACTGAAGTTGTTCAGAATTAATTATAGCATAAAATGAAATAAAAAAACAGATTATTGTTATAAAAATTTCAAAGTTGAAAGAATGAGATTGATCTAGGAGAATATTTCATAAATGTTTTCCACACATAATGAATATATACAGCGAAAACTAGAAACAATGTTTTTAAATATGATAATGAAGAAATACTGTTATGAAATTCAAAACTTTGTTCAGTTTCCACTATATCAATAATTCAAAAAAGAATATTATGTTAGTCGTAAACTTGAACATAACTTTCAGAATTATTCATAGAAGCAATTCAATAAAATTTTCAGAATTACTTTTCATGTATGACTTCTTATATTACTAAGTCTTATATTTTTGAATTGGTTTATATCATCAAACTTTGAATAAATAATAATGTTTTACTAATATTAGTTATTTCATCTGTCCCTATAACATTATAGATAAAACATTTCTGTCAATGAATTTCTACCAGAAAAGGAAACATATTTTTTATTGATTTCAATATTTTAGAAAATAACGGATGAAGTAGAATATCCTAGAATTACTTCAGATGAAAAAATATACTTGAATTTCAAGCAAAGTAACAGAAAGGTTCTCCTTAATCAATGTTTCTGAACGTTGAAACAACTATCAAAAAAAATGTTTGTACTTTGTTTCTTAAAATGACCAGTTAATCCAAAATATTTTCTTTCGTTGTACCGAAATCAATTTTGTTATTTCAAACGAAACACCTAGTATTTTGCCACGTTTTTGGATTTTGCATCAAATTCTAGGTCAACTATTTCTCATAAATCATATATTTATGCTTTTTATAATGATCGAAAAAAAACTTCCATGAAAACTCAAGTTTATATTTGAAAACTAATTTGTTGCATGATTGTGTGACAATTCGAAAAAGTATTTCTCATAAGCATCTCCCAGAATGTTCAAAACTTTCCATTTATGCATAAAACACAGTTTTTTCAAGTGTGACACTCAGTATATTCTTCATATTCACTTTTTTTTCAGTTGTTTTTACGACCACCTTTCTACTAGATATTTGATTTTCTATGAAAAATAGCAATACAATCTCAGGAAAATGAAGTTCAGTTAAATTAATAGATGTTTTGAGAAAGTAACGAATTTTGAGAGGAAACTTTAACTGTATAATGAAGTCGGTTTTCAAACTCGCCGATATTTCGATCCCGGTTAGAGGCCCTGCGCCTCCACCATCTTGTCACGTTTAGAACGGGGACTCTTCATTATCTGGGGGTTTCCTAAAGCTAATTGGAGGTAAATAAAATAAAATCAACCATATTTAATTAGTTCAATCATCAAGCTTGTCAAGAGAAAATAAATTGATAATTTAATAATATTGAGATTAATGTATCTGAGAGGTATAATCACAAAAGTGTCCATGTCCATATTCTGTGAAAAATAGGATAAAAGTACGTTCCATGGCGAAAGAGACATCTGAATATGTCAGTTAGGCCGATTCGTCACAAAACTAGGCAGAACTCGTTTAATTCATGTCGAAAAATTAGAATCATTCACAAAAGTTGCTATGTCCATGGTCGAGTACGTAACAAATGCCGCCATGTCCAGTTATTCTCAAAACTTGCCATAATCCATTTTGTTTCGTCCAAGTCGAATTCCCTGATTTGCAATACTCGCCATGTCCACGTATTCGTTCATTTTAAATTTCTCGCGATCTAAGAGATGGTTGTTCACTGTCTTTCGTTCATACTTCTTAATATAAAAACATTTGAATAGTGAAAAATACATAATGGAAACAATTAAACAAACGCCTGGCAAAGGGCGGAAGAGAATGAGAACCCAGGGAGTTGGAAACAGAATCTGAGGAAGACACAGAGGTACGTTTGTTTGCTTTATTTTCTATAATTTAGCGTATTCGTGAGGTTATGTCACGAATTTTACTTACATATTGCTGTTATATTTTATGCAGGATTTTCATTTAGATAATAGGAAATTACGATAAAACACTAAGTGCTGTCAGCTAACATATTTTTTTACTGTAGGCATTCCACTCCAGGAGAACCATTTGCTCCTCGGTGTAATCACAATTTCCAAGTCATTTCAGTGCCAAAACCTAACACGCAGAGACATTATCCATTTCCATGCTACATTCTACAATATACCAGTGAAAATTACACAAGACTATTTCATTTTGAAATACACCTCTGCTAGTTATCCAGCAAGGGCTCGCAGTAGACAAGAACAGGCCAGAAAATACCCAAAAAAGGGAGTGACTATCAAATACTTTGTAAAACTAGCTGTTCTGCAGCCATCAACTGACTGTGCTGTCAGAAAAACTGTTGTGCCTGTATGCAGACAAACATTTTTGAACATTCTCAGAATTTCCAAAGATCATGTTCAAAGAGTCTGTAGAAGGCATCTTGAAACAGGAATGAGTCCTATTGAAACCAGAGGTGGAAACCGGTACGAGAAACAGTTCGAAAATAAGAAGCAGTCTATGAAAGATTTCATTGGAAATCTCAAGCCATTGTCGGGATAAGGTTGTCGCCCGACAATACGTTTCAAGCGATTTAAATGTAAACAAAATTTGGAGGCATTATAACAGTTCAGTTGACCCTAGATTGCAAGTAAAGAAGTCCTAATACTAATTACAATATTGGTTTCGGAACCCCATCAACGGATGCGTGTTTATTCTGTGTCATGGTGAAAGAAAAAATACATCGCTCAAAAACAGAACGTGAGAAAAATGCTGCTATCACTGAGAGCCGAATTCACAAATTGAGAGCTGATGCATTCTATTCCATCATTAAGGAACCTAAGGAAGATATTATCATGTTCTCTTATGATTGTCAGAAAAACACTTCCCAAAGTCCCGGATCAGTCTGCGTATTATTCAAGGCAGTTTTATTATTACAATTTTACCATGTGCCAGGGACACTCAAAAGCTCCACAAACAACGAGAAATGTGTTTCTGTACGTTTGGAAAGAAACTGATACTGCCAAAGGGTCCAACGAAATTGCTTCGGCTGTTTACCACCGTTTATGCAACACAGATATTCCTAATCAAGTATCGCAAATTAGATTTGTATCAGATGGTTGTGGAGGCCAAAATAAAAACACCAATATGGTTGCAATGGTCTGTTATTGGCTCTCCCATGATCCGCCTTCTCATGTCAAGCAAGTATGCCTGCTTTTTCCTATTGTAGGTCACTCCCACATTCCGCCCGATCGTGTTTTCGGGAGAATTGAAAAAATTCTTCGAAAAAAGGATACCATTGTGTGTCCAGATGATTATGTCAACATTTTTGAGGAACATGGAACTGTAATACATCACGGACGAGACACCAAAATATTTGATTGGAAAATTTCGGCTAAGACCTCATTCAGGAACGTTTCCACATGGCATTTTCGTTTCAACGCTTCCAAACAAATTAACATCAGAAAAAAATCTTATGGAAATATTGAAATATGCGGCGAACAGAATTACAGAAATAACTTTGGGGAATACAAAGGAGTTTTCAAAACAGGAAAGACCGCATTGTCAATGCCAAGAAGTGAAAGTGAACTCCGCGCAAATATAAAAGAAAAAAAATTCGTGGACGTCGACAATCTACTTTGGAAACACTTTGGGGAAAATTGATAAACAATGACAGACTTATCATATCACAAGAATGCCATAGATACTAATAATGGAAGACGACAATCCGGAATCAACAACGATGACGTGGACGAGGAAAGTCTTTGTGAAATTATACTAGAAGACGAGCCCACTGTTTGAAAATACAGTCACCCGATAATTTATGAAAATATTAATTTTTTGGTTCAAAATCCTACTATTTTTCTCATTTAATAAAATATATTAAATTTTTCTTGGCGAGTCTTTTTCCTGCGATAAAATAGTAAGTTACAAAACTGGTTAATATTACAAAATTACAAAAATGGTTAACAAAACTCGCCATTTCCATTAGTCAGTAACAAAACTTGCCATTTACAACAAAGAATATTAAGAAATAGGCAGAATCAATAGGTTTATTTTGATAAAAACTGTCCGAAGGAGTTTATAATGTATAGAGATCACATCAAATTGAACCAGATGGCAATAAATCTAATAACCTACTGTTGACGGTTTTTATTAATTTACTGGGAATCTATTAGAAAGGACATGGCAAGTTTTGTGATTATACCTCTCCTTACCTAACTATTTTCAACGGGAACAAATCTTCGAAGTCTATAGCTGGCAATGGACTTTATAATCAGGATCAGAATGAGTTGATTTTGAAATTGTATCGATATTTATACTTTTGGCGTACGTGACTATTGATCTAATGAAAAGGATGACTTGCTTCTAAACCAGATGTGAAGCAGACGAGTTTTCCGCAAATTTTGAATTTATTTCGCGAATTATTCCATTCGATTTGAAGGAAGAATATGTTGTTTAAATTAGTTATTTCCTCATTAGCTATATACTTGACATTTGCTCTCGCTATGGCCCCCAAAGTGAATATAAAACAAAGAATTGAGATTAAAACATACACAAAAAAAATACATAAAAAACTTCGATAACAAACATTGAAATACAAAACAATAATGGTGACATAATATATGTAAAAAAAAAACAAAACAACAAAAAACAAAAGATGAGATACGAGATACGAGTTAAGGTTTGCACAATTGATTTAGTTAATAGTACTCCACTGGTCACGAAAAGTGTCCACAAATAACTTAAGTATATGCAATAGTACGGCAATGTAGAGCTTCTCTCCACTTCGTCACTTGACACCGGAATGCGTATCCTCGTGGTAACTGTGTCGTTGAATTTTCATCTTGGTCGGTGTACTCTGGTTACCGCTTATCGTACATTTTTGTATAGGTTTTCTTGCCATCAATTTAGTCGTTCCTATCCTGCGATGTTGGTGACTGGGCAATGTGGGTGCGAATTGTAAAGGAAATGAGTTATTTTCCTTTTTCATCCTTCGCCGATTTGGAATCTGGCAGTCCTTCAGGGTTATATATATGATTCGTTGATTTATTTGCACAACGAGGTGGTATACATGAAGTTCTTCCTCTACTAGGTGGTGTGTCAGTGTCTAACGGGTGGCGACTGCTTTGTGGGTGTGCCATATTTGTACAGTGCTCACAGGATGGATTTTTCTTACATTGGGGTAGATTGACCATTTCATGTTCTAGTAATTTAAGGACCAGGTGACGTTGATGTGCCTCATGGTATCTCCCATGTTTCTCGAATCTCAGTATATGTAAATAAATTGAAATTGAATCTTCGTTTGGTCTCAGAATGAATAACTAAAATCAGGTATTAACGTAAATATTTCACAATATTCAAATAATATTTAGCCTAAGTATCTCTAAGTATCTAGCTTAATTATTTCATTCACAGGATGCTCAAATATTTATTTTGTAACAGTGCTTATAATTTTGTTTCGGTAAACTTTCGCTTCTTGGAATCTGTTAATACGACATTCAAAATACTCTCGTGTTCACTCATACATTGGTACCAATTCACTTGACCTCAATTTAATCATATATCATACTGTATCCTCTCATTTCACATACTTCATATCATTTCATAACACTTCATATTATCTCATATAAATACATTTCACCTCATCTTATTTCATATAACTTCATTTCATATAATTCTCCCGGGGTTCAACTTGGAGGAAATGCCCCTACAAATCTTATTGTGATGATCAGTCACATTAGAGGAAGTTCTTCCTTCGTATTTATAAATATTTTTTAAAAATAATTCGAATATCTCTCATGACTTCTGTAATAAATAATTATGTAAGGTGCACCTTTTCGACGATACCATAGGGAGGATCAAGTTTGAGTTAACTATTTTTGATTAACTACTTATATTAACAGTTTTTATCAGTACCGAAACAAGATTAGTAATTTAAAATGAAGAGTTTTCTTAAGTGAAGAATTCATGTTGAAGTGCTAGCAAAGAAGGACATTTTTGTTTATTCTTCATATTGGCGTTGATATCCATCCGACGCTTGGCGGCGGACGCTAAAAGCTTGAGCACTAACTTCAACGTTTGCAGCATTGTATTGTAGTTACAAAAGCATCATAAGATACCTAGGCATAATAAAAATCAGTCTAATTTATATGTGGATTGATAATGTCTTTCAGAAGTTCTACAAGAAAAAGTATATGTAAGACATATTATTTTTCAAATAGAAAAATTAAATTTTGGACCACTAAACCTTTTGATTGGAAAACAACTCTAGAATATTACCTTTCAGAATTCAATATACTTAATTTCGATACCAAGTACGAGCGAATGGGTAGGTTTGCTAGTCCTATTCCCGATCATCAACCCTGGTTACTGTCAGTGTTTGGGGTAAAGTCCATCAGTCAAAAACAGCTGGCTAGTTCTGTTTTATTTTCTTCAGGACCAAAACAGCGTGCAGTCTTCCCTTACATTTCTTTTCTATTTCATATAGGTTGGCTAGATCTATATGTAGAAACGTAAATAGAGTTCCGAAATAATGAAAATAAAAGTTGCGTAAATTTCGGGAAAATACGCTTGTTAGCTCGAATTATATTCGGCTGATTTTTGTTAATGAATTCATAGGCAAATATTCTATATTGATATTATATAAAAGGAAATATTGGTTATAATTTAATGAGTGTATTCAATTAAAACACAAAAGAAATTGTCCAAACAGGGAAATGAAACACATATTATAACAATACTAATATCTTATAGATACTCGGGACTGAAAAAGAAATAAAAATTATTAACTGAGATTGAATTCTCGCACATCACTTGGTGAAACAATTTCATAAAGAATAAACTTTAAAATAAAAACACTTGGCTTATGTTTCACAATAAAAAATATTTAGATACTGTATTCAGCAGTAACGAAAAGTCGACATGTTTCGAGTTATGAACTCATTATCAAGACTGATAAAAATTATCCTGAAAAAAAAAAAATTCGAAGGAAGATACGAAGAGCTTGAAAGAAATTTCATAATATATATGAATATGAATAATATAATATGAATAACAGAATATATGAATAATAGAATATATGAATAATAAAATATATGAATAATAAAATATATGAATTCCTCAAATAAATCTTGGTTTGCAATATATTTTGAGGATCAAGAGAATAAATATCCTGAAGTTGGGTACTGTGAAATGATTTCAAAATGTGATGAAAACGGTGATTCATTGATAGATTTAAGGAACAATATTTTAGAAATTGTAAACGGAAATAGAATTATTGTCCACTATAAGAATTCAAGGTAAGTAACAAAGGCGAAAAAAAAATTTTTTAACATAAAGGACCATATACTACTACTAATGTGCGAAGTTAAATAGGTTCGTTGTAAGGTATCATTTCAATTAAAGTATGAGGTATGTAGCAATATGATTTTAGTCAAATTGGATTACACGCTATAATAAATGACAAAAAAATAGAACATACTATTTATGAATAAAAAAATTATGTTGGCTTCCCCTTTTATGAGGAATTTCAACATAAGGAAATTCTAAGAGAAAAATTGAAAAATCGAACACACGCTCAGAAAAAATGGTAGTGAAACTGTCATGGAAATTGTCATTTGTCCATGCAATATTTCGAAAACCTGACTTTATCTTATGTGACCACTTCCATTAATTATTAACCATGTCCAGAAAACAATCTCATATAAGGTTTATCGTCAAACATAGAGCTTATAGAAAAACGAAAATCTCCATGGGTTTATGTTTTGCAAAAAAATTTAAATTATGAAATTTTATTATTACAATATTACAGAAGTTATAGGTAATTTGTTCTAAAAAAGAAGAAAATATTCAATTAAATTTAATATGACCATATAAAAACCATCTGTAAAAAAGAACTTGAAAAAGGGAAAAAAAATTTTTTTTCATTATGTAGGTTAAGATTAATTATGAAGAATTTGTCTCTCAGGATAACAGCTTAGACGCCTCCACCATCTTGTCACGTTTTCATTATGCTGCTAGGGGGTTAAATAAAGTATAATGGCTTGTTAATACCATATTTTCATTAAATAATGATTTAAGTGAATTATCAAAGTTCAGACAGAAAAAGGAGAGCTCAGTAGGATTCACAATTATCATTACATTTTTATGCTACATACCATCATTACATTTTTATGTTACATACCGTACAAAGAGCCGGGGCAAATATCGATTGATCTACATCGTGTTACCGTGAGTTTTCAACAACGATGGAAATTTGGAAAAACTAAAGCTTGAAGAACTGAACTGAAAACCGAAAACTGACTTAATTTTGAATTTGTCGCGATATTTATCTGTTTGGCGTACGTGACTATTTAATCAAAGAAAATGCTGACTTGCTTTTAGAGCGGATGTAAGCCAGAAATAATTTGTTGGCTTATTAGATATAGTTATATGAGAGACAGCCTGTATCTCCCTTTTAAAATGCTGAATTGTAGTTGTAGACGCTGCGCATAATATATATGAAATGCTTATTCATCCTTTTTAGCTAGAGAGCATAATTAGAATAATAGAACTGTAAGTTTGATTTGAACTCTCGTACTGTAAACATCGTTCTGAATAAAATCGTTATTTTTAAAAACAGTTTCTTCGTGTTGAAAAATATAATTGGCGACGAGGATGGGATTGCTTCATTAATCCTTCGTGAAAAGAAGTGCATTAACCTTCCGTTAGTCGCGCCTGGTCTGTGAGACCGACCATACACATTATTCAGTGGTATTCTGAAAATCAAAATGAGTGCCACCTTCCACTCCGTGTATCTTCTCAAGGAGTGGCGACGAAATGGCAGTGCTAATGTGAGTGTTACAAAAAGGAGTTTTGCCGAAAATATTTCGTCCTACGGTGTGAAAAACCGACGCGACTAATCAAGTTTTATTTTTAATTATCGTGTTATTTTGATTGTGAGACAATATCCGACGAATAGTCAGGTTTTCGGAAAAACTAACAAGGAAATACCTAAAACAAACGTGTTTCGACCAAATAATAATTATGTGGCGTATAATAGA
Organism: Cynegetis impunctata; assembly: GCA_030704885.1. NCBI lineage: Eukaryota > Metazoa > Arthropoda > Insecta > Coleoptera > Coccinellidae > Cynegetis > Cynegetis impunctata. The sequence goes on from JARQZK010005073.1 coordinate 35,033, forward strand.
CCGACTCCTATGTCGACTGTTTCTGTAAACCCAACAGCGCAAAAACGTCAAAGGACAGTTAGTTCGCAAATACCGCGTAATCAATATCAAAATCAACGCTATAATAATTTCCAAAATATCAGACAAACACCGAATAATTTCATATCCGAAGAACTTACAAATCTCGACGCGGAAAATAGCGAAGAAAATGTAGATGAAAATTACGAACTTGACAACCATTCTTCGGACGAAAATTCTGAAGCCTATGAAGAAGATTGTGAAAATTTTCAGATAACGGCCTCGGATACTCAATTGACAAAAATTCGATAAATGACAAAATCAAAAAGAATTGCTTGCCTTACATCGAAATTAAATATCCACAATGTAAATTACTCTTAGATAGCGGATGCACTGTCTGCTTGATAGATCCAAAAGTTGCATAGAACAGCATACCGCATCTAATTTATCCAGAAGACACAGATTTAATAACCCCTCATGGACACGATAAGAGTCATGAAAAAGTTTTATTACCCTTGGATTCCTTTGGTTTGAAAAAAGAATTTCCTTTCGTAATTTACAAATTTCATACTCAGTATGATGGTATTGTAGGCTTTGAATTTTTAAGAAAAAATAATTTTACTATTGACTCACAGAATAATTCATCAATAGGTGAAAATTGTAGAATACCCATATGTTTTCAAAAAATGATTCCTAGAAAATTATCTTACCCGATAGATTTATCGAATTTACCTATGAAAATTCAGAATCAATTAATTAAAATTTTCATAATACTGAAAACGCCCTGCAATTACCGGGACAATCCTTAAATTTCACGGTTCAAAAAATTAAGCATCATATCAGAACTAAGATGAAATTCCTGTTCATGTTTTTCTAAAAATAAAAAAAGCAAAAAATTAATATAAGATAAACCATTGCGGAGGGGGGGATCGACCGAAAAACACCGTGCGGAAATTCAGAAACAAATTGAGCGGAATTATTAGAAAAAGGCATTATCAGACCCAGCAATATCTCCCTGGTCCTGTGCTGTAGTTATGGTAAAGAAAAAAATTAGACCAGTCTAATATATAGAAAAATGGCGCATGGCAATTGATTATCGACAATTGAATGAAAAAACAATAGACGACAAATATCCTTTACCTCAAATAGACTATACTATATAAGCTGAAGATGCACAATACTTTACAACTCTGGACTTAGCTTCAGGTTTTCACCAGATACAATTAGATGAGCAGAGTATATGAGAAGACAGCTTTTTCACTGTAGAGAATGGGCATTATGAGTTCCTCAGGATGCCATTCGGTCTAAAGAACGCCCCGAGTACTTTTTCAACGTCTATTGAACAATATTTTTACAAAATTTGTTTATCGGAAAAAATTGTTATGTTTACATGGATGATATCATTATTTTTTCAAAGTCCATAGAAATCACATCTGGCTGACATTCAGGATATTTTAGAAAGCTTGCAGAGAACGAAAATCTCAAAATTCAATTAGACAAATCGTAATTTTTAAAAACCGAAATTGAATTTTTAAGTCACATTATATCAGATAAAGGTATCAGACCCAATCCCAAGAAAATAGAAGCCATTGAAAAATTTCCTCACCTAGATCATTTAAAGAAATTAAATCTTATTTAGGTATGCTAAGTCTACTATCGTAAATTTATCCCGAACTTTGCTAAAGTCACTAAACCAATGACTAAGTACTTGAAGAAAGACTCGAAAAATCGACCTTAACAGACTTAGAATACAAGAAAGAAGCATTCCTGACCTCAAAAAACCTACTAATTAATCATCCAATTCTAAACTATCCTGACTTTTCAAAAACATTCAATTTAACGACTGACGCCTCAAATTATGCTTTAGGAGCGATTTTATCGCAAGGTAATGTTCCTAATGATTTACCGATAGCATACGCCAGTAGAACGTTAACTGATCAAGAAATTAAATACTCGACGATCGAGAAAGAATTATTAGCGATTGTTTGGGCTACTAAGCATTTTCGACCGTATTTGTACGGAACGAAATTTATTATTTATACAGACCATAAACCATTAATTTGGCTAAATTCATTGAAAGAGCCAAACTCGCGCCTGATGCGATGGAAATTAAAATTAGAAGAGTTCAATTATGAAATTAAATATAAAAAGGGCCCCACGAACAACGCAGATGCTTTATCGCGTATCCAATTACAAGGAGCAAACGAGATAAACAATTCAGAAGACGAAATTAGTTCTATGCTTCCCAACATAAATGCTGACGAGTTAGGTATGGGTAACGAAGAATTAGATATTCTTCTCAAGAATTTTCAAGATAACACAGAGGAAATAACGCAACCTGAAACCGTGCATAGTAACCTTGAAAATCCTACGTTAGAGTTGCCATATACAGATCAATCTCTTAATTACTATAAAAATCAAGTCGTATTTATTAAAACTTCTAAATCTTATTTAGTTCAACGATTAAAGCTCTTCAAAAATCGTAATCGTATGATAGTATCCGTCAGCGAGAATGACGATTTCATAAAATTCATTCGTGAAAATTTGTCGCCTGAAATAGCGTACTGTTTGTTTTTCAAACACCAAGAAATACAAATACCTTTTATACAACTATTACAAAATAATTTCAAAGCAAAAACATTCAAACTCAGAATCTCAAGCGTTCTTGTGGGAGACGTAGAGAAAGAACCAGATCAGCTTGAAAAAATTTCCAAATCTGGGCATCGCGGCATGCAAGAAAATATTGAAGCCCTCAAACGAAAATATTATTGGACTAACCTAGACAAAAGTGTTCAAAAATACATAAATAATTGCGAAATTTGTCAAAAGAACAAATATGAACGTACCCCGACCAAATTAATATTCAAAAAAACGCCAATTTTCTAAATTCACACAGTGTTACCCCTTAGTTCATAAAACTGCTAATGAAAATATCATCAATTATGTTTATCAGTAATAACGGAGTTCCCGAACGAATCACTTGCGACAACGGGACAGAATTTAAAAATCAAATAATAAAAGGTTTCTGCAATACACACAAAATCTCATTGCATTATATCACTAATTTAAACCCGAATTCAAATTCTCCTATCGAGAGATTCCATTCCACGCTGATAGAACAACTAAGATGTCTCTCATCAGAAAAATTACCTTTAGCAGCACGAATAAATAGAGCCATCATGACCTACAATAATTCAATATATTCAAATCTAGAATATACTTCCATGCAAATTGTAAAAGGAGACTTGAATTATTCTATGGCTATAGAGAAAACTATTAACGATGAAATTGCGGATTATTATAAAACTTATCTGCGAAAATATGGAAGAAATTAAAACTAGTAGTTCGATAAGGCTCAAAGTAAAAAAATGAAACTAACATTGATAAATCAATCAAAATCGTCTACAAAATATAAGACCTAAATGAAGATCAAGATGCTTTCCTAAAAGTTCCTTTTCAATCTAAACTCAAAAGAAACATTTCAAAAAAGTTCCCATTAATATTATATAAGCGACATTCAAATAAAGAAATCCTCGGAATCAAACACATTCCATCATAAAAAATAAAATTAAACAAGAAAAACACTAATTGGTATTCTTATTTTCAGATGACCACTGTACGTATTCTCTTCTAATAACGCTCGCCGAAATAATTTCAGATACACAGTCAAAATATGTCGACACTATCAATTTCTTAATAGAAGAAAACTAATCAATTAAGAGACCCCAAATGTGGCTTTGAGAATGAATTCAATAACTCTCTATTTCACACGAGATATCTATTATATTATGTAAATTAAAATAGGAAGTGCTATTCATTTATTTATTACACGAGAAGATTGCCGCTATCAACGTTTATATCTATTATATATCTGAAAAGAGAGAAACTGCTGCCTGTTACGCATTTCAGCGATTATTAATGCAGCATGCACCGTTAGAGTATTTTATCAAAGATTTTAATATTCTTTTCTAGTATCACTATTCCTATTTTTCAAACATTGAATATGACCTGTACAAAATATACAACTTACCTTTCCAAAATACCAGTGAATACCCCACCTTCAATCCTATGGATTAACACTCAACAAGAAAATTATATGGAGTACCGAGGTAGTTCCTACACAAGTAGAAAAACTTCTACATTGAAAAAACAAGATTGCATGACCAAACCACACAGAATGCCTTGCACATGTATTAGCTACACTTAAGGATCAATGTAGCCGTATACAAAATCTAACCCCCAAAGGACTATTTCAAATCCGAAGATGGAAGTATAATCTCGATAGATAACAGACATTAATAGAAGAAGAATGTGCCGCAGGTTCCATTTTCCCATCGTATACCAAAAGTTGGCAAAAATAACCTCCAAATGTGCTATAACTATGGTTTCAAGAAGATAACCCATTAGAGGTTCTTCATAAATACGCCCAAGTCCGACCTTATCTACCGTTGGAAATCGAATTGGACTTATACTACCGACATAGCAATGATTGAAGAAGAAGAAGTCCCTAAATTAGAGGACATTTACCAGTGGGCTCCACATCCCACAACTCTTAGCATAGTTACCATTTTTTGTTTTTCTTCTTGTCATTGTAATTGTATTTTTTTTTATATAAACTTTATATTAAGATTCGTCACCTCTTTAAGAGGAATAACGAACTTTCTCAAAGAGGGGAAGAGTTATATGAGAGACAGCCTGTATCTCCCTTTTAAAATGCTGAATTGTAGTTGTAGACGCTGCGCATAATATATATGAAATGCTTATTCATTCTTTTAAGCTAGAGAGCACAATTAGAATAATAGAACTGTAAGTTTGATTTGAACTCTCGTACTGTAAACATCGTTCTGAATAAAATCGTTATTTTTAAAAACAGTTTCTTCGTGTTGAAAAATATAATTATATATACTTGACAATATTTGGCATCCACTGTTTCGAGCCTGATATACTTATATAAGTCGAACCTGTAGTCAAACTTGTAGTCGAAGTTGTAGTAGAAATTGTAGTGGAACTTTTAGTGGAAGTTTTAGTTGATATTTCAAGCCCGACTTTACAAGTCCAATATTTCGAGCCTTATATTTCAAGTGTAATGTTTCGAGCGTAAACATATTTGTAGTTGCATGTAGTTGCACATGCAATTGCTCGTGTAGCCGATTTTTCAGTCGAACTTTTTGCCGCGCCTGTATTTCAACTACAGGCGTGACTACAAGTTCAACCACATTAACAACAAATTCGACTACATGATTGACTACAAATTTGACTACACGCTCGACCACATGCGGGACTATATGCGCAACTACACGGATGATATTTTTGTTCAGATTACTAATCAAGAAGTAAAGTTAAGCTGACATGTTTTGAGCTTCTTTTGGCCAGATAGTGAGAAATTGTCCTTTGAAATCGTCACGATAATATGTTTTATAAATTCTGTTCCTGAAAATTGATAGACGATATGATGCTTTGCAGTTTCGTCCTTTCTATGAAAAACAATAAAATATTATTTCATATGAAACGAGGTCATGTTCAATGGAGAAGAATGCAAATTATAGATGATGTGCAAGTCAAATAATAATTGTTCACCATTCAGAAATTCAAAACTGGGAAGCAACTCCTAGTTCATCTTTGTAATGTAGCATTAATAGAACATAGTTCACACCTATAGTTTTAGGAATACTTCGGGACAATTCTCAACATATCTGCTCAAAGTAATGTTATTGGGAAAAATTCAATTAATAATAAGAGGAAATATAGGAATAATTCAGGAATAAAATCAGATCTTCTGGAACGTTGATAAAATTTATAAAATGATTGTTGGCTATTTCTGATCATAAGAAGGCAACTCTTGTGAAGTCAATTTAATATCATGAACATTTGTAACTAGGTAGTTGTATTCGCGTATGACTCTTCTTTATAACTGATTAGAAAATGGACATTTTTTGAGATACTTAACGAAAAACGTGAAAGATATATATAGTGATAAATAATTGAATTATATGAAAAATGACGAAAACATGTGTAAAAGGTACCTTGAGTAAAACATGTTGAAGAAGTGTGAAAGATAGATTAGATAAAGAATAAAGTAATAGTATGAAAGATAGTTAATATGACAAATAATGAACAAGTGTGAAAGGTAACTCGATAAAAAATAAATTTGAACATCGAATATGAGGTTAATCAAGTAATGCAGTGATGTCACGTTCGGGGTTTTCTCCCTAGATTTAGGACGAAACATTCTGTATAGAGAGTTTTTTAGAGAATTGAAGTTTTTGGTGGTATTATTAGGAAAAAAATTTATATATGTTTTTGGAAAACCTACTCAGTTCTCCTTCTTACTTATATCCACCAAAATAAAAATAAAATAGGGACTGATTGAAATATTCTGCTTTTGATATATGGTGTTGTACAACAGCTGACAGCTAAAAATACAGTTCTATATATATAGATATATATATATATATATATATATATATATATATATATATATATATATATATATATATATATATATATAGATATATATATATATATATATATATATATCTAATATATAAAATTCTCGTGTCACGGTGTTAGAAGTTAAACTCCTCCGAACTGGCTTGACCGATTATCATGAAATTTTGTGTGCATATCGGGTGGGTCTAAGAATTGGCCAACATCTATTCTTCATCCCCCTCAATTTTTTATTTTTATTTTTTAGAAAAAATTTTCTGTTCCATTTTTTTTATGATACAGCATTCAAAATTACATACAACCCTCAATTTTCACCCCTCTACAATCAACCCCTATTTTTTATTTGTTAATTTCCTCCGAAATGGCTCGCCGATTCTCATGAAATTTTGTGTGCATATCGGTTAGGTCCTAAATGTTGAGGGTGGTCTACCCCTTAGTATATTTTTTTATTTTTCAGAAAAAATTTTCTGTTCTATTTTTTATGATACAGTAGGTATTCAAAAATACATACAACCCAAAATTTTCACCCCTCTACGATCAACCCCTATTTGTTATTTGTTAATTATAAACTTCAATTTCTTTTGGAAGATTTTTATTTTTATTTTGTCATGACTTAGAATGAAAAAATTCATTCAACTCTCAATTTTTCACCCTTCTACGATCAACCCCTATTTTTCCATCGTGATTTTAATTTTTTTTTATTTTATCCACAGATCCGCAATAGGGTTGCAAGATGGCAATCGAAAATAACAACAGTCAGTCTGAGAATAGGTCGTAATATATTTTTCATACCCCTGTATGAAAGTGATTAGTGCGATCCACCCCAAACATTTTTATAAATTTTTTGGAAAAAATTTTCTATTTTGGTTTTTTTATGATGTTGCATTAAAATACATACAACTCTTAATTTTCACCCTTCTATCAATAACCCATATTTCTTAATAGCCATTTCAATAATTCAAACAAAGTTTACCGGGTCAGGTAGATTGATAGATAGATATAATGATAGATAGTTAGATATATATATATATATATATATATATATATATATATATATATATATTTATATATATATATATATATATTTATATATATATATTATAGAAGATAGATAGATAGATAACTATCTAGAATAGATAGATAAAAATAGTTTATATGGCAGAACAACGTTTGCTGGGTCAGCTAGTATATATATAATATATATATTATATATATATATATATATATGTATATATATATATATATACATATATTATAAATATATATATATATAATATATACATATATATATATATATATATATATATATATATATATATAAACATATATATATACATATATATATATATATATATATATATATAATAAGATAGAAAAGAAAACACAACTCTCACAACTCCAAAGGTTTTGAATGTTTATTTAATTGCTACTAGTTTCGCGAATTTTTTCTTCGCATCCTCAGGCAACAGATGGCTGTAAGAGAATTATTGAAAATGAAGAGCAATGCAAAAATACCAACCATAATGACTTACAGTGGACCACTGGGGTCAAACTTAATACATGTCAGAATTTCCCGTGTCAAAAATTAAAATATGCACAATATGAAATGGAAGCGCTGGACGGATACAATACTTGCTCATTTAAATAAATAAATAAATATAAGCAAACACAAAATACAAAAATAAAATGACATTCACATGGTAAAATCTTAGAAAATTGATAGAAATCAGATGCTCATGCGCACTAGACCATGCGGATACGAAACTAACGGAACAACAAAACTAAATTGACGTTGATAATTGACATCTGGTAGATCGAATTATGTAGTACGTATAGTACACAACACAGAGTTGTGTACTGTTGCCTGAGGATGCGAAGAAAAAATTCGCGAAACTAGTAGCAATTAAATAAACATTCAAAACCTTTGGAGTTGTGTGAGTTGTGTTTTCTTTTCTATCTTATTAATATGAACTCACATAGGGATTTCACCATTTCATATATATATATATATATATATATATATATTTTTATATTTTTATATATATATTTATATTAATATATATATATATATATATATATATATATGAAGTGGTAAAATCCCTATGTGAGTTCATATTTAATAAGTTAGAAAGGAAAAACACAACTCTCACAACTCCAAAGGTTTTTAAATGTTTATTTTGTTAATAGCTACCGGTTTCGCGAAATTTACTTCGCATCCTCAGGCACAGATGGCTGTAAGAGAAATATTCAAAAATGAAGAGCAATGTAAAAATAAAACCTATCATGACTTACAGTGGACCACAGGAGTCAAATTCAAGACATGTCAAACTTTGCGTGTCAAAAATTAAAATAAGCACAATATAAAATGGAAGCTTTGGATGGATACAATAATGGGTCGTTTAAATATAAAACAAATATAAGCATATACAAAATACAAATAACAATGACATTCACGTGCGGACATTAGTAAAATTTTTAGAATTGATGGAAATCTGATGCTCAAGCGCACTAGACAATGCGAATACGACGCTAACCGAACAAAAAAACTAACTTGACGTTGATAATTGACATCTGGTAGATCGAATCATGTAGTAGAGAAAGTACACAACACAAACACGCAACAAACGTCAACCTCACACCGCAACTAGATAAATCATTCGGTAATTTCAAACAACACCGAACAAATTGGTGGTATATCAGTTGTTAATTGAGAATTTAACACAGCATCAGCAGCACATTTTTGAACCCTTACTATTTCCAGTTGCTCCATGTGTGGAAGCAATGGTCCCTTCTCAAGAATGTGCAAGGCCTTAAAGCCAGTCTGCAGATCGAATATATATCCCTCATGGAGTAAATGTTGAGAAAACTGAGAGAATCCTGTTGATAAGGGGCTGCGAAACTTGGTGTGTTCACGGATACGTATTCCAAAACTACGAAAAGTGCGTCCAACGTATATTGCAGAACATGTGTCACAACGAAGTCGATACACTCCTGACTTATTGAGAATGTTTATTTTGTCCTTGTTATTGACTAAAGCCATTTTTAAAGTATTAGAAGTTCTGAATGAAACATTGAAATATCCCTTCAATAGATTAGCTAATCTATAAGATATAGGACCCATGTAAGTCAATGAGAGTGTAAATTTGTCGTCGCGTCAGCCAGAACCCATCAGAGACTGTAGCGCTACGGAGTAAGAGTAAGTAGTAACTCAATCTATAGAAGCTGTGGAGTTGAGAAATTCCTAGAAACAATTTAAATAACAGCAATTGGAGAAAAGATCCGAAACCACCTTGAGTATCATTTCAAACATCAACCCCTTCCATGAACTACATATCAACCCTCTAGATGAGGCTGAGGAGGTGCACAATTATTGCCTAAAAACCCAGAAAAGCATGAAATCTTTAAATTGAAATGACAGCAGTGGAAGAAACCTGCTAAACTTCTCAATTCTTAACATCAAATAATCTATCCAAGTATTTTATTTCAACCCAATAACTCAATCCACAGAAGCCGTGGAGTTGCGTAATTGCTAAAAAAAAAAACACGAGAAATCATGAAATCTCCACAATGAAATAATGGCAGTTGAATTGAATAGTTGAAACCCCCGAAAGGTTTTTCCCAAACTCTTACTCTATCCACAAAAGCTGTGGAGTTATTCCTCAAAAAAACATTAAATCTCTATATTGAAATAAAGGTAGTTGAAGGAAGAAGTTGAAACCTCCAAAATATCATTCCCTAACATCAAATCTGTACTTTTGTTTTGTTAGAGTAATACATATCGCACTTGGTCAGCGCGAGTTGAAAAATAGTATATTATGAAAAGAGCACGAAATTAGTAACTGAATGATTTGCAACACTCGCATACGGCTCGTGTCGCAAAGTTTCATTATCGTGCAAAATCATACTATACTTTTTCTAATTCGTGCGAATTTCATACTATACTTTTTCTACGACTGCTTTATGTCCCCTTTAAAGTGAGGAATAAATAAATTCAATTTTGTTCATTATACACAAACATTGCTAACTTACTTTTGTGACTAAGTATACTTCGTCGGGATCTTCTCTCAAAAATTTTTTGACATCAGTTGTGAAAATTTTCGAATTTTTGGGTGAATAATCATCTGAATGCCGTTCGTAGAATGCTCCTAACTTCAAGTGTTTACTAATATTCACATTATTAATAATGCTGAGAGTCGTTCTTAGCATGGAATTTTGAGTCCCCAGAGTAGAACTTTTCACTTTCTATGCGAATGGGCAAAAGAAGCTAACAAACCTTTTCGGAAAACGAATTTGCTTTTTTACCGATATTCCAATCTGAGAAGAGAGCGTTGTTTGTGGTGAAAAACCCTGAGTTGTTACTTTAGCAGCTTGTATTATGCTTGGAGGTGTTAATTCCACATCAATTTCACCTTTCATCATATCGAAATTATTCAAAATTAAAACAATTAAATGCGTGATATCTGTCTGTTATTATAATGACAATGACATTCAATTTGTTTTAAATTACATGTCACAACGATCGCATCATCGACTCCTGAAGGGAAACGAAAAAAAACACGAAATGATTCATATTGCACTCGTTGCTATGCACAATGTGTTTATTTTTCACTTGTATATTATTTGTTTATTTAACCTTAGATAACGTTGCTATAAATACACTCATAATGCCGTAGGGCATAATGAGCGGGCGTTATAACGCCCTCTCATTGTACGAGGAGAAATGATGCAACTTCCATTGATTAAATACTTCATAATCCTTGTCGTATACGACTCCGGATTTCTCCGGCAATGAATTATACGCAGCTTAGGCTGCATTTTCTATGATATTTTTGGGTAAATTCATATTCATTTCCATTATTCCTATAAGACTACACAAAGAAAGTAGCAATGACATTTACTAAATATGATGATAAAAATATTCACTGACGTCAAAATATCAACAAATGACATGCCTACTATGAGAAGGAAAATGGAAAGTATAGGAGCAATGAACCGAGTTTAAAATCGATTTTTCATTATAATAATATGATTTTTTCGTGAAAAATAGAATCTTTTATGCACCACGTGCGTTACTAGATCCTAACGCTCATCGGGCGTTAGGATCTATATAACGTACATAAATAACTATTACTTCAAGTTCCAATAGTTGAATTGAAATGATGATTCATCATTGCAGTCGTAGAAAAACGTGTTTTTTAGCAATTGATGTTAAACGTTCATGTCTGATATTTGTTACTGTATACCAGTATTAGGATAAGTAAGTTATGCTTACCGGCGACGTTAATTTAATCTTCAGGGTATGGGGTTGGACATTGAAAAAATAACCTGGCAGTAGGTATGTAATATAAAATCCCCAAGTATATACAATCTCCAAAGTGAACTTGAGATTCAACATTGTACGACAATTGCCATTATAATTTAATATTTTCTATTTAGATTTGTAAAATTGCTAATTACTAAGTGAAATGACACCGTTTTACTTGTATTTAATACAACACATATCTCAGGTTTTCTGCGCTTTAGAAGGATAACAAAATACTAAATTGAAAGTTGTATTCAACGTGAATACGGCAGCTTCCAATACACCAATATCCACGTGCTTGCTTAGTAGAGATAAGCAATCTATTTTTATAATCTTTCCTCATTACAATGAGTACTTTGAAGACGATAGGTTTCATTAAGTTTTATTGTTTCCTTGATAAAATGTATTGTATGGTCTCTATACAAAATTTTGCATTGGCTGAAAGTAGCTGATAAGCACTTATGTATTATGCAAATTTAACTTCATTGTTGATAATGATTTCAGTTTTAATCAATTACACATTTTTACGTGTGAATGATAGACTACTGTACTGTATCGGAAGTCAACAGAGATATGCGAGAATTGTATTCTAATCTGTTTTATACCTCTTCCATTCTTAGTTTTCTTGGATGTCCTATATAAAGGTTATTGATGTTTGATAACCGGTTCTATTAATGAGTTAAGTTTCGTCACGAATTTCGTGAAAAACGTTAAGTTGTTAATAAAATCGGTTGACAAACATCAATAAATAGCCTGTTTTGATAAAATATAAATAAGTAAAATTAATATTGGCATTTCCAGAGGTCCCCATCGAAACAAATGACCTAAAAGTTGGTTTTTCTCAAGGCAGAAAGAAGCCTATAACTATTTAACAGAAATCAGTCAATATTTTGAAAGATAAACACTTTCCATAAGGGATTCGCGCTTGGGTGAATGGCCGAAAACCTTTCCAATCATTGCCAAAAGAAGTAGAAATTGATTATTTACAATATAAGTGAAATTCAACCTTCTATGGCTATTTGAAGGGTGTACGAAGCTGGTTTTTGGGGGTTGGCACCTTCAAAGCCCTCCAAATCGATCGAGATGGTTAAAATGTACGTGAATTGAGTAAATGTTAGACGAATGACCTATTCCGATTAACATTTTTTTCTCTAATCGCCTCCATTGTTATATAGAGAATTCTTGTTTATCGGTTGATTTTGACGTTTTCGTACCTCCACTGCTCCTCCTCAAAGGGTTTTTTAGAGGTTCAAAATTTCGTGGATTGAGTTGGATATCAGAGAACTGTCTTTTAGTGGGTTCAATTATTTATTCAAACTATCGCCATTTCAATGAAGAGATTTTACGATATTTGGTACGTTGCAAGATTTTGCTGAACTACACAGTCAATTTTCAAATTGACTATAAATTGGGCTCGGATAGATAATTAAAAATGAAAGAAAATTTCATCAATTCACTACACCCAAATTTACAACCGAGATAGAGAAGGACAGTTCACTCAATTTCTTAGATTTAAAAATTCGGTATCATAACAACAAACATGATTTCTCAATATATCATAAACCTTCATATACCGATATCACAATACACAATACGTCTTATCATCCATTTCAACACAAATTAGCAGCTTATAATAGTATGATACATCGTCTATTTAATATAACATTTTCCCAAGAAAATTTCAACAAAGAACTCAATATAAGCAAGCAGATAGCAGTCAATAATGGGTATGATCTGAATATAATAGACAAAATAATAAGGAAGAAAAATTATAAAATGGCAATTTCACAAATAAATATTCCCATTGATCAAACCAGAAGGAATTAAATGTGATAGTTTAACTTATTTCGGCAAAGCTTCCAACAAATTACAATCCTTTTTTTCTAATCTAGATTTCAATTTAGCATTCAGAACAAGAAATAGTCTAGGAAAAAACATAAAAAACTACAAGTCAAAAATAGGTAAGCTCAGTAGATCGGGAGTTTATAAAATTAAATGCGGAAATTGCCATAAAATATATGTAGGTCGGATACATAGAAATTTCAAAAAAAGGTATACTGAACACAGGCGAAAATTCGAATTTGAAATTCTACATCTCAACAAAAGGTTCAGAATTAAATCTTATGCAAACTTTAGAAATTAATAGGCATAAAAATTCCCAGAAGTTACTTAACAACCAATTAGATGTGAACAGCTCCCCAATTCTCAACCTTTTCAATGAATGAAGGTAGTTTGTTCTAAGAATCCCAGAATTGATTCCCCAAATTTACAGTTGTACTTTGCAAACCTTACAATTAGATATTTTAGTTTGAGTTTGAAATTCGCACCTGAAGAAGCTGAAGTGTCAGCGAAACGCGTTGTGCAACTGTTGTTGTTTAACTATAGGTGAAAATCGTTAAACTTAGAGTTTCATTTCTCAAACATGCTAACAATTGATTTTCATCGAGTGATTCAAACTAATTGAAAGTAGTTTTCTGTTATCACTAGAGAATCTTGTGTTCACATAATGTGAATAATAACAATATGACTAATATTTGAACATGCTAAATGTTTGATATATTTACAGCATCCTTATTGAATTATACCTAAATTGCTTTTCAGATAACGGTAGTCTTATTATTTGCATGAATCTTCTATACAATGCGTTTACTTGCTATGTAATTTTCTTTTGAACATAAACTATTTATTTGTATAACCGTAATCTAAGTTTTGGAGAAAAACTTTCGAGGGTACCAATTATAGTTTATTTATTTATTCATCAGATTTTATTAGTTTCGTCAAATATCCAATAAGTATTTCGTGGATCTTTATCAGTATTTATCATATTAGAAAGTTAATTCTTATCATGTCATTCGAAGTAGGTACGTCCGTACGTACGTAGTAGTTATAAAGAAAGGCCGTGATATTCATTAGATAGAAATTTGGTATATTTGAAGTCTGTAATTCATACACCATGACTTTCATAGAGTCCAGTACCATGAAAAACAACAGTTCGTTTAAAAATTATCGTATCTACATGACATATATTTCAGGTGAGCAATAAATATTATATGATTATTTATAATAGATATAACCAAAATCTACGAAATTATTCAATTGTGAGTTAATTACAAGGATAAAGTTTTATTGATTATGGGAAAATTTTATTGCGTCTGTACAAATAGCATTAATATATAATTTAAGCAATTAATGTCAAAGACTTTGTTTCCATAAACTGGGCTAAAAATAATAAATTAGGTCACTTCTCAACAACAACATAAATAAGCAACTATTATTCAATAGATATTCTTTTGTATTTTTAAATTTCTGAATTCAATTTCACATTTTTAATGTAATTTTCATATGATATGCAATACGAAGCTTAAAATATACGCCTATGCCTTTAAAAATTTTCTATGACAGTCATAAATTTTTACACCCAAGATGAATATCCTGATGATAACTTAAATGAAGCTGAAGAAAAGAAGAGGTTTTCGACAAAATTCCATCAACTGGCAGTTCATTTCATAGAATTATTATCACTAATATTTCAATGAAACCACGTATATAATTATATTTTTGACGAACTAAGCCAGTAAAAGTGTTTCGCAGACTAACGCCCTTCTCAACATTTAATAAGCATAAAGTATAAACTTTAAAATAAAAAACACTTGGCTTATGTTTCACAATATGAAAAAAAATAAAATATTTAGATACAGTATTTAACAGTAACGAAAAGTCGACATGTTTCGAGTTATGAACTCAGGAATACAGGAATACAGTATCTAAATATTTTTTTTGTTTTTATATTGTGAAACATAAGTGTTTTTTATTTTAAAGTTTATACTTTATTCCTTATGATGTTTCACCAAGTGATGTACGAGAATTCAATCTCAGTTATTTAATAAGAATGCTAATCCATTTCGATGCTATGAGTGTCCACAAGTTTTAACATCAATATTTTGAAATAATCATATCCAGCCAGAATAAGGTGGTACACTATTTTTCGAGATTTTAGTGCACTGATGATGTGAAATTGGATCTATACATTTATTGGTCATGAATTTGAAATTATATTGAATTTTATTCATTTGAAATTGATGATTTAATTTTGTAACGATGTCACCCAACTCAAAATGAAATTGAATTTAATTGACACAATGCGGCATGAAGAATGCCATGGAGAAAATATAGTACTTATAACCCTACAAATGAACTAAACAAATAACTATGTAAAAATGCATACTGATCGCATATTTAATTAAATAGCAAAGAAATAGTAATTAAGGCACAGGAATATAAAAATAATGATTGTATGTAAAAATATAGCCGTAGTGTACCTACTCAATCATGATGTCGTTTTACACGTGTAGAGAAACTTCATATTCATGTACCTACTGTTCGTATTTTCCAATAGTTCATCGGGTGCTACTTCGTTGCCTATCATAATTCCTATCTGAAAGTTCTTTCAGAGAATTGAAACTTTCTGTAAGACTATAGAAATACTGTTACAGCAGTTTAATATAAGAACTGTTAATTGTTTCCCTGAAAGTTAGGGGTTCTCAACACAATTCAAATATCAGAAATTTGCAGGTCTCCGATAACAATATATAGATATCAGCAAGAATAACACAGCAATAAACAGGAATTAAAGAATTAACAATATTTAATCATTATCTTTATCCAAAAATGAAATAGGTTTATCGTCCAAATATTAATATTTTGATATCAGGTAGCATAACACAGCAATAAGCAGAACTGAAAAAATCAACAATATCTGATAATTATCTTGATCAAAAAATGAATTTAGATTAAATGTACCCTGAAAATATTGAAGGGTTTACAAATTTTCACATGAGTAGTTCAAATATCAAATGCACAGTGCATTTATATTATTAAATTTATTTTTCATCATCAACAACCCATATTCCCAAAAATTTGACAACTGATATCATTAAACTGCTAATTGATTACTAAAAGTTGTCATCTTTGACCTATTCAATTTCGACTCAAGTATGGTTTCATTTCAATGTTGTACATATTACGAAATTTGAAAAAGTGGTTCATCGATTGGCATTATTGTAATCTAATTGAATCATTGAATGAAGGTTTTTTTTTCAGTTTTTCTTCTGGCAATAATGTCGGGAACAAATAATGGCTGGACATCTCCGATAATTAAAAAATTGAATGGTACTGAGGACAATCCGTTGGGAAGGCCTTTGACAATCGATGAAAGCAGCTGGTTAGGATCGATCACTATTTTGGGCATCATTGCAGGATCTTTTATATGTGGAGCCTTAGGGAAAATCATTGGGCGAAAAACTCTCATTGCAGCAATGGGAGTACCATACTTAATATTTTGCTGTATCCTGGCTTTCACAAAGGATATATGGCTTTATATTCTTGGCAGATTTTTGTCAGGAATATTATCTGGTGCTGTATTAACATTATTACCTATGTATATTGCTGAATTGGCTAAACCTGAAATGCGGGGGAAACTTTTCGTTTTTTTTAGTGTAGCTAGCAATCTCGGTGCTTTATTCACATATTCTTTAGGACCTGTTATGCCTTTTTTTTGGTTTCATATTTGTTTAGCAATTATACCAATAATTTTCATTATCATTTTTCCTATTTTTGCTTTTGAGAGTCCGTACTCTATAATAAGAAAAGATTCTGTGAAAGCTGAAGAATTACTAAAACATCTCAGGGCGAAAAGTGACGTAAGCGAAGAGATAAAACGAATGAAAGAGGATCTACAAAGAGGTTCAGACATGAGTCTCGTAGAGATTTTCAAGTTCCAACCAACCAGAAAAGCTCTTTTCATTGCAATTGGACTAGGCCTATTATTTATGCTCAGTGGACCATCTGTGGTATCATCATATACTCAGTTTATCTTCGACACAGCTGGAGGTGTTTGGTCCGCTGAAATTAACACAATAGTTATTTCTGCATTTCAAGTATTTGTAACTATATTATCATCAACCTGTGTAGACAAATTCGGAAGAAAGATATTACTTTCAATTTCATTCACTGTTGCCGCTCTGTGTTGTATTGCGTTAGGTGTCTATTTGATATTAGTAGACAATAAAACAGAAATGAGTAGTGCAATCAAATGGTTGCCGCTTATTTCTCTATTGATTTATATCGCAGCATGTAGTTTTATGTCTATTGCACCTTATATAGCAGGAGAGCTATTTTCTCTGGATGCTAAAGATGTTGCAATGGCAATAGGTACTTTATTTTCTGGCTTATCGGGATTTTTGATAACATTTCTGTTTCAAAGATTAGTGCAAGCGATTGGCTTAGGTCAAACTTTTCTATTATTCGCAGGTATATCAGTATGTGCAGTGATTTTCATTCAAATCGCCTTAATAGAAACAAAAGGAAAAACGTTGGAACAGATTCAGAAAGAATTGAATGGCGAAAAGTTTATTCCTTTGAAAGTATGACAAAGTAAGGCAGCAAAAAACTCCAATATATAAATTTCCTTTCATGACAATGTCTTAGTCATAAATGTGCTCGACTTAGTAGCATAATGAGGAATTTATGCTGATATTTTGTATAAATTTTCATCTACTTCAATGGTAATCTCAGAATATCTGTGTTCAGTACTTGAAATATATAACAAGTGTGTACAAAACCTAGTAGAATAGATAGAACAATAGAGTTATTGCAGTGTTTTAGATTTAAAAAATCTTAATCATTTGAAAATATGTGTTGACAGAATGGAAAAATTAAATACCAACCTCCTAAATTATAAAAATTGGTTTTCATGTAAATTATGTAGATAGAGCATTAGTTACTGAAAATTATTAATATCCTTTATAGTTCTTAGAGACGAAATCTTTGCTTATGAAAATATTATGTTGTAAATTTTCGAAACGCAATTTCCAGAGCATTAAAAGTCAACCTTAAAAATTCAATGGAAATTTATATTATTCGAACAATGTATTAAATGTGAATTTCACTGAGAAATAATGAAATAAATTATATCAATATAAGAAGAATGCGAAGACGAATTCTATATAAAAAGTGAACGTCTATTCGTTTTAGATTATGTTGTGGGTATGCTAGAATAACACTTTATAGCACTATACTTATAGATGTTCACAGAATATTTATGTTGTTCTTAACATAGCCTTAACGATTGAAGTTTGCTATGATCTTTATCTCAGGTGATGAAATTTTTTTAGATTTTATATTTTCATTCAATTATTTCGACATTGTGATAATTTCACACAATAAGTACTATTTGACCATTTAGTTGATCCCAATATAGTTTCAAACTAGTTCAACAATTTTATCGATGCTGTGAAATCAAAATTTTGGTTGTCCATAATTTTGAGAAATCTTCATTCGAAGTGTTGGTAGTATCATCTCAAAATCAGATTTTCTTCTAAGTATCTAAGAACCTGATTTGGTATAATTGAGCTTGCTAATTGATCAAGAATTTTGAATTAAAAATATTAACAGACTTGGATCGAGTCTCACATATATATTAAAAGAACTAAAAAAGATGTGACTATGTAAATGAGGATATTCAGAATTAATTATAGCATAATATGAAGTATAAAAACAAATTATTGTAATGAAAATTTGAAGGTTGAAACAATAAGATTGATCTAGGAGAATATTTTGAAAATGTTTTTTTCTCTAATGAATTTATACAGCAAAAACTAGAAACAATATTTTTAAATATGATAATGAAGAAATACTGAGATGAAATTTAAAATCTTATTCAGTTTCCAATATATGAATAATTCAGAAAAACATATTACGTTAGTCATAAACTTGAACGTAATTTGTAGAATTAATTATAAAAGGAACTTAATTGAATTTTCGGAATTACTTTTCGTGTAACTCTTGTTCTATTACTAAGTTTTATATTTTTGAATTGGATCATCAAACTTTTAATAAATAAACATGTTTAACTAATATTAGTAATTTCATCTTTTCCTATAATATAATAGATAAAATATCTCTGTCACTGAATTTCAACCTTAAAATGAAACATATTTTTCATTCATTTTAATATTTTAGGAAAAACGGAATAAATTAGAATATCCTAGAATTGCTACAGGTGAAAAAAAAATGTTTTATGTTGAACTCCAAGCAAATTAACCGAAAGGTTTAAATACTCTTCTTAATCAATATTTCTGAATTTTGAAACAACTAACAATAAAAATGTTTGTACTTTGTTTCTTAAGATGATCAGTTAACCTAAAAAATTTCTTTGGTTATAACGAAATCAACTTTTTTATTTTAAATGGAACACCTGGTACCTATATTGCCACGTTTTTGGATTTTGCAGTAAATTCCAATTCAACTCTTTCTCATAAATCATATATTTGAATTTTATCGCTATCCAGATATTAAGCTTTTTATGATGAACAAAAAAAATTGCCTTGAAATCTCAAGTTCATATTTAAAAACTAATTTGTTGAACAAATGTGTGACAATTCAAGAAAGTATTCATTTCTCATTAGCATTTCCCAGAGTGTTCAAAACTTTTTATTTTCACACAAAACACAATTTTTTCAAGTGTGACACTATTTTTCATATTCACTTGTTTTCAGTTACTTTAACGTCAACCTCTCTATTAATGATATCTCAATTAGTTCTCTAGATATTTGATTTTCTCTGAAAAATAGCAATACAATCTCAGGATAATAAAGTTCAGCTAAATTAATAGATTAATAAAATTAGAGATCTCCAGGAAGGAGATTGACTTCACAGATCCAAATGGAAATCGGGGAGCGAGAAGCGGCGTCAGCCGTAGTACCACTCGCAATATATATATATATATATATATATATATATATATATATATATATATATATATATATATATATATATATATAAATTGAAGTCACGAATTTCGTTCATAATACCTTTAGGTATTTTTATATTTTAGGGTTTTCAGTTAATTTTAAATTTTGAGGAAGTAGTCGAAACTATAGACAAACTTGTAGTCGAAGTTTTAGTCGATATTTTGTGCCCAACATTAGTCCAATATTTCGTGCCTTATATTTCGAGTCTGATATTTCGAGCCTGATATTTCTAGCCCGATATAATAGTAAACATAGTTTTAGTTGCGCGTAGTTGCATATGTAGTCGCACGTGTAGTCAATTATTCAGTCGAATTTTTTGCCACTTATTTCGACTACAGGCGCGACTACAAGTTCGACCATATTGACTACAAGTTCGAACACACGCTTGACTACAAATTCGACTACACGCAAGACCACACGCGGGACTATATGCGCTACTACATGCACGATATTTTTGTTCAGATTATTAATCAGAAAGTAAAGATGAGCTGACATGTTTTGAGCTTCTATTGGCCAGATAGTGAGAAATTGTCCTTCGAAATCTTCACGATATATGTTTGATAAATCCTGCTCCAGAAAGTTAATAGAATATTTGATGCTTAGTAGTTAAGCTCTTTCTAGGAAGAACAACCAAACATTATTTCATATTAAACGAGGTCAAGTTCAATGGAGAAAATGCAAATTATAGATGATTCGCAAGTCAAAGAATGATTATCTTTTTCAGCATGCGTCGAATCTGTGTTTGTGATTCAGAAAAGAATTATCAGGTCAATGTTTGGCATCTCGAGAGGCACTTCTTGCCGAGAATTTTTTAGGGCCATTTTCCTGACTGTAACATCAATATTTATTATGCATTGTGCGTTATATGTTAGGACCCCACCTTCCTTCGTATGTTAAAACTTATGAAATCCACTCATATGGCACAACACGCAGTACCTCTGAAAGGAAGATTAGTCCATCATTCACTAGATTGAAGCAGGTTCAAAACAGCATATTCATACTAGGCACAAAAATTTACAACTATCTACCAGATCACATACGCATTTTAAAAAATCAAAATAAATTGAAACAAAGCATCAAACTGCTGTTATTGAAAAACGTGTTCTACTCTATCGAAGAATATTTTAACCATAATTTATGAAATTGTTGAAATGTTCTTTTTCCTTTGTCTATCTAATTTTTGATTAGTTTTATTGTTTAGTGTTCATACATTCACTTATTGTGGGAAATTTATTTTGACCCTATACTTATTTTATCTACGATTATCATTGTTTTTGTTCATCTTTGACATTTTCCCATACTTTTTATTAAGTCAGTGACTTAAATATAGACCATTATTATTATTATTATGCCTATAGCTTTAGGAATACATCGGGACAATTCTCAGCTTATCTGCTAAAAGTAATATTTCCAATATTTCGTAAGTGTAGTGTGTTATCTGCTTATGAAGAATCAAATATTAGACAAAATCATTTTCAGATGCGGGAGTGAAGTTGAATAAAAAATATTAATATATTCAAAATGATGTCTACATAGTTGCTCTAACCAATTAATTTATTCGTCCTCCTTTATTTTATTATTGATTTTTATGTTCAATGATAAAAACTCAGTGTAAATTTCAGCTTGATGTAGTTAGGTTATCTACTGTTGAATAGAGATAATTATGTCTTCAATCGAAACACAATGAACCACTGGAAAATACGAAATCCAAAAAAACACAAATTATGAAGCTAAACGTTCGAAAACTCAAAATAAAATGAACGTAAATATCATTACCAAACAATGCAAACAAACCGTTAATGGCCCATAGAGTAGTACCGATATTAGCCGTTCCGGCGCTACAATCTTAATTTAAGACGCAGTCGAGCGTATGGTCACGCGTGTAGTCGTAACGTTGATTTATATTGGTCAG
>JARQZK010005073.1:60000-262500 GCA_030704885.1 Cynegetis impunctata
TAAGGCGAGGGTTTCGGAGATATTATGGTGAAAAATTTTGAATCTTGGTAATTCCTTCCAGTCGCTAAATATCTGAGCAATGCAGTTCTTGGCGATGTATTTTGACGTTTTATTAATGGAGTAACCATTACCAAGAGTTTCGAATAGGTTTCCGTTTTTAGAAGCCAACCTTTAGACCAGATTCGGCGATGATTTTTATTTTCCCTTTTCTTGCACAAGTGCATAAGTACCCGCCACTGCTACTAGAGGTAAATATTCTTCTTCCTCAGACAAATAGTTTGGTAGACTGGACAAATCTATGATTTTGTACGTACGTGTGTACGCAATCGGGTTGCGCGTTATTGGTTGCACGGTTTTGGATGCACGTCGATGTATCAAGACATCGACATTCATGTGTAGCCCGCCATAAGAATCAGTTGTTCATTTTTGAGGGGTCATCACATAGATTTTACTGTGGAAGTGTTTAGTGAATTAGTCAACTGTGAAGAGTTGTAGGTACGTTATTATTCATAAATATCAATAACAAAGCTATTATTTGTCTGAAAAATGTGAAGTGGATATTGGCCGAGATACTCTGCGTGAATTATTATCACTATTTCCAGAGTTCTACAAAATGGTTACCCGGTTATTGTCAAAAATGAGTGGCGATTTCTTAGTGAATATAAACAGTATATTAGGATACGTCCTATAAACATTCATTCAATTCATTGGTTTTAAAAGAAATCATAAAATATGATCCATATACTATGTCACATGAAGTGAATCAGGTAATATTTTGATATGAAGAAAGATACTTTTGATCAAACTAATACTATGCATTATATGTACCTATGTTAGGACTTTTAGGAATTTCGTAAATATTATTGGGAGATGTTCGTTCTTGATAGAATAAGATTCGATTGTAGAATGAGATATTCTGAATACATTTTATCCTACATTATGGAGGATAGAAAAAAACTTTTTAGTAGATTTTCTCAGCTATAATATTACTTTGTGTAAATAATTAACTCAGAATAAAATCGTACAGAAAAAAACTATTTCGTTGTTTTTTCACAAATTAAGGCATATTTCAGAATGAATTCATTTTGAATCATTTTTTTTTATCCAGGAATTGTTCTCCTTTCCCATACCTAAAAACTTCACAAACAGTTGGTTACTTTTCCTCTCAGAATTTTTCCCACCAAACAAATATGAGTTCAAATTCGTAGAAGCCAATTTTGAAATCTTCATTGCAAGAAACACGTAGTGTGTAAGTTCTTGGATGTGTTGATTGTATCTTCTGAATTGTGAAAATTTCATTAGACCAATTGGGAGTAAAGCCTTGTGCGAACACTTGTCTAGTTCTGCTGACTCTTACAGGGTGTCCCATGTATCTACTTACCTTATACTATTAAATTATGCATTCAATTTCGGAAAATTGTCATTTATTTGCGCGTTTCTTAGAAAAAATGTATACTATCAGATATTTTTGAGAAGGTAAAAAAAAGACAAATTTTTTAGTCTTTAAATATTCAGGGTATTATATTTAAAAAAAACATGAGTTTGCTTTATTACTCGAAAATAGCAAATATGTAACAACAATTATCTACACTACTGCATTCTACGGAAAAAAATTATAAGAATGTTATATTATCTTTTCGATAAGATGAAGGATAACGGCGATACGACGGGGCTTCCAAAATGCAAACATTTTCAAAAATGCCCTGTATCTTAAAAACTAAAAGGGCTATTAAAATTCTGTTGATGACATCTCCAGTTTTATGAAAAAGTAGCACGGTGTCGCGAAAACTGCAACCCTTTATCTTCAAAAATGAGGGAGATACCATTCAAAAGTACCCAAAATGGGAGACCCTGTACATAATTTCCTACTCTGTATTCACAGAGATCCAAGAAAAGTCTGGATCTATGACCTTGTGATCTGAATAAGCCGAATTCAGATGTTTTTTCATTATCACTGTTAAAATCCATCGGATTATAACCAGTTGTTGAGTGTTCAGTTGAATGATACTGATATATTATATCATTCAATATATCTATCCACTTATAATTTCCATGAAGACTGAATTTTTTCCACATAATCTATTTGAGTGCCCTATTAACTTTTTCAACGAGACTACTTTTCAAATTTGTGTATGAAGTATAATGATTTATGTTCTATTTTTCCATAAAAGCATTGAAATATATATTTTAAAATTCTTCACCTAAATCTGTGTGTAAATTTTTCCGTGGAATCTCTAATTCTGATGATACTTCATCTATTGCATTTGCTACATCTCTTGCACCTTTGTTTTCAGAGGAATTGCCCAAACGTAATTTGAGAATGCGTCTATACTACAATCAGTAAATAGGTAATTAAAACCCTTACATTGGTATTACTTCAACTAAATCAGTTTGATAAATATCCAGTAACCCTTCAACTCTTACATGCCTCCTAAGAAAATTAATTCTATCTGGTTTGTGTAGATTTTTCAAAGCATCCTGTATTTTCACATGCAATTCAAACTAGATTCAACTTCAGAATGAACTCTACATAGAGATCATCGGTATCTCTCACTAATCTGAAGTTTTCGAAAGTGAACTTGTCACCTTTTTTCAGAGATGATAACTGATCCTTTGTAATAATCTTTCCATTGATGAGTATTTGAAATCCACCTACGGGATTACAATTAAACGATAATAATTCTGCAATTAAATATAAAAAAAAATATATATATATGTATACATATATATATATATATATATATATATATATATATATATATATACATATATATATATATATATATATATATATATATATATATATATATATATATATATATATATATATATACATATATATATATATATATATATATATATTATATATATATATATATATATATTTATATATGTATATATATATATATAAATATATATATATATATATATATATATATATATATATTAATATATATATAAAGATATATATAAATAAATATATATATATATACAGATATATATATATATATATATATATATATGAAAAACTTGGTTCACGGAATGAACCGCGTAAAAGATTTGAAAAATCTCGACGTTTCGGCTCCTTTTGCGGAGCCATCTTCAGGAGAATTAGAAGGGGAATAATTCAGAATCGTGGCCTCAATCTGCCTACTCCACGATTCGAATTAGGAGGTTCGAATTCGGAGGAATCGGAAACAATACGATTGCGTGGTCTCAACCTGCCTACTCCACTAACCGTAGTGCTTCCTGTCAACTCTGAAGTCTCAACCTGCCTACTCTTCAGAGTCAACTGACTCAAATCTTTTACGCGGTTCATTCTGTGAACCATGTTTTTCAAATACTTCCGACCGCGGAAATCTTTCTGAACATATATATATATATATATATATATATATATATATATATATATATATATATATATATATAATAATAATAATAATAATAATAATATATATTTATCCTTTCAGACATTACATAAATGTATAGGACACGTCACATACTAAATATACATATTAACCTAACAAGTAACAAATTAACTTATTAGGAGAAAGACGAACAGAATTCAACTGAAAAATATTCTTTTAAGCTGTAAAAGCAGTGTTTCAACAGAATCTTCTTAATTTCCTTCTTGAAACATAATAAATCTAAAGACCTAATCCCTTGGGGGAGACGATTGTAAAGTTTGATTCCTACATAACTAGGCGATAACTCAAACTTAGAGGTAGCATGCGTGGGAATACATAATGTGTCCTTATTCCGCGTATTATACTCGTGAAAACTAGTAAGTTTATTCAGATTCAATAACCTATGCCGAACAAACAACAGACAATGTAAAATATAGATACACGGCAATGGTAGAACTTTCTGCTGAATAAATGTCGGTCGGCAGGACTCCTGGGGTTTCAAATTATATATGAGGCGTATAATCCTTTTCTGTGTGAGAAAAACTCTTCCACTTCCAGTCGAGCCACCCCACAAAACAACATTGTAACTCAGATGACTGTGTACGAGTGCATAATACACCGTGAGTAGGCTCTCCATTGGCAACGAGTGTTTAAGACGACTAAGCGCGTAGAATGATTTGTTTAACTTTTTACTGAGTTGATCCACGTGACAGTGCCACCTCAAATACTTGTCGACATGTACACCCAAAAATCTTACACTATCTGCGGATCGTAATTCATGTTTCTGAAAATCGATAACCAATGCTTCGTTCAGGTTCATTTCACGCAGTTGAAACTGCATAAATTCTGTTTTATCTAAGTTTAACATTAGAGAATTCTTGTAACACCAATCCGAGAATTCCCGGATGAGTCTCTCGCATTTTAACTTGAGTTCACCAGTGGTCTGAGCCGACACCGCCAAGGAAGTGTCATCAGCAAACAAGGTGATAGAGTCAGCATTGATGTACTCGGGTACATCGTTTACAAACAACAAAAAAATCAGAGGTCCCAACACAGAGCCCTGGGGCACTCCCATAGTCTGAGCATAACATTTCGATTTAACTTCATTGTTCTCAACAAAAAAATTGCGGTCAGATAAAAAACTCGTGATCCAGTTCAGAAAAACTCCTCTAAATCCTAAACTATACATTTTGTTGGTTATGAAATTGAGCTGTAAGCAATCAAATGCTCGTGACTCGTCAAAAAATAAACCCGCCACATAGGAGCCATCGTCAAGGCAACCGTACACGAATTCAACAAAATTGCATACGGCAGACTGGGTTGATCTACCACTGCGAAAACCGTGCTGGTAGCTAGAAATGATGGAAAATTTGTTAAGGTAGTTCAACATTCGACCATGAACCACCTTCTCAAATACCTTAGACAAAATACTCAGTAAAGAAATGGGACGATAGTTAGTTATATCAGTCAAATCATTTTTTTTGAACACAGGGATAACTTTAGCTGTTTTCAAAATTGATGGAAATACTCCCGAGGATACCGACTGGTTAATTAAATTTGCAAGGTGGATCGAGATATGTGGAGCTACTGCTTTTAGAATTTTAGTGGATAGAGCATCGGGGCCAGAGCAATTACCGTTTCGCAAATTTTTGATGACACATATGACTTCATCAGCCAGGACAGGATAAAAAAAGAAGTTGTTACAAGATAACTTATGAGACGTACATGACATGGATCTAATATCTCCATAATGTTCTTGTAATGCCAGTTCACACGCGGATGAAAAATAGTGTCCAAATGCATCAGCAACTCGTGTAGGATCTGAAATGGAATGACCATCAACATCCAGAACAATGTTATTATTAGAGCGCCGTCTCATGTGGCCAGTTTCTCTAGCGACCAGGTTCCAAACAGTTTTACTTTTGTTGTTAGACTCATTTAAGGTCTTTTCGAAAAATTTTAATTTACTGGATTTGAGAAGTTTGATATACTTTTTTTTTGAATCTTTATATGCATTGCGCTCTTCAACAGATTTTAAGTTAACACTCAACCAGTGTCGATTTTTTAGCTCGTTTGACGCTTTTAAGATTTCGGAAGTAATCCAACTTTTATTACGTGTAGTGGTAGAACGTACAAACTTGATAGGACAACATGTGTCGACTAGAGAAGTTAAGAGTTCGAAGAATTTGGTAAAGCTACTATTAACGTCCGAGTAAAGGTATATGATGTCAAAATTAGTTTTAGTTGCCAGTATGCTGAGCTGCTCCAAATTATCCTTTGATAATGCTCTATAAGAGCGAGAATTAGAGTCAACTAACCTGCTGCTATGATGTTCAGTGGTGTAGTTTAGCATCATGCACCTATGATCGCCAATGCCGGCGTCGAAAACTGATGATCTGATGAGATTTGGATCAACATTAGTGAGTATGTAGTCAACTTTTGTGGAAGTAGTGACATTGTTTTTATTAGTAAATATTCGCGTTGCATCTATAGAGGTTAAATTAATATTGAAACTGATAAGAAGGTCATCAAGAATAAGTTTGCGGTAGTCTCTTTCAGCGAAGTAGTTAATATTTAGGTCACCACATACGAATGTACTGTCAAATGCAGATGAGCAATATACTAGAGCATAGGAAAAAATGTTTATAAACTTTTCAAAATATACCAGTAGTATATATATATATATATATATATATATATATATATGTATATGTATATATTTATTTAAATATGTATATTATTACACCTCCAAATGGGCGTTACGGTACTAGACCGAATTTTCATCTAATCATTTATCCACAAAACTAGTACCTAGGCGTAATAGAGGTAATTTCCAACTGAAGGTTAGAAATTACGGACTGAACAGTGGGGTAACTCCTTTTCCACAACCCAGTTTAAATAGTAGTGCCCTGTTTTCGAGATACCTTCGACTAGCTCAGTTACTTAGTTAATTTTATGAAAGAGTATAGAACTACTTAATAGGCGCCACCTACTTTATAATGAAAGTCACGGTAATCAGATATCTCAGGTCGTAGGCGTTTGATCGCGAAGCAGGAAAAAGAAACAAACTAATAGTGGCACAGGGCAGTACCCAATGGTTCTGCAGTATCTTACGTTTCAACAACAAAGGAATAATAACACCAAAGTCAACAATACTTCAATATATTCGACAACCTTTTAAATCTCTCGAAATAATATAATACAATATTCCCTTCTCCAAAGGGAGAAATTCTTTCACCACTAATACAATGACTTCAATATATTCGAAAATGTCTAAATGTTTCGAAATAATATAATACAATATCCCCAACAATGGGATCTGAAATCCGTAGATTTCCGGGGAAATTTGCCTCAGGCATGAGCTAAATTTTTACAGTTATGTATATAAAGATAATAATATAAATATGTTTAGTCCCCGTTAACCCCAAAACTATAGTCCCTGATATGGAGGTGACGATGAGTCTTGCAAACTTATGCGCAGATAAACACTAACCTGGTAGCGGCGCCTATGGCAGAGACGTTCGCGGTGAAGGAGTCAACTCACCCTACCTCTCGAAATAGCGCGTCACCTGACAGCGCCGGTAATCAAAGGAACTGCGCACCCGCCTCCGTGGGAAGCTATGACGTATGGGCCGCCACCAAAATGGACGCCAACAAAATCACGTTTTTCGGTCCAGAACGGGGGGTAGTTATCAGATACCAAAAGAAATTCGTCCAAAAACCTGTCAGACAGCCGGGATGTTGATAGGCTGGAGCGTTCCACTGCACACCAAGGATCTCGAACTAAAATCGTGTCGACAGTTCTCGCCAAACTTAAATCTCGCAACTCCGGCGATAAATGGATTCAGCGATTACACCCGCAACAGGAAATCACCCAAAACTCAGTCGCTGAATTCCTCGTAAGACTCGGAGGATTCACTTCCCTTAGATCCGCAACAAGGCGTAAACTTCAACCAGAAGTAATATAGGAAATACTTCCCTCCTTGAATTAATTTCAACAACGATTCGACGGAACGACTCTCAACATTTGATGCTCTTTGGTTTCACGATTCACAGCAGGTCAGTGTTTCCAACTATAAAATTTCAGAATTCTCAAATCGTAACCCCAAAATTCACCAGATTTCACCAAATTTGAGATTCAAAATACATCATTAAAAATGGTACATAAGGTCACGGACACATGTCGTAATTCCTTAGGGCTTAGTTGGAAAGACGGGTTATATTTAAAATCCGCTTATTATTGTATTTTTCACAGAATTAAGCGGGTTTTAAACATTAAGTGTTAGAATTAAGGAAAAGGGTGTAAAACTGCAAAAATAAAATACCTTGTTTTACCCCAGGGCTGCTCATTATTGCAAAAAATCGGTTATATGCACTTGCCCTATTTCTATTGGAACAAAGTTTGTTTTGAATAAACAAGTACTATAGAAATTTGATACAAAAGAGAATATTAAAAATATTAATTTAAAAAAAAACAATTGTTTACAAAGAAACTATAAAGAAATTTTTTTATTCTGAGAACAAAAATAAAATACATTCATACAACTTCTTAATAATAATATTTTTTAAGTAATAGATAAATAGAACTGTTAGAACTAGAAAACAGATAAAAGTTGGGTTATGTGTTATTATCAAGGGTAGTTGAAGCTCGGATGTTGGCACTGTTGGAAATGCTGGAATTGGCGCGTGGTGTTGCCTGTTGATACTTAAACAATACAACGTCCAACGTTCCAACGGTCGCAGCAAACAAAAGCACCAACTACAATAGTTGTTGGCGTGGCGCCACCTCCTACCGCTGCAAGTGCCAGCATCGTTTTCAATTTCACTAGATATTCTCCAAATGGAATCAGAAATACACCAGCTTTGAGACACTCCTCAAACTCTTTTTAAAATTCTCTTTGGCACACTGAAAGCCGCCAGTTTTGGTGAAAAATACACCGAGTTGGCAACACTGCAGCAGGTCGTCAGTAAAACCCCAGTTGTACTAACTAGCAAACTAGCGGCGGTGAGATTAGTGCAATTATCTCGTGATGCGCCGAAGCGGCACAGAACAATTGTAACAAAATGCGTTACAGATCCACCAGTATGAATTTCGCTGAGCCAGGGCCAGGGCGCAGGCGCCTACTCTTGAATAATAATTAAATACGTTATAATATATATATATATATATATATATATATATATATATATATATATATATATATATATATATATATATAGTGTTCGCCTGAGATGAAGGTGAAGTAAATAATGTTTATCTTCTTCACTAGTTATCGAGGGATCATTGTATTGTAAAATTTATCAAGATTCATTTCGAAGATCCTTGTACTATCTTCTTTTCGAAACTGTCATACACTTCACTGTTGTAAATGTTTTATAATATTATTTTTGCATATTTTGATTCATTCAAAATGTGATTAATCACATTAGAGAGGCCATTGTTACCAGCAGTTTGGGTTCAATCTATCAACCAGTATGTTCGGATCTTTCCAAAAGTTTTGATAAAGCCACGAATGTCGTGGCGAAACGTCAACTTTTTAATAAAATCGAGTTTTTTAAGATTCAACAAGCCTGTTATTGCTAATAATTATCAAGAGATTAGAAATAGTTCACAGGCAACAACAATTCGAATAAATATATAATTATACATATATATATATATATATATATATATATATATATATATATATATATATATATATATATATATTATATATATATATATATATATATATATATTATATATATATATTATATATATATATATATATATATATATATATAGGGTTGCCATCACCTGAATTGCCGAAGCCGGACAAAAGTTTTAAAAACCCCGGACATTTCTGTGAAATTTTGTTTTTCCCTGGACACCCCGTAAAAATTTGTTTTTTTGATAAAATAAAACATCGTTTATATTTTAATTTTAAACCGCTTGTTTGCCATATAAATAGAACAACAAAACACAAATAAAATTCTATTATACACAGTTTACAGTTTTCTCTTTTTTTTTGGTATCATCAAATAAAAAACAACACATGACGATAATTTTTGGTAGATCAAAACTCAAATAGACTAGATTCTACATTGTATGTAATAGCAAATTATAGGATACGTCACCTAGTTCGGTTAGATAGGTTAGGAACCCAAAAGTCTAAATTATTTATTAACTATAAATCAAAAGTAAGTAACAAGTTTTAATTTTAACGAGATCCAGTTCTTTTTACTAATTCAACTTAACCTGGAATATTTCAGACTTGCCAATTTTTCCCCAAATGTCTTTATTTTTCATCATGAATTTGTAAAAGTCGGAGCAACTCAAGTCTTTAAAATTAGACTTTATTTTAATCAGAGAAGAAAGCGCATGTGTATTTAGCAAGTTTCTCTCCTTCCTTTATTACTGCGTCCCTAGTGAAAAAACTCACTCTACATTCGCATTGTGAGCTGGTATACAATAGTATATTGTACAACGAGCATGGAATGACATGCATTTCTGTGCTGCAAATCATACGAGTAGGAAATCGTCATTCCATGCGAGTTTTACACTATACTTTTTCTACGAATGTTACTGTTACATAAAATGGGATAAGTATTATTTTTCCTTTCAAGATTTAAAAAAATGTCAATCTGACGTTCCCCAAAAAAACACGCGGCGCCGGTTAACGCCACCTTTGTAAAAATACCCGTGCACAATGTGGACTTTGTAGTTCACTCACCATGGTGATAGAAGCACAATGAAAATGGGTATAAAACAATGCACGCAATTACTTTTGAACATAGAATGATGGTTTTTATTGACATTCGTAGAAAAAAATATTACTATGCAATTTTGAGCAGTTTAGAATATAGATGTTTCGAAAAAATTCGGTCACAACTGGTTTGCATTTAATAGCTCATCTCCGTCACTGACACACACACCCGGACACAAAATTTGTCCGGGTTTTACCCGGATATATTTTGAAAGCCCCTTTCGGACGACCCCCGGACGCCGCCTAAACTAGGACAAATCCGGGGAAACTCGGACGGATGGCAACCCTATATATATATATATATATATATATATATATATATATATATATATATATATATATATATATATATATATATATATATATATATATATATATATATATATATATATATATATATATATATATTGTTATCAAATGTGTCCCATTTTAAGGTTCTCATAATCTGGTGACGTTACTAAAACTTAATGTATTCCAAGAACTTTTAAATTATGAGTTTGAACATCTTATTTTAATAACCTTTGTGAATGGGTGACATCGTTTTAAGGAAAAAATATTTTCGAAGGATATAATCTGTAATAACCCTAACAGAATTTTGTGAAAGGGTGATATCGTTTTAAGGAACAAATATTTTCGAAGGCCATAATCTATAATAACACTACCAGAATTTTTTGAAAGGGCATCCTTTGTTATATGTGCTTATAATTCGGAATTGAGTATAAATTAAATGAACGATCAAATAATATTAATTTAACGTTAATATAGCTGCTTTCAATATATAAATACCTGCTTGTTTAGTTGAGATAAGCAATCTATTTTTATAACCTTTCCTCTTTACAATGAATATATTAAAAATAATATTTCTAATTATCTGTCGTAAATTTTATTTCTACATAGAAAATAGATTGACCAAAATGTTTTTTTTAACGTTAACTAAACACGAAGAAGTATTATAGATTTATTCCAGTGAATTTTTCACATATGTAGGTAATGCTAGACATAATCAAGATTTAAAATGCCAAGTGTAGTTAGAAGATTCTGATGGCATTATCATAGCTCAACTTGTAAAATGAATCATCATTTTTGCTGTAATTGTCGCATTAGCTGGATTGATGTATTATTGTAAATTTTGACAAATTTAATTTATTATGCTAAATCTGTAACAAATTCTTATGTATAATATTTGTGAAATTAATAAATTATTGTTATTATTATTATTATTATTATTATTCGCCATCTGGTTGAAGTCTGTATTTTTTTTGAATACCTGACATGTGCCAAAATTCGATGTTAAAGGAGGGCAAACCGGTGACATTTATTTGCGTTGCCACGATCGCCCTCAGGCATAGAATGAAAAGTTATGTTTGTTCTAGTTTTTTGCCAATAAGTCATAAACCGCTAGATATAGTTATCATATTATATTATACTTTCAGTTGAGAAATTTGTTCTTTTTTTGAGTGCTGCTATAAAATATAGGGTATCCTATTTGAAATTAATGCATACATTTCAATTTTATATTCCACCAAGAAAACATTATTTTGTGCTCACCCTGTATAAAATACCTTTACTCTCATATTTACTATGTTAAACTAATCTAGTATGCATCTCTAATAAGAAGTTCAGGGGTTCAGCTGCGATAGTCATGAAAAAATAAATTTTCAATTTGGAGATGTTTGTTGTCAAGAAATAATTTTTATATTGAAAATGGCTCAAGATAGGTATGTTATATAATCTACAAAAAAAGTTCTACAGAATTTGAAAATATAAACGAATACATGGCGTGCCATTCAAAATAACATATTAAGCATAAATAACTCGTAGATCTGGCAAAGTAGCAGAGATGATAATATTTTTCTAGTGTAGATCATAACCTACTATACGTAGCAAATTTCCAGTCGCTAACTTTTTTCGTTCTCTAGATACTTCTAATAGACCATCGAGTTTGGAGAACATATATATATATATATATATATATATATATATATATGAATTTAATAAATGAAACTATCTTGTCTTCAAATTCCCAAAATTATATTAATCAATGTACAACCAGTTTCGCTGTTTCAGAACAACATCTTCAGGTACAATATACTGAAAAAATAATAAATAAAGAGTAGCTTATAACAAGAAGAAACATACACCTTCAATTTCAACACTTACATTTTTACACTATTGAGAGATAGTCTAAAATACTAAGAATCTCAATTAAAAATTGTAATTCAGTCATTATTGATGAGGACGAAAGACGAAACAAATTTAAAAATTTTTTTACATACGAGAAACAAATTATACATTTCAAGGTTTACGGAGCAAGCAAGATTGACAATTTCATATTTAGTAATGTGGTACCATCAACCGTACACATATGTAGTTCATGTTATCGAATTCTGTCATTCATAATGTCCAAAAATTTCTACTCATATCAACTCAACTGTCAATGTGGTCGTGTGTATGTGGGTAAAACGAAGAGAAATTTCAAAACTCGATTCGCTGAACATCATAGATGTATAAGATTCAATAATAATGACTCCCTTTTTGCTAAACATATTAATGAGACAGGACATATTACTGATTTCATAGATAATTATAAAATTCTCCACATAGAATACAATCCTTACATATTGAACAACTTGGAGCATTTGGAAATTTCGAGACTGTATAAATCAAATATCAATAAAATTCTTAATTCACAAATTCAATTTGATAGAAAATTTTATTTTTTGAATCAAAAAGTACACGGAAATTATTAATAGTTTGTAGGAAGACTCCATCTTGCGGCTTTGGTTAAAATCACACCTTCCATCCTATGAGTAGAAATTTTTGGACATTATGAATGACAGAATTCGATAACATGAACTACATATGTTTACGGTAGATGGTACCACATTACCAAATATGAAATTGTCAATCTTGCTTGCTCCGTAAACCTTGAAATGTATAATTTGTTTCTGGTATGTAAAAATATTTTTAAATTTGTTTCGTCTTTCGTCCTCATCAATATTGACTGAATTACAATTTTTAATTGAGATATTTTGTATTTTAGACTATCTCTCAATAGTGTAGAAATTGAAGGTGTATTTTTTTTCATGTTTTTTCTTGTTATAAGCTACTCTTTATTTATTATTTTTTCAGTATATTGTACCTGAAGATGTTGTTCTGAAACAACGAAACCGGTTGTGCATTGATTAATATAATTTTGGGAATTTGAAGACAAGATAGTTTCATTTATTAAATTCATCTTACTACTCAAATATGGACAATCTACAAACATATATATATATATATATATATATATATATATATATATATAAATATATATATATATAGATATAAATATATCAATATATAATTATATAAAAATAAATATATATATATATATATATATATATATATATATATATACATAGGGTGTCCCAGAAATCAGCGACAAGCCGAAAACTGGCAATAGGACAAGTCGTTACAGTTATTAGAAAAATACTTTAAAAAATCTAGGTCATGTACTTTTCAAATGTTTTGAA
The DNA here is from genome assembly GCA_030704885.1 of Cynegetis impunctata. NCBI lineage: Eukaryota > Metazoa > Arthropoda > Insecta > Coleoptera > Coccinellidae > Cynegetis > Cynegetis impunctata. Next base: position 73,672 of record JARQZK010005073.1, read on the forward strand.
TTCAAAAATTAATCTCAAAAAGTGACACCTAGTGATGATCTTTCAAGTCCTGTGACTACAACTATTAACTTCTTGTCAGTTTTTTTTTCTGTGACGTTACCATGAATAACCCTTCTGTAAATTACAGTTAAAAGTTATTACGTAACTACCTCCGTTTGAAATAAAATGTTAGATTTGACATTAGGGAATTATTGGAAACGCTATAAGGTAAATGCCTAATTATGGTCGTTCCGAAAATAATAGGTACGCATGCGCACTAGAACAAATTTAATAAGGGAACTTAGGGAACCATAATAAAATACTGCTTTCCCCTATTTACGTCTAGATACCGTAAATATTTAAGGTTTCCTTATTTCCCTTATTCACCAAACCTAACCTCCCAAAAAAAGTTTCTCAACTCAGAATGTTTATTATATTTGTGTGTATGTTGTAATGGGTAATTCATTATGTTTATGCTTACATTCTGATGTATAATAATGCTGTAATATAGAGTATGAACACATTGTACCTCTGTTACCAGTGCTTGATCACTTGTTGATTAGTAAATCTAATATTTGATTTATGGCAATAAAGGATTATTTCAAAAAACAAGCAGGTAATCCTTCTGTATTTTCGGTTTTGTTTAGGGTCGATTTAGTGCTGCAATTGTGTGTTTTTTTTAAATAAATTTTCAAGTTTAAATTATGAAATATGAGTGGGCCAATACGAAGCCTTTGTCAAGAATGCAGCACAAAAAAAAACAGATTAAGGTTTACTTATAATGATGATTTGGCCTTATTAAGAGAGTTTGTAGGACAAAATCCCCTATCAAATTCTGAAGGATGGGAGGTGATAAGGCAAAACATTCAAATTTCGACTGGCAAGGCCTTCACGGCCCCACCTCCTAAAATTACGGCTTGCAAAATATTTTCCATACTGTTCTAAACCGCTATCAAAATTACAATTAAATATCACTGAAATTTGAACTTTTTTTTAACAACAGACAAGACACAAGTAAAAGTAGATTTGTTTTTTAGGTTAGAAATAAAACTATCGCTGACCTAAGAACTGTCAATTTAAGAAGTGAGTTCCAATAACTCAATTTATACCCTGACATTTAAGGTTTTGATTCATTTAAATAAGGCTTAACTTTATTAAGGCATTACCTTAAAGGACGGTCTTCAATAATTCCCTATTGAATTCAAAATTATTACATCACCCAACTTTAAGCACGTGTAGTGTAAAAAAAATGTACTGAACTATTTGGGCAAGTAACTTTAAAAGATGGCGCGTTTAGCCTGGATTCCAAAATGGTATGCCACTTACTAATTGCTAAGTACTTCTTGATTGAGGAAAAAAGTTATTTGTTAGTTTTAGGTGCGTTTGAAATAAAATTCAGTTGTTGGATTTCTTTAGTGATAATTTTTATTAAATCAGATTTACCAAGTTTATATTAAATGTTCGAACTGTTTACCTTCAGCTGCAATGCAAGCTCTACATCTCTTTAAAAATGATCGCGTAATAAGACGGGCGTATCTTCTCGAGTTGATGTATTTAGCGGCTTCTGCAATTCTTTGGCGCAGCTCGTCTAAATTTTGAATCGGTTTAGAGTACACGATATCGTTTATCGTACCACAGTAAAAGAAATCTATGGGGTTTAAATCGGGTGAACGGACAGGCCACGAAATTGTACCACCCCGCCCTATCCACCTATCGGGGTATTCACGATTGAGAAACTCACGTACTGTTAGAGCATAATGCGCTGGGCAGCCATATTGTTGGTACCACATGCTGCCGTAAATGTTCAGTGGCACTTCTAATTCTGGTAATTGGTTTTGTAAAAAGTCCAAATACCCTTGGGCATTTAAGTTCTCCGGCTGCTCGATTGGACCAATAACTTTACCATTCAAAATTCCCGTCCACATGTTCACTCTAAACTGGTACTGCTATCTGTCTCCCCGCATCAAATTTGAATTTTCCACGTGCCATTCGTGCAAATTGTGGAGGTTCATGTAACCGTCCTTTTAAATGTTGATTCATCTGACCATAGAATTTTTTCAAAGAAACGCGGATCCTGTCGGTGCTTCTGCAACATCGTTTGACAAAATCGCACTCTCTCTGGCTAGTCTCAGGGTAGCAGAATTCGTACTCGTCGTACATGGTATGGGTGAAACTCGTTTTTTTTTTACAAATACTGTGCAGTCCTTATGGTGACTTCTAGGCTCTGTTGAATTCCACGTAATGAGATACTTGGGTCTTCTTCAACTGCTTGCAGGATTTCGACCTCGTACAGCATTACGGGTCTTCCCTCGATAACCATTTGACTAGGGAATCGACCCTCTGATAATGACCGATGCATATTAATGAATACTCGATGATCGGAACAACGCTCAGCATTTGGGTATCTCTCACGATACATTCTTGCTGCAGCATTGGCGCTTCATAAGCATTCTCCATAAATGAGATGCATGTTGGCGTATTCCTGTGCGGTGTATCGAGATGGCATGATAACGCACTACACAAAACACGGAATTACGATTAAAACAAGTTCAGGGTCGTCAGAAACAGTGTAGATAAATCCAAAGCACAATGCAAATCAAGTCCAATAAAAAAAGCCACAGTTGTAAGTACGAAGTCAATACAAATACTGGAGTATTGCACAATTTACCCAACGCATCCCTATTTCGTCAGAGTGGCGTCTCCATCTATTTCACTAATACAGAGGAAAAAAAGTAGCGTCACTATCTATCTCGCTCACACTTAACAAAGTAGCGTCACCATCTGTCTTACTCGCACTAGTCAAATAACGTCACTCTTCGTCTCAATCGAACTTTTTTTCACACTACACGCAGTTAAAGATGAGTAATGAAACTATATCAAATTAACTACAATTTACAGAAAGGTTATTCATGGTAACGTCACAGAAAAAATACTGACGAAAATTTGATATTTTGTAGTCACAGGACTTGGAAGATCATCACAAGGTGTCACTTTTTGAAATTTATTTTTGAATCCATAAAATTTGAAAAGTACATGACCAAGATTTGTTTAAATATTTTTCTAATAACTGTCACGACTTAGCCTATTGCCAGTTTTCGGCTTGACGTTGATTTCTGGGACTAGTGACTAGTGTTAAATACTTAACTGATTTCATCATCAAGTTAAGTTTCGTCACGAATTTTGCGACAGGGCGTTAACTTGTTAATAAAATCGGATTTTAAACATCAATAATACCTATTAGTGCAAATAAAAGATAAATATAGTTGACATATCCATTGATCCCCATCAGACCAAATGAAATAAAATTTTAAAGAATTTTTGCTACTCGAAAATTAAGAGGGTTGAAATATGGTACGCGAATTGAGTTAATGTTAGAGGAGCATCTCATGTCGGTATTTTTTATTTTCTCTAATCGTGACCATTTTTATGTAGAGATTTCTTGTTTTTCTGTGAATTTTCATATTTGCGTACTTCAACCATCTTCTCCAGAATGGGTTCTAGAAAGTTGAAATGTCGTACTTGGATTCAGTTTGATGTTAGAGAAGTTTCGTTTGGAGGTTTCGACTAATTATCCAAGCTGTCACCATTTTAAAGTAAAGATTTCACGTTTGTTTTGAGGTTTTCAAGATTTTGCTCACCTTCACAGCCGATTCAAATTGACTTTAAGATGTGGTTCCGTTCGTCCGAACCGTCGTAAAACTGTAGGTCCGTTCTATTCATGTATCACTCTATCACGCACTACACGAATAGTTGTAGACAGGTCGCCTACACCTGAAACCGGGAAAGGCACTTGAAGAAGAAGAAGACTTTTTATCTGAAAAAGAACAAAAATAAGTGTAATATACGACCTTAGTGAAGGAGATTTGTTACCTCGTTTTTACATTAGGTATATAATGGATCGAATGAATTCTGATATAAAGTATGTTTCAGATGAAATATCAAATAGCGAAAACATTTTGAAATTTACATTCCTACTATTTTAATTATTCATAACCATTCGAGAATTGTCTAGTACCTTATGATGAATCAGTTTCCATAGATTCGATTCTTTTTGTTTGAATCATAGTTTAATTTTTCTAAAAACATTTTGTATGAATTTAATCAACCAATATTTTGATTACCAGATATAGCTGTATAATTTCAGCGCAATGTCATATTCAGTTTTTTTTAAGTGAAATTTCTTATGAAATTAACAAATTAGAACAAATTGAAAGAGAATCGTGTTAAATATTGAACTAAATAAAAGTAGTTGTGTATTAGCAATTATTAATTAACAAATCTTATGGCATCATTATTTAAATCATTACAATATAGCTAATATTTGAATTCACTTAATGCTAGATAAATATAGAGCGTTATTATTATTATTATTATTATTATAACTGAATTAATTTAATGGTAGGTATTCATATTATTTGTATCAATTTTCAGTTACCTATAATATAACAAGAGCATCGAAAATAATCGATTGTACTTCCGAGTCACTAGACGTATTTCGCGAAACATCACGAGAGCGCAGCTCCAGTGATGATTTAAGAAAATACGTTGACTGACGAGGTCAGTATAACGTTTATTTTCTTTTGCTCGAGTTGGTACCTATTCGTTACGATCATATAACGCATGAAAAACACCGCTAGAACTACAACCAAAGCATTGAATATTGAAAAACTAAACGAAACTTCACCAAACTTGATTATTAATTTTTTGACAAACGTCAAAAAACCGTCAATATAAGAAAAATTCACATTTTGACACCAAAACGATTATATCACGTCTTCAAGGGTATTTTCACTTATCAATACGCAGTTACTTTGCAAAATTCACGGATTCTTTTGGCTTATTCACACATAAGTTATATAATCTATACCAGTGGTTCTTAACCAGTGGTACCTGGAAGCACCCTAGGTGGTCCGCGAAGCCATCCTAAAAATGTTGAATAACTCATATAATTGAATAATTATTTATTTCAGCCTCCTTCACTCTACTTATTTCTTCAATATGGAAATATGCTATTTCTGCAATGCAATGTGATGAATCTGACGACGTTTCACAATGCTGTCAATTACTTGTATTTGCTCGAATTCTGCATGACAATAAAGCATTAAAGGAAGAGTAACTGTTTTCCATATGCCTGGAATCGACGCAAAGTGTTGATGTTATGGATGAAATAAGTCTATATTTTGGGAAATATCGTCTTCAGTGGCAAAAACTTGCGGGTATTTGTACGGATGATGCTCCAGTTATGCTTGGTTCCCGCTCTGGTCTTGCTGCATTGATGAAAATGATAAATGATCTGCAAGATCAACATATTGCGTTATTCGTCGCCAAGCTTTGGCTGCCAAAACCCTACCTGAATGCTTGGCTATTACGTTGAAAACAACTATAAAAGTTGTTAACTTCATCAAAAGCTCTGAATACTCATCTTTTCAAACAATTATGCTCTGATATGAACTCTGAACACTAAAGTCTTCTTTTCCATACAGAGGTGTATTGGCTTTCCAAAGAAAATATGCTTTCAAGATTGTATGAACTGAGGAAAGTGAAAATATTCTTATCTCTTAAGGATAAAAAAAATTGCTGAAACAGTTCTGTTAGTCCAAATAACAAATAAGTTTTCCCAAGCTTATTTATTCATTTATTTTTTTATTTGGTATAATGATTCGATTGCGTGGAGTCATTAGCAGACTATAGATATCTTACACTCTCAAGTACATTTTCAGAAATACGAGTTTTAACGTATTTTCATAATTTCTATTCAATATATCTGCCAAGTAGGTAGTCTTGTGCGTGATGCTTGTATGGCCAGTATTATTTATTGATTTTTTGCTCAAATAAATAAATTGAACAAATGAATAAATTCAACTCAAAGTCAGAAAGTTTCACGACATTTAACAAATTTGAAAAGTGAATTCAGTCATTATTTTCCGGATTGCGAGGACACCAGGTATTCGCAATCCTTTCATTCTCAGAGTTTTTGAGGTTCTTGATGAAATTGAAGAAAAATTAATGATAATGCAACACGATAAACAAATTGAAATATATATTCGAAGCAAAAAAAATCTTGAAGATTTCTCTCCCAAATATTCAAGATATACGTTATTTGACGTTATTTTCATCGACACATTCATGTGAGCAAAGGTTCTCGACGCTTTTGACAATGAAAAACAACCACCGAAATCTTGCCGACATGTGTTTGGCTTTCAGTAGCACAGAACCAAGAATTCAAAAGTTAGTTAAGACTATCCAGTCATAAAAATCTCATTGAAATAATACATTGACATCTCGAACAAAAAATTTACTTTGAAAAATTGAAAAAAAATATTATCAATGTTTCATTTATTGATAGATAGAACAACCGTTCATTTTTTCGAACTATTTGAAGGTAATATTTCTTTCAAAAAGTTGGTGGTCCGTGACAAAGACAAATTTTGTTAAATGGTCCCTCGTTATGAAAAGGTTAAGAACCACTGATCTACCTATACAATGCGTTTATTTCCTATGTACTTTTTTATTGAATATAAAATATAGATTTATATTTCCGTAATCGAAGTTATAGAGAAATACTGTGGTAACAATTATTTGCAACATATTCATCAAATGTTATCACTTTCATCGAATATCCATTAACAATTCAATGGATCTTTATCAGTAGTTATCGTAATTAAAAATCTATTCTTATCATATCACTCGAAGTGACCTACGTATGTAACTAGGTAGTAATTATAAAGAAAAGCAGTGATATCCACTAGTCAGCAAATTGGTTTATTTGAAACATATAATATTCATACAACATGACTTCTATAGAGTCCAATACCATGAAAAAATCTAGTTCTTTTAAAAGTTATCGTATATATATGACATATATTTCAGGTGAGCAACAAATATTAAATAACAATATAACCAAAATCTTCGAAGTTATTACATTGTGAATTATTCACAAGGATAAAGTTTTATTGATTATGGGAAACATTTTATTGCGTCTGTACAAATAGCATTACTACAGTAAATGGGCAATTAATGTCATTCCAAAAACCTGACGAAAAATCATGAAATAGATCACTTCTCAACAACAACTTAAGTAAGGAACTATTATTGAATAATTAGTTTTATAAGTTTTCTATAGAATAAACTACCAATAAAAATATTTTTCCGTCGACCTCTAAATAAAAGCTTACTTTAATGTACACGAAATTGATCATTAATGACCCATGTTAATGTGCAATTTCTCCTATTTCAATGTATGATTGTCATGGGCAATCAAACACAGAAGTATTCAGCACGGAATAGTTGAATTATTCTGTATAGTGTTATTCCACAGAGAAAAGGAATTCATAATTCAAATCGAAAAATTAAACTCTATACAAAATAAAGTAGAAACTGCGGAAAAAATTTTATGCAATAATCGTTCGAAAGTAATTAACACTTCAGATTCCACCAGTTCCACATATTCCTTATCGGATATTGTAGATAATGTGAACTATTCAGAATGTCACATGTCTAATATTCCATCTATGAATTTCTCAAATTGTTCCATCGGGAGCATAAATATAAATATATCGAAATGAACATAGAAATTTATATTGTGTCAAATGTATCTGTTATGCAAAATAAAAATTCATTTCAATCAAGAATTTATACTCAATTCATGATGAGGTCGACGGAAAAATCTTGTAATAAACTCATTTATTAATGTAGGGATTAATAAACTAGTTTATTAAAAAACTATTAAAATCCTCAAAAACAATTTCACATTTTTTACTGAAACTTATTCATGAGATGCAATATAAAACTTGAACACAAAGTTTCATGCTTTCAGAAATTTGTTTCGGTATTTCTTGATATTTATATATTTCAACAGTTACTTACGATGAATATTCTTATGACAACTTATGTGAAGGTAAAGTGAAGGAATAGATTTTCAACAAAACTTTGGGAATTAAAAACGCATTTCATTGAATTATTCTCTTTATTAATATTCTAATAAAATCACGTATATAATTATGATCTTGAAGGACTGAGTGGAGGGTGTTTGACAGAATTGACGCCCCGTATCAGAATTTAATAGAGTTGGATCGAAACACTTAATTATATAGATCATGAATTGAAGTTATTTTCAAAAATAATTGTATTTATTTATTCCTAATTAATTGACTTGCAATTGATGATTTAACTTTTTAACAATATTTTACTCAACTCAAATGAGGATGAAAAAATTGTTATTTATGTACCAAGTGCGATATATAGATCCTAACGCACGCGGCCCGAGGGATGAATGTTGTCATTGCTGCTTTATTTGTGTAGTCTTATAGAAATAATGGAAATGTAAATAAATTTACCCAAGAATATCATAGAAAATGCAGCCAAAGCTGCGAATAATTCATTGCCGGAGAAATTCAGATTCTGAAGTATTTAATTAATAAGTTGCTTCATTTCTCCTCGTACAATGAGCTGGCGTTATGATCCATAATGCCTGCTCATAACGCCCTAGGGCATTATGAGTGTATTTATAGCAACCGTATCTTAGGTAAAATCAACAAATAATATACAAGTGAAAAATAAACTAAATGTATGAACTTGCGATACAGTACCAAAATATATTTTTCTGATTGGCAAGAATGATTTCTCATTTATATGAAATATGGTTGTACCTACAATAGAAATATAATTCATACTTCACATTTCAGGGAAACAAAATTAAGTTATCATTAATTACTCCATATTTTATCATAGTATCCAGAAATCGTATTTGCAAGTATTCTTTAAAAAATTTTCAAAAATACCGTTACCTGATTTTAATATTAGAACTGAAAATTGTTTCCCTGAAAGTTGGGGAACTCAATGCAATTAAGATGTCTGAAGTTTGAAGGCCTTCCTTAACGATATTTTGATGTCAGATAGCATATCACAGTAATATAATGAGAAGGAATTAAAACATTAACAATATTGTACCGTTGAAATAATGAAACTTTATCAAATTTTCGGAGTAGTTGAAATATTGCACACTGCACTTCTATTATGAATTTATGTTTCATCATCGTCAATCAATATCCTCAAAAATTTGATTTTATGAAAATGCTAATTGATTACCAAAAATTGTTATCTTCACCATTATTTAATTTTGGTTTCATTTCAATGTTCCAACAAATAGCATTGATACAAAATCTAAAATAGTTATTTTTGTAAAGTGTGCAAAATCAGTATTTTTATATTGGCGCATAAGAATGTAAATTTTTGGCCAAGATCGTCAGATCGAGGCTTAAAATTCCTTCGAATGCGCTATGAAATACTGATTTGGCTCACGACATATAAACAATATTTTTTGTACAACTAACAAAAAAGTATTTAAATTATAAGTATTTATTAAGAGTCATTTAATTTTAAAAATTAAAATCCATGCATTCAAGTATGTTTATCAATATATTCTATGATCTTATATCAGAGTAAGTTAGTGTAACCAAGGAAACATGTAATTTATTTAACAAGCGTCAAATTAAAATATTTTGTGAATTATTTCGCGTATTTCACAAATTCTGCGATGGATTATACTAATATTGCCAGTGATAGTGATACACCACAAGACGTAATGGATACCGTAGAACGGGGCTAAATTGGAAATGCGGGGATATTTTAGAATTCATAACCTGTAACTTCATCTGGCAATCCTGTTTAGGTACAACACAATCCCGCGTAAACTACACTGTCATAACCTTACTTATTCAGACTTTAGATGATTTCAGTATTGGTAAGCGTGGTAATGGTCTGTTAGACATTGAAAGTGAGGCGGAAAATCAACCAATATTTGAACCTGTCAAACTTTCAGTGCTAGTGCGTCGTGGGTGGGAGTTGTAGCTGTTAAGTTTCATATAAAAATTGGTGTTGATGTTAGTATTATTAAGTTATAAACATTATGCTACCCCAAAATTTTTTATGGACCTTTTTGAAGATCGGGGCTATTCTGGATGACGTTTTTATAATCATTCCAAAATATCCCCGGTCTTCGAAAATCACCCCATTCTCTGAATTATCAATGCTAAATACCTTTTATTATTCTTAGTTTAAAAATTTATATTTTCCAATTTAGCCCCATATACGAGGTAACTATAATTATGCGTTATTATTACCGATTCTAAAATATCCCCGACCCACTCTTACTCTTTCTGCTATATTGAAAATAATAAAAAAAAAGTCTAGAATAGCCCCGTATACGGTACTGCAAATTCTGTAATTTCAAAATTTTCACCCTCTAAATCAAAATTACAACTTACAATTAATTTCGTAATTGGTGCGTCTCTAGAAACATGAAAAGGGTATCGGAAAATGTACTACTCTGTTATTTAGAAGAAAAGACCAAAACCTTGAAACCACCTACGTTATGGAGCATCTTCTCAATGCTTAAATCTACCTTCAATATAAAGGAAAACATTGACATACGAAAATATCCCAAATTAGTGCCTTATCTAAAAAATAAAGCAGTTGGGTATCGAGGATATAAATCTAAAATTTTAACAAGAGAAGACATTGATAAATTTATTAAAGACGCCGACAATAAACTACATTTATTAAAAAAGGTATTGTTTAAAAATTTTATAAAAGTGTTCAATATGTCTGATATTTTTTTGTAGGTTGTGCTGATTTTAGGTATAAGTGGCGCATGTCGTCGCGAAGAGTTAGTTAAGATGAGCATTGATGATATTGAAGATTAAGGCTCTGTATAAAAAGTAAAAGTACCAGATTCAAAGACACATTGTGAACGAAATTTTACTGTTTCTAATTCGGAATATATTGAGATATATCGAAAATACAGGGCTCTGCGGCCGTCACATGTTTCATGTGGTCGATTATTTGTAAAATATAGTAATGGAAAATGTGTTAATCAACACGTTGGAATTAATTAAATAGGAGAGATTCCCAGTTTGATAGCAAAATGGCTTGACAAGGATATGTTCAAGAGTTATACAGGCCACTGTTTCAGAAAGAGCTCTGCCACTCTTTTAGCAAATGCAGGGGGTGATATGACTTCTATTAAACGCTATCGTGGCTGGAATTCGACCACCGTGGCTGAGGGTTACCTGGAGGACATTTTAAATAACAAATTTGATATTTCTAATAAAATTTAAAACTGTCAACCTTCCACTTCCAACGGAGACATATCTACTAATAATCCCTGCATTTCTAATGACAACAAGACAATTTCTGGCAACCAACTATCAGCATCGTCGTCTTCGGGAATAAATATTGGAAATAATTGTTCAAATTTTACTATTAATTATTATTGCAATAAATAATTTTGTTATTCTTATTAATTTTTTTTTCGCGGTGAAAAAATATATGTTTTTCACTAGTTAAAAACTGGAAAACTTTGCGTACCTATCCATAGCGATTCGTGAATGTAGTCATTTTTTGACAGTTGTACAAAAAAAAAGGATTTTCATACAAACAGCATATGATACAAAATATAAAAAATATATTCGATTGACATTATTGTATTCTATTTGAATTATTAAATGAAGATTTTTTTCAGTTTCTTTTCTGGCAATAATGTCTGGAGCAAATACTGGCTGGACGTCACCGATGATTAAAAAATTGAATGGTACTGAAGACAATCCGTTGGGAAGGCCTTTGACAATCGATGAGAGCAGTTGGTTAGGATCGATTAGCATTTTGGCCATCATTGTAGGATCTTTCATTTGTGGAGCCTTAGGGAAAATCATAGGGCGAAAAACTCTCATTGCTGCAATGGGAGTACCATTCCTAATATTTTGCTTCATCCTAGCTTTCACAAAAAATATATGGCTTTATATTTTCGGACGATTTTTGTCAGGGATATTAACTGGTGCTGTATTAGTGTTAATGCCTATGTATATTGCAGAAATGGCTAAACCTGAGATCCGGGGAAGCCTTTTCGTTTTTATTAGTGTAGCTAACAATCTAGGTGCTTTACTCACATATTCTTTAGGCCCTTTTATGCCATTTTTTTGGTTTCATATCTGTTTAGCAGTTATACCAATGATATTTTTTATTAGTTTTCCTATTTTTGGTATTGAAAGTCCGTACTCAATAATTAGACAAGATTCTGCGAAAGCTGAAGAACTACTAAAACAACTCAGGGCAAAAGATGACGTAAGCGAAGAGATGAAACGAATGAAAGAGGATCTACAGAGAGGTTCGGACGTGAGTCTAATAGAAATCTTCAAAGTTAAAGCAACTAGAAAAGCTCTTTTCATTTCAATTGGATTAGGCCTATTATTTATGCTCAGTGGATCTTCTGTTGTATTAGCATATACTCAGTTCATCTTCGACACAGCTGGGGGTGTTTGGTCCGCCGAGGTTAACACAATAGTTATTTCTGCATTTCAAGTGGTTATAACTATATTATCATCAACCTGTGTAGACAAATTCGGAAGAAAAACATTACTATCTATTTCATTCGCTGTTGCCGCTCTATCTTGTATTACGTTAGGTGTCTATCTGATATTAGTAGATAATGAAACAGAAATGAGTAGCGCAATGAAATGGTTGCCGCTCATTTCTCTTTTGATTTATGTTGCAGCATGTAGTTTTATGTCGATTGGACCGTATGTAGCAGGAGAACTGTTTTCTCTGGATGCTAAAGATGTTGCAATGACTATTACTACTTTATTTGGAGGCTTCTCGGGATTTTTGTTAACATTTTTGTTTCAAAGAGTAGAAAAGGCGATTGGTTTAGGTCAAACTTTTCTATTGTTTGCTGGTGTTTCAGTATGTGCAGTGATTTTCATTCAAATAGCCTTAATAGAAACAAAGGGAAAAACGCTGGAACAAATTCAAGAAGAATTGAGTGGCGAAAAGGTTATTCCATTGAAAGAATGACATAGTAAGAATTCAAAAAACTCCATTATACAAATTTCCTTTCACGGAAATGACTAGTAATAACATCTAGTTGGCTTAGCTTCATAATGAGGAATTAATGATGATATTTTGCCTAAATTTTCATCAACATCAATGGTAATCTCAGAATATTTATCATTACTTGAAATATATAACAAGTGTGCACAAAACCTAGCAGAATAGATACAACAATAGTTAGTGCAGTGCTTCAGATTTAAAAAATCTTAATGAGAAAAATATGTGTTGACAGAATGGGAAAAATCAAATACCAACCTTCTATATTATAAAAATTGATTTTCATGTAATTTATGTAGATAGAGAATTAGTTACTGAAAATTATTATTATCCTTTATAGTTCTTAGAGTGGAAACCGTTACTTATGAAAATATTATGCTATAAATGTAAAGTACAATTTTCGAAACGCAATTCCCAGAGCAGTAAATAGCACCCTTAAAAGTTCAATGTTTCGTACAACGTATTAAATATGAATTTCCTTGAGAAATAAAATATATCAATATAAGAAGAAAGCGAAGAAGAATTCGATATAAAAAGTGAACGTATATTCATTTTTGATTATAGCACTATACTTATAGATTTTCAGAGAATATTCATGTTGATCTTAACATAGCATTAACGATTGAAGTTTACTATGATATTCATCTTAGATTTTGTATTTTCATTCAATTATTTTGACATTGTTATAATTTCACAAAAAAAATACTGTTTAACGATTTAGTTGATCCCAATAGAAGTAAGTTTCAAACTAGTACAACAATTTCATCGATGCTGTGAAATCAAATAATTGGTTGTCCATAATTTGGAGAAATCTTCTGAAGTTGTAGTAGCAAAATCAAATTTTCTTCTTAATATCTAAGGCCCTGGAGGAACATGTGATATTCCCTTTTTAATTCGAATGGAGTTTGATTAAGATTTGGTATAATTGAGCTTGCTAATTGACCAAGAATTTTAAATGAAAAATATTAACAGACTTGGATCAAGTCACACATATATAATAAAAGAACTGAAAAAGATGTACACTTTACACTTCACTATCTAATTGAGGTTATTCAGAATTAATTATAGCATAAAATGAAAAATAAAAACGAACATGATTTTTAAAATTAATCATAGGAATGGCAGGCCTCACAATCGAAACTACAAGAAATCAAACCGAACGTGGGACCTTGGCAAAATCAATTAACGAAAAGAAGAGAACAAGTGATAATGACTCGACTACGTCTAGGACACACTAAGCTCACACATGAATACTTGCTGTCTAGACAAAATGAACCAACTTGTGATATGTGCGGAGCTCAACTAACAGTGAAACATATTATAGTGCAGTGCCCTTTACTCCAAATTCAAAGAGACACATTCAACATATCCTCTAACTTAAAAGAAATGTTACTTTATAGTAACAGTAACAAAATCATTGTATTTTTGCAAAACTTAGATTTAATTAGGAAATTATAAATATTATGTATCAACTCCACCGCCTATAATCCAAAGGGTTAGTGCGGTTATTTGAAATAAAAAAAAAAATTATAAAAGCAATTTAATTAAATTTCCGGAATTAATTTTCGTATAACACTTGTTATATTACTAAGTCTCATATTTTTGAATTGGATTGTATCATTAAACTTTTAATAAATGATAATGTAATAATATGTTATAAACTTTCGTCAACTTTATTAGTAATCTTACAATATCTATGTTCAGTACCTGAAATATAATACCATCTAGCAGAATAGATAGAAAAAGGATTATTGTAGTGCTTTACATTCAAAAAATCTTTAATACTTTTGTTGATAGAATGGAAAGATCTCATATCAACATTTTAGATTATGAAAATGGGTTTTCATATTATTTCTGTAGATGGTTAATATTATACCGAAAATAACTATTACTCTTTATAGTTTTAAGAAATATGGAATTGTTACTTATGAAAAAATTATGCTGTAAATGTAAAGTGAAATTTTCAAAATACAATTTCCAGAATAGAAAAAACATTTGCTTTCATATATACTTTCACCTTTCAGAGAATACTGAAATGAAAATTGATGATTTTTATCTTCACCATGTAATTGAGAATATTCAGAATGAATTATAGCATAGAATCATAAAAATTGAGACTGATTTAGGAAAATAATTTTTTTTACACATTATGAATTCATGAGACAAACAACTAGAACTAATATTAATAATAATTTCATAATGTCTGCGCCGTAAAACTGAGATAAAATTTTAAAGTGATCAGTTTCCATTAAATGGATTATACAGAAAAGAACAGCAGTCATAAGCTTGAACCTTATTTCTAGAATGATATATAGAATTAATTTAATTAAATCTTCAGAATTACTTTAGATGCAACACTTGGTCTATTATTGAGTCTTTCATTGTGGAATTAGTTTGTATGATCAAAATTTTAACAATAAAAATGTTTTGCTAATATTAGTTATTTCATTTCTCCCAATAACATAAGAGATGAATGAATCCAGAAACTGACCTTCTACCCAAAAATGAAACATATTTTTATATATTATATATAAAAATATGTTTCATTTTTGGGTAGAAGATCAGTTTCTGGATTCATTCATATATATATATATATATATATATATATATATATATATATATATATATATATATATATATATATATATATATATATATATATATATATATATATATATATATATATATATATATATATATATATATATATATATATATACAGTCTGTGCTAGATCGCGATAGAGAGCACAGACGAAGGAGTACGAATTCTCCTAATCTTAAGGCGTATTAAAAAGAATTTGAAATTTCCCGTCCGAACTTGATAGTGAAGGCATCTGATTTCGAGGCGTTCTTTTCCTCGGAAATGTCACAAACCAGTGAAATATCGCAGATTTCATCTGACGTTAATTCCGATGATGATCCGGATTTCCGGCCAGTACAAAACAGAAATAAGCGGAAGAAGAAAAACAAAAAACTAGAACTGACAAGCAAAAAACTAGATGATAAACAATCACCCAAATATGACGAACCACCAACTCATGAAATAAGCCCACAGACCCACAGATAACAACTGAACACATGGAAACAGAAACAACAAATAGAAATCAAATACAAATTGGCATAAAGCAGTCCACACATCGCAAGATTTATAAACACCTATATTTTATTAAAACTAAAACAAACACAACAAGAATCCAAATAGCCAACACATGGACCACATTAATTCCCTCCTGCAAAGATATTATCATCCAGACAGGGCAAGGATACCTCATCAAATCAGACTACTCCAAGACTGATCTGCTGAAGGGTTTGGATTGCCTAAAATCTAACGATAAAATACAATGCTATACAGAAACCACTAGCAACACATCAGAAGGAGGGAACCCAAGAATGACAGAGTCTTTTTCTGCTGTTATTTCGTTTGTCGAAATGGAAATAAATGAAGCGGAAATAAGTGAAATGCTTAATAAACTTAACATAGTGCATCGTTACTTCAAGAGGATTATCTCAAGAAAAACGAACAACCCATCACTTTTCATTCGAATAATAACAGGAGATATTCGATCTTATGAAAAACTATTAAGTGAGGAATTCTACTTCAAGTGCAGGCATTACAAGGCAAGTCCTAGCCACCCAGCAGATCCGCTGCCGGTTCCTTGCGCCAGGTGCTCGCTGTTATATATATATATATATATATATATATATATATATATATATATATATATATATATCAGAGAAAGATTCCGGGGTTCAATCCGATTTCGGAAGTTTTGTTGGCGCTGAGAAGCCACCGTTTGTTTCACGGCGTTTCGCCAAAAATCTCATTTGGCATTTTCAAGTGCTGCTGTACGTCTGGTGACTCGACGGCAACTACTATATATATATATATATATATATATATATATATATATATATATATATATATATATATATATAGGGTAGCGAGAAAGTCCAGCAAAAAGCGATTTTCTTTAAAACGATTATAGTTATAATTATCAAATCAAAGGGTTATTAACAGGAATATATTTTGCGTTATTTAGAGGACCTGTCAAAGTCAGGTGACGTCACCGTTCAGTGTACCGCCGCCATCTTAGATTTTTTTAAAGGGCAACGTAGGTCGAGTGATATATCGTAAAAAAGATTATTTTTTCCTCTTTCCAAAAATGTAGAACAAGTACCACACTACTAAGAAAGTATCCTATAACATTGCAATTGCAGATATGTTTGTTAATTTCTCTATATTTTGGAAGACTGCTGGTACGTCACTGGTATACGGTTAATAAAACAAACAGTGGTAAGCAATGAAAAAATATGTCAAAAATCACCTGTCAAATGTAAGAGTGTTTTTATTTGATAACAGCAGTGTTTAAATCATATTTTTAAATAGTAAATTGATTTAATCTTGGTATTTTATACCCGCAGTGTTTGAGTTGTATTTGTGAAAAGTAAATTAAGAATGGTGTACTTATCGGGAAAAGAAAGGATCTAGATACTGATGTTAATTGGATATTGCGATAAAAAACGTACATATGAAGAAGTAAGTCATTTGTACAATGATTCGAATCCTCAACATGCCCCTATAAGTAAATCAACAGTTTCCAGGTATTAAATGAATTTAATGAAACCGGTAGCGTACAGGATCGCCCAAGGTCTGGCAGACCAAAAACTGCAACTAACGAAGATAAGACTTTAGACGTCCTAGTAGATGTTCAACAAAATCATCAAACATCGACGTATGTTCAATTTTGCATCAAAATAAGTTCCATCCATACAAAATTAAAAACCACTAAGAATTAGCTGAGGATGATTTTGATCGAAGATTAGAGTTCTGTGAAACGGTTCTAGAGAAAATTGGTGATCAAAATAATTTCTTAGATTCACTTGTATTCAGTGATGAAGCTAAATTTTGCCTAAACGGCACTATTAATCGACGTAATTGCCGGCACTGGTCAGATTCTAATCCCCAATGAGGCCCATACACAATACCCACAAAAAGTTAATGTATGGGCTGGTTTGGTGAAAAACCATATCATTGGTCCATTTTTTATCGACGGCGCTCTTACTGGTGAAAAATATCTTGATCTTCTACTGAATCAAATTATGCCTGAAATTAATGCTCTATTTCCAAATATGAACTCATATTTGCAACAGGATGGTGCACCTGCGCACATTCATAAAAACGTTAGGCAATGTTTGGATATAACTTTCCCTCAGAGATGGATTGGTCGAAAAAGTGTAATTGAGTGGTCAGCAAGATCTCCCGACTTGTGTCCACTTGATTCTTTCTTATGGCGATACCTGAAGGACCGCGTGACCAACAAACGATTTGAAAGCTCGCATACGTCTTGAAATGCAAAAGCTCAGAAGTGTACAACAAAAACAAGATGGGACCCAGTACCGAGCCCTGGAAAACACCACTACGGACCCTCATATCGGAAGAGGAGAAACAGTCACCGACCCTAACTCGAAACGTACGGAATGACAAAAATGATTTAATCCAAGAAAGCAGATGACCTCTCACTCCCAGGAACTCAAGTTTCCACAGGAGTCGGCGGTGGGGACCACGATCAAACGTTCGTGCAAAATCGAGGTACACAACATCTACCGGAGTGCCAGAATCAACACATCTAGTCCAATCGTCAACACAGGAGAGAATATTTGTGATGGTGGACCTACCTGGAAGAAACCCATGTTGCTCTTTCGGAATTAAGTCATTTTGATACGCAAACTCTAACAGCTTATCACTAATAATTCTCTCTTGTAGCTTGAAGACATTTGATGTCAAGCTTACTGGTCTGTAGTTACCAGCAGACAGCTTATCGCCTTTCTTGAAAATGGGAGTAACAGAAGCTGACAACCAATCTTGAGGGAGAGAGGAAGAGTTGAAAGAATAAGAGAATATGAAAGCAAGTGGCTTGGCTAAGGCTTCAGCGCAGAAATATAGCAGCTGTGAAGTAATACCATCTCGACCAGGGGCGGAATGCTTATTTATCTTCGAAAGGTAACCCATAACCAGCTCTTCGCTCATCTCGATGCTTCTTATTTCATCGACAGTACGTGGAAAAGTGGGATCACAAATGAGATTATCTCGGCCGCAAATGTCCCGGCCATCGTATCAGCTACCTGAGTAAGTGTCTCGCAAGGCTCTCCAGAGGAGTTGCGAACGAAGGGTATCCCCACCTTGCTATTCAAAAAGGGACGAAGATACTTGTACAGTCTTTTCTTATTCTTGGAACAGACCAAATCATGTTCAAACTTTTTCCTGGCATGTTGAATAGTTGATAATAATAATAATAATAATAATAAGTTTTATTTCCTCTGATTACATAAAAGTAATATGGGAAAGTGTCAACAGAAAAATTGCACATACTAATGTGACACTATACAGGTATTTACAATGAAATAGTATACATATCATTACAAATACTAACAAAAGAACATCACAAAATCACATTAATACTTCTGTAAAATATTCGTCAACGGAATAAAATACTCTATCTAAAAGTAGTGATCTAACAGCTGATTTGAAAGGCCTAAGATTATCGATTTTTTCTAATTCTGTTCGGGTAGGTGGTTAAATATTTTTATACCCAATACAGTTGCAAGCTCCTTTGTACTTGAGTTAAACGTGTGTAAAAGGTACATGAAGCTAACTGCGAGGTAGACCTCCCTTGTACTATAATTGATTCACATCACTACAGCTAACCAAAGAAGATAAATTTTTTTTTAATATAGATCACACACAAGCATAAATAAACATACAGGGTACAGTTAAAAAATTACTCTTATAAAAATTACGACATGACGTTAATCTAGTGAGACCAAAAATTTGAACGAAGCAATTTCTCTTTTGAATTTTAAAAACATAATCCGCATTGGTGCTATTTCCCCAACAAAGTATACCATATTCCAGCGCCGAGTTGACTGAAGCATAATAATACATCTTTAAGATATTCAAGGTCACAATAGTTTCTTAAGTTGCCTTATTGCAAAATTTAACGAAGAAGAGTTTACCGCTCAATACCGCTACATTGATTTTTTCCAGTTTTAAAATGATCATCCATCGTAACACCCAGAAAACTTCACTTCATCAGACAGACCCAGAGACTCCAGCACCTGGCAATCTAACCAATGGACTGAGGCACCCTATTTGTTGCCATTTGGAGTAAACATTAACAGAGTTGTTTTACTCTCATTGAGAATAAGGCCATTTATCGAGCAAATATTCATTCATTTTGCTGATGCAATTATTTGACAGCAAAGAAAGGTCATTTATACTTGTGCAGCAGATATAAGCACAGAACTATCGTCCGCGTAGAGCGGTAACCACCCCACTATCTTCTTAAAAAACTCCTCTAAATCGTTTAATCAACAATATAAACAGAATCGGGACCCAGTGTACTACCTTAAGGCACTCCAGAGTGCAACCACTCCCTGTGAGATAAAAATTGCGAACCCCTCTCCGAAATTCTCACCGTCTGCGACCTTCCAGTCAGATAAGACCTTATCCAATTTAGGGGTACTCCACCAATACCCATCCTCTCCAACTTGAACAGCAGAGTATCCACATCTATCGTGTCAAAAGCGCGGCTGAGATCAAAGAAGATACTCATGGAGAACCTCCTTTCCTCAAAATTTAAGAGAACTCTGTTGTATACCGACAAAATTGCATCCTGAGTAGATTTGTTCTTCCTAAAACCGTACTGGCTTTCAGATAATAAAAGAAAACTATCAACAATGAGACGGTGTTGGAATATACTCGATGATTGCGATAGTCTTCAAGTGAACGGCTGCGTAATTAACGTTGCCATAGTGATTTCTTACGACGAATCATACGCAATGTGGACTGTTTTATCCATGGTTTCAAAGGATTGAATTTTTCAACTGAAAGGGTCGTACAAGCGGCCTCCGCATCCTTAATTGCTTTAGCGAACACCCCCCAGACATCCTTCATCGACGGCTGAGAAGAGAGAACAGCATGCCAGTCGTAACCCGAAATGATTTCGCCTACTTGTTCGTAGTTAATTCTACTCTTAACTTTCATTCGTTCACAGTTAATGGCGAAAGTGTTGAGCTGAATTTGGGTAGATAAGACAACGTGGTTAAATTTTCCAATAGGAGGCAAATATTCGATTTCAGAGATGATATTGGAATCGGAAGAGATGAATAAGTCTAGCAAAGAAGGAACCTGACCCTCCCTGTACCTGGTAGGTTGAAGAACTAGTTGTTGGAGACTGCTATTGGTCATAAGTTCAGCATTTGCGAACGATGGCGCGTTTGGTGAGATTTGCTGAATAACAGGCCATTGAATATCGGGACAATTGAAGTCTCCAGCTATGAACAAGTTGTTATATTTCTCGGAGCTCTCGGACAGGAAAGCTGTCAATTGAGTATCTTCAGGGCAAGGACGAGGTCGATAAATGCATCCAATGAAAAGTGTAAAATTGGGTCTTGAAATTTCGAAGAAAATGCCATTGATGTCAGCCCAATCCTTATGTATTTCATTCACCTTGAACGATGAGGTGACATCTTGGCTCAAGTAAATACATACCCCCCTGTACCCAGGAGTGGTGGTACTATCATCTCGGTAAAGAGTGTAATTAGGTATGTCGAATGCACCGTTTGTAATAGATGGATGGAGCCAGGACTCTGTTATCAATATAATGAAAGGTTTCTGTAGTTGAATAATGGACAAAAGTTCAGAAAATTTGGATGAAAGTGATTGTATATTCGTGTAAAGCAACGGCCAAACCAAGAGATTATTCAGTTTTTTGATGATAACGCTGGAGGAGGTGACGAAGATACTATACTTGGGATACCCTGAATATATTTTATAGTTAGGTTGGATTCACCTGCTTGTTGACGGCGCCTCAACTCGGTACGAAGAGAGTTAAGGGCAGATACTTGCTTTTTTGTTTTATCATCATAAATTACTACGTGACGAAATACAGGATGAGCCTTCAGTTTAGATTTATTTCTCAAAATAGCCGAAACACAATCAGGAGACGAAAATGTAGCTCTAATCCACCTTGGCTTACTACCATTTCTGGATGGTAATCGAGTTGAACCGATGAGAGCGGAACTAGCACCCTGCTGAATGTGCTCCACAATATCACGAACACTGGTAGTGTCGAGCGATGCGTCAGCATTCTCAGGGACACTACATAAAATGAGGTTGTGAGATTTCCCCACACGATTCAGAATTTTCGTCATGTCATATGGGTGTCTTAAATAGCGTGTGCCACTATTGCTATCTCCGAAACCATAAGAGTTACAAAGTCGGTTAAATTAGAGAAAAGTTGCGTTTTCTAATAACCAATCTTAATACATTGACAGTATTGCCAAATTGTTTTTACATTTAGAAATATTCAGGAAAATATGAAAAACGCCAACAATTATTTCTCTTCATAGCTCGATGACTATTGACCTGAGCAAAAAATTATATATAAGAAAAAAACTTTGTTTTTTGTTCTCTACACAACGGTGTTGCCGGTTTTCTAAATTGACGTTAAACAATTGAGATATCTTTACCAACTTACTTTTTTTGAATACGGACCTGGATTTATTATTTCATTTTTGAGAGAAAATTCAATTTCCTACACAACTATGCATTCCACGAATATGGTTCCTTACGTTTCTACCCAGAAAATCCATCCTCAGGAAATTGAAGAAAAAATTACTTAGTACGGCCCTGTTTTTTGGAATAAATTTTATTTGTAAGCAAAAGTAACAAAACTTTTAATAGTTTCATTCAATATAAACTCAACATTTTCGAATAAAAATAACACAGTAACGCTTAATTCGTTTTTGTGCAAAGTTTGAAAAAAAACAAAAAACAAAAAAAGAGGCACTATTTAGGAAAATGCAATTATAATAAGTGTTGGAAATGACCACCATTATGTCGTAAACATTTTTGGGAACGGTTACAATAACATTTCTTTGAATTCTATTCAACATTCTAGGAGGTAATTTCGTTACATGCCTGTCGAATTTTCATAATTAGGTTGATCTAAAATTCTGAGGTGTAGTTCGATACACCCTATCTTTAATAAAGCCCAAATGGAAAAAATCCATTGGAGTAATATCAGGTGATCTCGCTGGCCATTTTATAGGTCCGTTATTGCCAATCTATCTATTAGGTTTAAAGTTGTTTAATAACTTTACACATCGACGGTCGCGATGTGCTGGAGCACTATCATGTTGGAAGTACTCAAAAATGTCGAGGAACATCTAACGGAAGGTCATCTAAAAGATCTTGAAGTGAAATAGATAAAGAGTGAAGGTAGGTTAACTCAGTCAAATTTTGTTGAAAGAAGTACGGGCCCACCACTTTTCGGTCTAATATTCCGAGCCACATATTTATACCGAACCTTTCCTGGAAAGCGGTTTCACGGTGAAAGTGTTCATTACTTTCATTCCATCGGTAATGTATATTGCGATTGAACCATCCATTATTGCAAAATCGACTTTCGTTCGACCATAAAATTTTTTTGCAAATGTTGTGGTCTTGTCTTCGACGCCTTAAAAGCCAACGGCAAAATATCCTCCTCTTTGCATAGTCAGTTGCCCTCAAATGCTGCACTTTTCTACAGCGGTAGTATCTACATCTATTGCGATGTAGTATTTTTTTTGCCGAATCTTTTGTTACACCAGTTTCTCTTTCTATTTCCCTTAGAGAAACTTCACCGCTACTAATATTTTTGTAATGTACATATCCTAAAAAAATATTGCCGAGTACTTATTAAAAATAAAAGTTATAATTAAAGAAAAAATTAATACCTAATACGTTGGTCTCATCCTCTTCCCCTTTCAATGTAACAGTTCAATTTCGTTTTTGAGGCTTATAGCGTTCTCCATTGGTAAAACTGGTGCGGCACTGAAACTCGATTAGTTCTGTCACAAAGCTGCCCTAGGGCAGTCCCAATGGATCACAAATTTTATGAATTCCGTTTCGGGTTTCGAGCTTTTTGTTTTTTGAGGCTATGTTAGTTAAGTTCCGTTTTTTTATTTTGAATCGTAAAATTGAACTTTTTCTTTGTTTATGAAATGTAAAAAAAATTACCCAAGAAATAAACCTTCAATTTGAAATTAATAACGAATTAGCCCTTTGTGTCCCTATTGATGACTGGGATACGCTTTTTTAGTTGACAACCGAGTATTTTTATTTAAACTTTTTCTTGCCAGACTGCTTCTTGAGAGAGTGTGCTTTGATTACAGATTTCGATGAATTTATTCGTTCTTACATTATTGATTTAATAAATAATGGTATGGTTTCATTGAAAGAACCTCTACCAAATATTTAAAAAATGGAAGGTTTTGACAGGTAGTTTGTATGCTAAAGTAACCATGCAGTCAGTAATTTACCTTGTATAAAATGTATTGATTCACTGATTAAAATTTTTCTCTAATTTTGATCTGTAAAACTTTATATAAGTATTTATAAAATGCAAGATATTTCCTATAAGGTGATGAAATTAACTATTATTATATGTTAGCTGGAAAACTGGCAAAACAACTAATTGATATTATAACTCTTGAAGTACATACATTTATTATCTAAAGATTGGTTCAAGTAACTATATAAAGTTGAAATCATTCAATAACAATTTTCTGGATTATTTTCACACAATTAAATGTATATTCCATTATATTTAACCATCACGAAGCAGTACAGGAATAATTTTTTATTAGATCATGGTAAAACTTTATAAAATTATTAATTTAAAGTTCTCAATATTAAGTATTCTGTTATTCATTCAAATCAAATAACTGCACTGGCCCCGGCACGAGCTCTCGTTCCTCGTGCCAAAAAACATGCACTCAGTTCAATTTCTATTGCCCTAGTTTCCCAATGGATCAAGAACCCTCACACTAAGCTTACCAATGGATCATAAAAATTGCACTCAGTGCGCACTAGTTCTACCAATGGAGAACGATATTATTAAAAGACCCGTGGTCCCGCATTCTCCTTTCTAAACTTGCAAATATTTTCGGGTTGGGTATTCTTTTTTCCGGGTACAAATTTTGATGCATCTGAATAGCGTTTGTAGCATTACGAAATGACTTCGCATAAACAAATATCATATCTGTCTTTTCATAATTTGAAAACTCCATTTTAAATAAGCAGAAATTGTAAGACAACACAGTTTGTAATAAAATGACATAAAATAAGTTTGACAAACAAGTATCTGTTGATTTTTCAATTGTTTTCAAAGCCAACTTTAGGAAAGACGTCTCAGTAATACATATTATATTACAGTAGGTGGTAAGCTTTGATGTTTTAACTTATTTAAGGGAGAACTCGGATGGACTTACCATATATTTGTGCTACTACTTACTGAGCAATACTTTTTTGGAAGTCTTACAATACAGAAATATTAACAACGGGAGTATTTCTCCAGGAGAAACCTAGTGTTAAAGTTATGGGCAATAAATAATATGAAGTAGTAATAAATTTATGTATTTTCCTTTAGTTAATTTTCTCCATTTCTTTAAAACTTATTCAAGGGATCCAATATTTTAATGCATGAAAAGAATGCCATAAAAACAGGGCCGTACCAAGTAATTTTTCCTTCAATTTCCAGAGAGATGGATTTCTGAATAAAAACGTAGGAACCATATTCGTGTAATACATGGTTGTATAGGAAATGGAATTCTTCTCAAAATATAAAATAAGTAAATCCAGGTCCGTATTTAAAAAAGTAAGTAGGTAGTGGGATATCTCAAATATTAGAAGTCAATTTGTAAAAAACCAGCAACACTGTTGTGTAGAAAACAAAAAACAGGGTTGTTTTTCACAAATTATTTTTTCTCAGTTGTCAAGTAGTTTTTCGAGCTATTGAGAGAAATAATTTTTAGCATTTTCCATGTTTTCCCGAATAGTTCTGAAAATAAGAACAATTTGGCAACACTGCTAACGTAGTAAGATTGGTGATCAGGAAACGCAACTTTTTCTCTAATTTAACCGACTTTGTAACTCTTATGGTTTCGGAGATAGCAAATAGTGGCACACGCTATTTAAGACACCCTGTATATACATATATATATATATATATTATATATATATATATATATATATATATATATATATATATATATATATATATATATACATATATATATATATATATATATATATATATATATATATATATATATATATATATATATATATATATATATATATATATATATATATAGCAGGGGCGGCTAGTCAAAGGAGGCTAAGGAGGCTAAGCCTACTCAATAATATTCAGTGTTTCACTTATATATTATATTGAATAGTCAGCATTATTCAGCATATTCATATTAATCAAAATCATATTATTTTATGCACCTACCTTCCTTTCAAGCTACATTATATAATATAATTTATTAATTAAGATTGAAGATATTTTACATTTACTGCATTTCATTCATTTCAAGATTTGTGGCAACGCTGCGGAGGCATGGAAAGGTATATTCTCAACGTTCATTATGCCTGCCACAGAAAAGCAAACAACGGTGCAAATACTCCGAACGAATACTTCATTGCAATAGAAAAGCAAAACACATGTAAATGGCAACACCGATAGAGCCCAGTCTCATACAATGTTGACCAATCACAACTATAGAATTTCGCGTGACATCGAGTGAATTCGTTGGAAAGAATTGATTGAATCCTAGTGTGATCGTAGTGTCTAATGGCCGCCGAAAACAGCAGCGTGTTTACTTATATTGCTCGCGTATTGTTTCAAAATGAGTTTGGTTACTGAAGTTAATTTCAAAATTTTCAATGGTGGCTTAGTGGAATATTTGTTATCCCATAACTTTAGTGCACTAAGTTATGAGGATAAAGTTTTGATATAAACATTGCGACCTACTCCTGAATTAAACAATTTGGTGCAGCGTAACAGACAACAAAACCGCGGTTTTAATACAAGGAATTATGAGAGAAATCCTTGCCTAACCGGATCACAGGTAAAAAATAAATTATTTTGTTGGCAGTGTTTACTTTTTACTAGTGAAAATGACTCTGTTTGGGGCCGCTTAGGATTTGAGGATTTATTTCTATACCTAGTTGAAAGTGAGGAATTTTTCACCGATAAAGTAACTTTAAATACAGCACGCGGATTAATATCCTACTAACAAGATAAGGAATTTATATATATATTTTAAACATCTTTAAATTAATTTTTGAACAAAAAGAAATAGTTTTTCAAATCTTACAGCACAAGTTTTCAGATGTAATTTACTCACGAAATCGGCCCGTTTCTTCTGGAAAAAATTTCAGAATTTCGTGCAGAAGTTTATTTTAAAAAACTATTTTCTGTATTTCAAACTACTGATGATACGACTCAATTTAGCCCAAAACGAAAGAAATTCAGTAACTACGCAGATATGGAGCTTCACTATAAGCAAATATTTTATGAAATTTTGGATACTTTTAGGGGTCAAATAGAAATAAGGTTCTCTGATTTGAAAGAACTGCATTTCTTCGACTTACTCAATAATAATTTGTTAACCGGATTTTCGGCTAATTTTCCAGATAATCTTTTGGAAAATTTATGTCAAAAATACACTTTTTTTGATAAGGTGGCCATAAAAAGTGAACTGTGTGTTG
Source organism: Cynegetis impunctata (assembly GCA_030704885.1). NCBI lineage: Eukaryota > Metazoa > Arthropoda > Insecta > Coleoptera > Coccinellidae > Cynegetis > Cynegetis impunctata. The sequence goes on from JARQZK010005073.1 coordinate 101,135, forward strand.
TTTATAATGACAATGAAATTTTGGGGCAAAATGAAAATCATGTGAGGACTATTAAATACCTTTTTGATAATGATTTCAATCAAGATTTACCCCAAGTTTATAAACTCTTATGTCTAATTGTTTCTATCCCGGTGACATCGGCTTCCGTAGAGCGCTCGTTTTCCACTCTTAAGAGAATTAAAACTTATTTACGAAATTCAATGAGCCAGGATCGTTTGAAAAATATTAGTTTGTTGTCTATTGAAAAGGAATTGGTAAAACTTTTGGCGAAAGACAAAAAATTTTATGAGGATATTATAGATCATTTTGCTAACGTTAAAGATCGCAGAATCCGCTAATCTTCAAAAATATATAATAACTTTTTATTTGCTCTCACCAGCTGTTAACAAATGCGTTAAGTAGGTAGGTAGGTACCTATTTTGTGAAAGAAAAAAAATTTTGATGAATAGATGAATTGATTAATTGGCTGAGAAGAGTTTTTGTGAATATTGTAAATAGGAGTTGTAGGTCTCAAGGTAGACACTCGAAACTGAAAACAAATTAATAGCTTAGGGTGCTTGTTTTACTTTGATTTTCTTTAAATTATAAGGCGGTTGACCTTGAAATCCTAAAAATTTTCGCCTATGGTGTATTTTTTAACACCTCTTGTAGCCTCCTCAAACCAAAACCTCACGAGCCGCCACTGATATATAGTTATACATTATCTTCCATATTAAAGATGATATTCTTAATCAATGTTCCTGAATTTTGGGAATGCCGAAAAAATTTAAGATTAATCCACAAAGAAACAATAGAATTATTTCTCAATTTCAGCTTATCTCATTTATATAATTCATAGATTACTGATCTATATCAATTATTGATTAAAGATAAGATTCCTTCTTAATCACTATACAAAGAGATAAAAAGTGGATTGATGTTTAATTTTCAATGGATTATGATTATTTCAATATATTTTACTCCTCACGAAGACAATAAACATACACAGATTGGAAATTTTCTAAAGTGTAAAATGATATTTCTGTCCTCGACTGCAATCCCCGTTAAATATTTCAATTACTTACTACCAGCAGTAGTGAAATATTGAACTATATATATATATATATATATATATATATATATATATATATATATATATATATATATATATATATATATATATATATATATATATATATATATATATTTTTTTTTTTTTACAAAATTTATATTTCTGGTTAGTTATCTAACATTGCTAATTATATGTGATTGAAATTTTGTATAACTTGTAGTTCTGTACATGTTCTGCCACATAACAATGCACTTCAAAATAAATCACCTCCACATATCAGTTACCTACTTAATATTATTCATTGGAAATTTATACACGAAATTTTTTGTAATCTTTATTGATAATATTTCGGAGAGCAATTAGCATCTTATCTATTACAATTTACAAGGATGATGTCACTGCCACTATGTCAACTAATTTCTCACTGTAATATATTTACAACAAATTGTAAATAAAAAGCAGTATCTATTATACAAATAGAGACGAATATAAAAATTTCAATCAATAAGGTTTTCAACAATGTCATAATTACTACAGAACTATATTCAGAAAAAAAACTGAGATACTAAATAAAAATTACATCTATGTAAGTGATATAATCTAAAACTGACATCCACAATAACCACCAAAAAATTTATCGTTTTCATTGTTTAAATACTTTGCTGATTTCTATGTTTGAAAATGTATCAAATGGAAGCTTCATTTTAAATTTAATGTAGTGAATTATCTAGAAAATGAGAACATTGGCAAAGACAGAAAATTTCCGGTGATTTACTTACTAGATGTCAGCGAATTATTCCTATGTAATAAAAAAATACTTCATGGAAGTAGCATACATGATTTTATATAAAATGTTGAATCCTCTACATTTTAAATTCGTAACAACAGTTTATCTATGATAGATAAATTAGTCGTAAAGCACATATTTAGCAAAAAGGAAGAGAATAATATTAAAACACATTATTGCAGGATTGAGGATATGTACTTTGTCTCAATAGAAAAAACTGAACCTTAATCTAGTGTTAATAAAAAGTATACCAAAAAATCTGAACTAGTAAAGTTCAAATTTGTTGAGGTATTTCAACAATGACGCAGAAATGCACGAAATCACGAAAATACTTCAAATCGAAGATCATACCGGACAGATAATTAAAACGATCATTTTGTGTTTTTTTCTTGAATTCGGTTATCTAATTTATCCTCTTAAAAAAGTATATCGACAAAAATTCTTCATGAAAGATTAGGTGATGTTTGAATCACTATAAATAGGTATATACAGGACAAGAGGATTGAAGTTTGAATTCTATTAAATATAGCGATATTCCAAGAATTCTCAGTCGAGGTTACAATGGTATGAATACCGGTTTCTTCAGTGCACCTGAAGCAAATATTGTGCGAACAAAATTGTATCAGAAATGTTACTTTTTGAACGTTTACTGCTTCAACAAATGGAGTTATTGTTTTTTACCACACTGCATTTTTCAAAATGAACCATTTCCTGATTGTAACTAGAGTTATGAAATTATTAGGAAGAATTGAATTAATAGAAAAAAAGATAGCACTATCTAGAATATTGTGCTCGAGGCGAGCAAATATAAAAACAAAATAGGAGAGAAATCATCAGTTCTTTTCGAACACTGAATGTTCAAGAATGAGTATTGTTTATTTTTGATCATCAAGAGGTAACTCTTGTGAAGTCAATGTAATCAAAATAATATGAAGATTGATGACTACTGGTATACGTGTTTAACTCTTTTTTGGGTTAATTTCTAAATGTAAAATTTATAGCGAAATAATATTTATTTTTACTCATCTCATTTTTTTTTTTAAATAATGAAGAAGTATGGAAGATATTTGAGGTGAAAAATAATGGATGCGCGTGAAAGATACCTAAAGAAAAAATGACAAAGAAGTTACCTAGAGTGATAAGTGATAGTGAAATATAATGAAAACGTGTGAATAAGATATTGAAATATAATGAACAAAGAGTCAAAAATAAGAAGGAAATACAAGAATTGTAAGAGATACCTAGGGTAAAAATGATGAAGGAAGAAATATACCGAATATTAAAATAATGAAAACGAAATGTGGAGGATATCTACAGTGAAACATAATAACAACATGTGACAGATGCCTATTGTGAACAATAATGAAAATAAGAGTAAAAAATAATGAATGAGTATACAAAGCATCAAAAAAATGAATATGTGTGAAAGGTAACTAGATAAAAAATAAATTCCGAGATTACAGAAGTCTAACTTAATGCAGTGATGCCAACTCAGCGGGTTTCTCCCAAGATTCAGGGGGGAAATTCAATATAGTGCGTTATTTAAGGTAATTTTGTTCAGTGTATTATTAGGGATAACATTTTATTTACATTTATTGAAAAATTAAACATTTCTTCTTACGTACAACCAAAATTGAAAATAAGATGAAGACTCATTGAATGATTTTACTTTCAATATATGGTGATGTATAATAATAGATTGAGGAATTTTGGTTTGAATCTTAAAAGCTTTAGGGGAAACAGTTGGTGAAACTGGTAGTAATTTAACGGCACGGCAAGCTGAAACTGAATGCTAAAAGCAGAACATGAGATTTAGCATGAAAAATATTAGGTAGTCCTAATAAAAGAGATTAATGATATTAGTACCTAAAACTCTAAATTGAAATAATATATGAATATTTCAAAATTTCAGTAATAAATTCATGTTCTATATTCTACTCATGCCTAATCCAAATCTTTTCACACAATCAGAAAATTTCATGGGCTCATTGAAGCAGGTGAACCATTTTATAACTCTTCAATTAAAGTAACATTTCGATTTTATTCATGCAAGAAGAATGACACTAATCTCACATTTTCTTCCAGAAATAAAGTTTCTATAACTTCATCAGAGTGATTGTCTCAATCATAATGAAGGATTACTAGGAAAGTTCCATGTCGTGAAAGTGGCAACATTATTTGATTTGAACCAAGTTAGTCGAACAGCTGTATATAACTGAACGCATAATTTTCTTAAATCAAGTACATTTTCCCAACGGTTGAACATATTTACAGTAATGTATATTATATATATTTTTAGAAGGACCAACATCTTACAAGCAAATAGTATTGCTTAAATACGAGAAACACTACAATAAGTTCATCAAGGTAATTAATTCTGATAAATAAACATCAATCAAATTAAAATTAGTTCCAGAAAGCTGAAATTTGCGTAAAACGTCTCCTGCATTGGATGTTTAATTTAGATACACAAAGGTTCAACAATAAGCATTGAGAGAGTCCACTCACTTTGGTCCGAAGTCTAAGAGGCTGATATTTTAGCGTATAAATAAATATTTACTTTAATTTTCATGAAAATTACATTACACGCATATCACAGTCCTACAATATTCAACTGAATCATCTTTAAAAACTTACAAGGACATATCTTCCTTGGAAGAGAAAGATGTACATTTACAGATTAAATACAAAAATTAATTAAGAATAAACCAGATAAAAAAACCAAAGAAGTCATAAAAAGTAAAATGATTTCTGAAAGTATAATAAAAATTTTAGATGTATAATAATGAAAATTTCTCTAAAATTTTTAGTATTCAACAAACCAATAAGAATTATCAAAAAAATTGAAATAAGTGATAGTGAAAACACGAATATGACAAAATGCGTTTCGTACAATTCACATGTTATACTCCTGTGGTGAAACATTTCACTATCTGTTTTAGTTGTGCAAAGTATATCTTGATTAAATTAAAAAGCGCTTATATTAGTTTCTTCATCACTAGGGTGACAAAAATAAAATCTTCAAAATTGTCTTTCGTTCAGTCATCCCAAAAGTCGATTTCTCTTATGTAAGTCACTATTTTATCACTTGTCAATTTACACGAACAGTACGCGGGTCCAGTACAGTGGGATACCTAGAAATGTTAGTGCAAGTGGACCATGCTGTACGAGCTATCACACTAGTGGCCGGTAGATCTCATTTGGGTGATTATTCTGGTTGCTGTCATTCAGTCTTGAGGCACATTGCTGTAAAATATAGAATGGTTTAAATTAAAGTGCAGAAATCATCTATGAAATAAATGTTAAAAGTATGATTCTATTCTGAAAGCTGCAATATGAGTTCATATAATTTGTGTACAGAAGATAAACATATATATCTTTATTCAAAAAATACTATGGAGAATGAATAAATATATCATAAAATAAAAGAACATCATAAAACAAAAGAATAGAAACATACACACTTAACCATCACAAGAGGAATTACGCGAACTCTATGGTTTTAATTACAAAAGATACAAAAAACTCCTTTAAATTCGTTCACATCTTTGAACCAGCTTAGTTTAAGAGGAACCGCAGTGAAATATTTTATGCACGATGACACTATAATTTGACAATTACTACCAAATTTCTGTGACGTAAACGCCCTTTTATATCTACTTCAGAGAATAAATGAATGTGTAATGAAATAAAAGAACATCATGAAACAAAGGAATAAAAACATACACACTAAACCATCACAAGAGGAATTACGAGGACTATATGGTTTTAATTGCAAAGTATACAAAAAACCCCTTTGAATTCGTTCACATCTTTGAACCTGCTTAGTTCAAGAGGAACTGCAGTTAAATATTTCATGCACGATGACACTATAATTTGAAAATTATTACCAAATTTTTGTGGCGTAAACGCCCTTCTATATCCACGAGCACCTTTATATCCGAGCCGGGTATACTAGAATATCAACAATTAAGTTGGCCACAATTTCTAGCCTTGTTGCCACTAATTTTGTTTTAGATTGGCCTCAGTATCTTAAATGCTACGAGTAAATCTCAATGATATTGAACTGACATCAGAAGGATAAGCAATATTACATGTATGGTTTCATTGTAATCACAAATACCTACCTACATACATATCATAAATAAGAAAGGTTGTTCAGTTGCCGTTTAAGAACTCGTAGAAACCATATGTTTGTTAGTTATATTTATGTTTCCTGGTATTTCATCCTCGATATATTCATTTTACCATGGGCAATATAGTTTTCAATAGAAATGATTTCAACAGTAAGAGAAAGCAGATATTGTACCCTAAAAGATATTGTTAGTTTGTAGACAGGCAGTATATCAATTCAGGCCATAAATTCTCATAGTTCTTAGTTAGTGAAATTCAGTAATGTAGATCAGTCGCTATTCACCATTCGAACAGAACACAGTTGTAAGAAGAGGAAATAAACGATATACAAAACTTTATCATCGCTGCATTAATTCAGTAATAATTAGTGTGCCTTCCTTATTAATTTAAGTTAGGCTGCATAGTGTTCGTGGAGTAATAACTCACACACAGCACTACGCCAATACGATAATTTACAAAGGTAACAACGATAATAGTTATTAATTTAACTCATTCAACTAATTGATTGGGCTGATACTTCATGGACATCCATGAAATAACACTTGGGTCTCCGATTTTCACTATATTTTGTTAAACATAACAATTATTTCGCCAAACACAGTGACTTCTTCAGTTGAGTAATTCAAACAAACTTTACCTTCTGGAACATAATCATAGCTTCGATAAAGAATCCGAAATATTACATACAAAGAAGAAAGGCTATAATCTTAATTTATGAGAAGCCCTTAAAATCAATATTAGGAGAAATTCCAATAATTTATTGAATGATCAGTTATATATGGATAATCCTCCTTTGTTGTGAGATATTTCATTTGTGAAGTTCGTTTGAACTACTCATCTGAAAAAGCCACTATGTTTGGCGAAACAATTGTTACTTTGAACGAAAAATAGTGAAAATCAAAAACTCCAAGTTTTATTTACATTATTAACTAATTTAGTTCATTAATCGTGTATAAGTTTTGTGTGTATTTTATAACCAGATTTTATGATCCTTTTTTTTCTTTCAAAATATCGCCTCGGATCATGAAATCCCTATTATGCACTCAAGAAATGGACTCCGCTCAGTTAGAATCAAGGAAGTGAATGGGGACACAATATTTAACGTTTTAGCATCAATACCATGACCGTATCTTAAGAATAGATGTTTATTGCCAGATAAGAATCTCACGCATTCGTACACATGCGCGACAGTGGGGGTAAGAAAACAAAGTTGCGCAAAAATCTATCTGCTTGAGTAAAACGTCCCCATGCTAAAAATTATTGTTATCGTTTTGTATTGAATGGTGAAGATCTTATGATCATCTAAGTACTTACTCCAGAATATGTTGACAAATCTCAGAAAAGGATTTAAGTTGCTATTATGCATCAAGAGCATTTTGGATATATTAGAATGTATTTGGGATGTAGGTAATTTTTCAGTACTCATTGAGCAGTCTTCAAGCGATATACCTACTCTATCTCCCTCGTCTATTCAAGATACATTAGTGTCATCAACATAATTCACTATGTGGGCATTTCTGCTTATAATGCAATATATGAGATAGTTGATATACCTAGAACAATGCCCTGAGGCACCCACTAGATTTTACGCACGAACAAATTGAGTCATTCTTTTTTCGAAGATCCCTATAAACTCAATTAAATAAAAAACTATATGGAGAGTTTGTTCGAAAGTGAATAAAATTGCAACTATATGACGATATTATTTGAGGGGCCCTACATTGGTTTAGATAGTCAAAAAAATCGAAAAAGTTGACATTGTTCAGTTCTCGAAGTTTTCTAGCTTAGTTTACTCTATGAGTGGTTGAGGAAATTTTATTAATTTGACATTGTCAAATTATCGATAGTTCTTATTCTCTTCGTTTATGCCCTTAGATAGTTCTAATTTGCCTGTAATTGGATATAAGATGATAGCAATAAGCTCTTGATTTATATGATTTAATCTAGTTCTCGATATCAAAACATAGTCGGTAGCTGGTATTCGACATAAAATATAATGTCATATTTGTTATCGAAATCACAATACTAAGAACTGGACTGTCTAGTTCTTGATTAATGTTTTGATTTATGTAAGTATGTAAGTATGCATTTCCGCAAATATCTGTAGGATACAGAATAAGAGACCTTAGAAAAGCATTTTTTAGAAAAACTATATGATTTCATTTCATTTAAAATCACTAATAGGATCAAAAGTTAAAAGTATATTCTCAAATTACATCTCTTCACCACAATGTTCAAAATTATTAATATTTGAATTCAAAATCCAATACTATATATATATATATATATATATATATATATATATATATATATATATATATATATATATATATATATATATATATATATATATATATATATATATATATATATATATATATATATATATCTATATATAAAAAGCAGAAAAATTGTGAGGATGCTTTTTCTTCAACTAGTCAGTCAAGACTACCCTTCGCCTTATATATATATATATATATATATATATATATATATAATATATATATATATATATATATATATATATGTATATATATATATACATATATATATATATATATAATATATATATATATATATATATATATATATTTTATATATACATATATATATATATATATATATATATATATATATATATATATATATATATATATATATATACCTATATATAAAACAGCTCTTCAATATAATATTGGAATAAACAGACAACTCTTCATTGAAAAGAAAAGTATTCCATAACTTCCTATTTATAATTGAATTTGATCATTTAGATAAAATTTTCAGTAATTAACATTTACCGTCTTCAACTGCGGTTTCAAAATTCGAGAAAATACTGATAACTTCATGAGAATAACTATAAAAAAACCTACAGCTTGTTTCCGCTCCCATGTTTTCATGGCCGACTTGTACTTTTCAAACTCGTGGCACCAGTCAGAATAGATTTTCTGGTAGTCATTTGTTTTTGCAGGAGGAGCACATCTATGAGCATCTACGGTTACATTGTAAGAGCACAGAAGAGAGGCGCCCATCGAACAATCATAACGCCCTGCATCTGCTTCTGTAACTGCAATAATGACAAGGCCACGTTCGGAAGTCTCGATGTATTTTTCGGGCCTATAAAGTATAAGAATTCAATCAGAAACAATATATAAATAAAATGTGAACATTTCTCACTTCTAATAACGATATAGTAGTGATATTTTAAAAATCTCTAGGTGTGGAGTACAGACACTCAAAACAAGATATTTTACCTGAATTGTATCTTGTAACGTCCTTTTTCTTTCGAATAGTGATACCAAGTGATTGTCTGTGATGAAAGTACCGCTGGCATTTTCAGGAAACATCCTAAATGTAAACTCTGACCCCATGTGACTATCATCTTCTTCTTGATCACACTGCTATCACAAACGTCGATGGTGCTATTCGACACGTCTTGAAGTAATCTGTAAAAGGATATCCGATTAAATGATTGGAGTTAAATGCGTTATACGACGAACGTACACAAAAGTTTTTGAGTCTTTTTTTATTGAATTGGTTGAGTAATCATTTGGTGCAAACGCATAACAAATTGTTCAGAAAAAGCAATAATATGTTGATATCAAAAACGAAATACTAGGATATTTTTTCGAAAAATCGAAATGATCGTATTTGTTCTAAAGTCACGAATACTTCATCTTCTTCATTCATTATTCGAAGTTTGAATAGTGAGCGAGGAGCGTTTGCTGCTGGTGGGATGTGCTAACATGTCGAGGCATCCAACGATATCCCATGATTGCTCTTGCCTGCACAATGGTAGCCATCTGTAGTGTGATATATGCATGCGTTGTTTGATGCAGGATGTTTCTGTTCGACTTGAGAGATTTGTGTCGGATATGTGGCAGAGTTGTCATGTACAAGTGAAAGATCTAAATGGTTACCACATTTGATGATCATAAGGCCGTAACAGCTATCTATTGTTTATATTGTTGTGATTTTTTTAACATGCCCTGCTTTAATGATGGATAGGAATGTCTTTACCGTCGAGACTCGTTCAGTTATCTTCACTAGGAGATTTGTTGGATTCATTCCAATTTTTTGATAAAATTGCTAGTATTTCTCCATTGATTTGAAGATTTCAAACATAACATTCCACAAAAAAATTTCAATCAAAAATTTGAGACAAATTGTGAAAACCTTTAAGACATATTCTCTAGAATATACACCCATATAATTGTCAAATGTGTAGTATTTTCAAGCATTTTATCCTTAAAAGACTTTCTGAAAGGAAAAAACCTTTGCTTCGAAATTTTTGCCGCTTTGAAGCTTTAGATTTTTGATGAAAAAAATAATTTTCCGCATCAAGATTAAAAAGAAAATTCTAATAAGCGAATTGATTTTGCAAAGATTTCCCATATTTTTTCATTTTGCATCCAGAATATTTGCATATAAATCAAAGAACACATTCTGTTGTAGTTCTAGAATGACATATGATACGAGTTTTGGAATGCCAAAAACAATCAGTCAGCTAAAATATTATAACCAACATATTAACCTTAAAATGTGCGAATGAAGGCTATGTGCATTGATTACACCTTGTATATCTAGAAAATTTTGAACCTCTTCTTTAGCATATTGCATGCACCAAGGAGGGTTAAAATTGGCATAGTTAAAGTTTACATACCTAAGAAGTGCACAATGCTTAAATTTATATATAATATGTGTTATATTTATATTTATTTACGTTCATACATGTCAAACAAATAACATTCAAACTTGAAAGTTTTATTGATCACGGCCGAATTTCGTTACATTAAATTCGGGAAATATTACTATTGCTTGATTTTTCAAATCACAATGTATTCTTAAAAATGATACACAGTCGAAACTCTCTTTAACTTAAGCTTTTTCAGTGAATTCTGTAAATTTCCAAGATTTGCATTTCACTTCAGACAAACTTCGCAAGATAGCAGCTCGGCGCAATTTAAAATGGATCGAAGGATTTCAAAGAGAGCATCAAGCTATTGCCTGGTTTTGGTAGGAGGTGCAAAATACCGCGGATGAAATTTTAACGTAAGAAGCGTTTTTAATTACTAAGATGTCGCCGCGAAAACTTAAAACCTACGATCGGATATTTCAGAATTTATACAAAGAAATCTTGGAGACACAACAAGATACAACAGAATACAAGAAGAGAACAAATCTGATGTTTAAGATGATTTACCCCTAAAAATGCCCGCCATGTCAAATATGCAAGATATCTCATTTTTGTTTAAACTTGGGCCAGCTAATTAGATTTGAGATTATTTATTACGTCTGGCAACAGTGTTCACGATCGACGTCATATATAATTGATGACGTGCACGCCAACTCTCGCTGGACATACTATATTTGTTTAATAGTTAAGATGGCAATTTTATCGCATAACGTCTTGTACTACAGTAAACGCATATCTTTCAATCGCATGAAGGTTAGGAAATTTTAATATTTACAAAAAACATGAGGCATTTAAATTTGCCACTCGCCATTTGAGAGTTCAATATACTATGTTTCATAAAATATAAAATCAAAATATTTCATAAATTCTATCAATAAATTAGTTTGTTAAAGAAGTTTCACTTCTGATATGTGTACTTTGTACGTACGCACTTCTTTTTAAAGTATTTGAATTGTTCCAATTAAATTAGGATCCTTTTTAGTTTTTCAAAATGTTCACTATATACTTCAATTTGACAATTAAATATTAATAATTATATTGTTAATGCGCCATAAATTAGGATCCTTTTTAGTTTTTCAAAATGTTCACTATATACTTCAATTTGACAATTAAATATTAATAATTATATTATTTATGCGCCATTCTTCACAGAAAGATTATACTCTCCTCAAATATATCATGCAAATCCTATCTGTAATTACGGCTACCAGAAGCGAACGATAGAATTTAAGTGAAACCCTCTTTACGCCCCTCAAATGCGTCACCCTTGGATGCAAGATGGTAAAAGTTGAGGAGGAGTTTAGCCAGGAAACGCTCATCTCCTGGCCTTTATTTGCATACAAATATATGCCAAATAAACACTGTGGATCTCTCTGCGTAGCTCAGCCCGAGATTTCCGTAGTCTAAATAAACGTTTGTTGATTTCGGAGCGCTCGAGGATATGCAACGCCAAGGCGGCCGTACTCGATTGGCAAATAGAATTCGATGTTCTCGAATTGGAATTCGTAGAATGTATTGGAAAGATTTCGTAGATACAGGCACAAACTTCAAGTAGTTGCATTACTTTTTGCCTTGAAAATGCGTCATCTTGGGATGAAGTGGAAGAAAGAATATTGGGAAGGAATCAGGATTTGGAGTCACCTTCTCAACTCCCGCATCACCGAAAGCAATTCGGTTACTACCTCTGAAATTTGGGAATCGACTCTTCGTTTTAAAATACATGAAAACCCATACAATATATCACTGAAATTATGAATAGCTTCTTGTTCCAAAATGAAAATATTCATATATTTCGTATAGTAATAATTTTAATTCCATCCTCATATACAAAATCAGCATGAGAAAAATGTTTATAAATATATATATATATATATATATATATATATATAATATATATATAATATATATATATATATATATATATATATATATATAATATATATATATATATATAATAAAATATATATTATATAATATAATATATATATATATATATATATATATATATATATATATATATATATAATATATATAATAATAGGCGTGACGAAAAGATTTTGAAAATACTCTCCTCAATGTGGGTACACATTTACTATTCCACGAAAAAACGTTCATTTCGGTAATAAAAGTAAGTTTAACGAAGTTTAAAGCCATTTTTCTAATATTATTTCAATAGCGCGCGAAACAGCTCGCATCTGTCATGGCGTCGGTTCTGACGTCATGCTTAGGTAAACATATCATTGTTTCTATGAATAGCGAAGAAAGTAAAACGAAACATCAAATTAATTCGTGTAATCAAAATGAATTCCAAAAATTATGAGTGGTGTGCAGTACCGCAGTGTAAAAAATACATCAATAAGAACACTCAACAAAGTATTTGTACATGTTCAAACAAAGAAAATAATAAGAAATAAGTGATTAAAGCTCGCACGTCGAAACCCGAACGATATATATATATATATATATATATATATAATATATATATATATATATATATATATATATATATATATATATATGCTCTGGGCAAATCTTGCACTTTACTGTCACACAACTGATTGCATCATCCCCATATGATGTTCTTGAATACCTAAAATGATTGAAATTAATTAGAACAAATACATACACATTGACTTGGTGATTTATCAGATTTTAGGTGTTTTCTATGAGGAAAAATACTACTAGTACTAGTAGGTGCTTGTTAGTTACAGAAATGTAGTTGTTTTATCGGGTCTTAACATGTTATTAGCTCTAAAATAGCAACTTACAAGATGTGAGGGAGCTAACCTAAAAAGTAAACAATGACAAGGTTATTGTGAAAATAACCTATGAAAGTAAAATAAACTCGCATGAGTTCAAAACGGGTTTGATTATATCTAAATTGGATGTATCCAGGGTAAAGATAAATATCATTTACTTACAAGGAAATTCTCACTCAAGTTTCAAAACTCTGACGAGCAAAATTCTTCATTCGTTGGTAGGAAATCGCCCAACATTAATTAATACATCAATCCTGCGCAAATTTGAGCTATTTGCCTTAACAAGCCTGTTCCATGTTATAGTAGAGTGTAGTCGATTAACCACACGTAAATTATTAAAAATCAATCCAAATGCGTTATCTGATGTATTCACAACAACAAAACACAGTGAATGAGAGTATTGACAGCGGAATTTACCTAAGCGTGACGTCATGCGCTGTGATTGGCTTTTCAGTCAGAATGGCCGATTGCAGTATTTTAATGTTTTATTTTATTGAAAATCTCAATGATCTGAATTTTTTAAATGAAACTAAAGCATTGTTTAAAATTTTATTTAATATGAATTTTCCCCTAAAACCATTAAATCGACAATTTTTTGATACTGTCATCATGCCTATAATAATATATTCATATTGAAAATTAATATATTCACTAGTGATAAAAAGACGTAATGAGTAAGATAATAAGTACTTTGGGTTATTCCTTTGAGAAATTTATGATTAATCAAAGACGCGACGACATCCTTCAAGGGAGAATGTTAGAAAACTTAACATCGGCGCCACATACGATGGAAACACTAGCGAGTCTGTTTCGGTCTTCAAAGATTTGATATCGTTGTCCACTCGATCGATGGACGGGACCCTAATGGTATATATATATATATATATATATATATATATATATATATATATATATATATATATATATATATATATATATATATATATATATCTATATATATATATATATATATATATATATATATATATATATATATATATAAACATGTATATTAGTAGGTATTTCACATATTACCAGTAAACAAATTTGTCCACACACATATTTCCGTTCTATCTAGAGTACACTGAAATCTCATCAATCCAATTGAGATAAGAAAGTTGCGAGTGAAGTATTGCATTTACGAAATTACAATTTTTTTTGTATTTCGTAAAACGGGTTGATTAAGAATTATAAATCGCAGTTCAGTGATAACTTTTTGTGTTGGGGCCCAAATTTAAACCAATAAAAGATATTGAGCAACGTCAGTTCGTGTGTAATAAGGGAAGATACGTACTAGTGCTCGACCATTGTGAAGAACAACATTAAATTAGTGAAGAGGCAGAAAGTTGATAAGAAAACAAGTACTTCTCTGCTCTTACAATATGAAAATTTTTATTTTCTCTTTGAAGACCAGACTTAGGATACAAAGTTGTCATTGATTCGCTCAGTGGCTCGTTCTTGTTTTTTCAACTTTAATTTACACTGTTGTTGAAGATTATTGCAACATTATTAAAGCTTGATTTTTTTTCTAAACCTTAGGTACTTTGTTATACCTTAAGAATATAGTGTTAAAATCTAAACTTTATTATTTATGATGTTTCACTAAGTGATGTGCGAGAGTTCAATCCCAGTTATATGTATATATATTATATATATATATATATATATATATATATATATATATATATATATATATATATATATATATATATATATATAGATATGATATATAATAATATATATATATATATATATATATATATATATATATAATATTATAATATATATATATAATAATATATATATATATATATATATATATATATAATATATATATATATATATATATATATATATATATATATATAATATATATATAATATATATATATATATATATATATATATGAATATATAATATATATATATATATATATATATATATAGATATATATATATATATATATATATATATATATATATATATATATATATATATATATATATATATATACTTATCGACTAGCAAGTATATTCCATAGCTGATACCAATTGGAGGAAGTGTAATTGTATAAATTTTTTTAAAATAAATTGAATACACCTGAATATGATATATCGCTTGTTTTCACCATGTTGTTGATTTTAACTTACCCGGGTGAATACGGTTTGCAAACATTAGTATCTTTGTCCCATCCGCAGTATGGATCGTGGACACATCTAAGACAGTTATCGTATCTCCTGTTGCACATAACCAAATCCACCTGCTTGACCCTCATATCCGAAGCTACGTACAACGTTTTGTGCTCTCTGCTGATCTCCATCACTTGAATAGGTTCTCCTGGGGTGACGTCGAATACGTCAAGAAGAATCGACGAGGTGTCGGAGCTGTCTCGCTGCCATTCTACGATTTTGTGGACACGTCCGTCGTCTATAAATAGTGCACATTTGTTTTATCATCAACTGAACAATTTCAGCAACGATAAGCAAATAGTTTTGCTTCAAAATTACACGAAACCATGTTACATGATGATATATTGAAAAGAAAACGAATATTCATTCTTGTTTAACTTTACGATTTAAATCATGAAAATGGAATCAATACAAGAACTTTAAAAAAACCGAGAGCAGCAGAGGTCCATCACTAAGGTCGTATTTTGCGCGCGTAATGCATCGCTTCGAGATGCGATTCTAACAAATTGAATAATATTTTGAAAAATCACGCTTGAATAGCAAACCGAATCAAAAAGTTGAAAATAATTTTTTTGATAAAAATATTTTTTTGAGAAAAAAAAGTTTGCGAAGTGTATCGTGAACAAAAATACGACGCTTTCATAGCAAATCAAACTAAAAATTAAAAAATTCTTCATTATTTCATGAAAAATAAAATGAATTTCGCGAAGTGTACTGACTGCGAAGCAGGACGGCATAGTCCCCGCACGGGACTTCTTTAAAATGAACTCAATCTACGTACCAAGTCTTAACCCTCTACTTCAATTTGCAGAAGCTGTAGAGTTTTATCAAATTTTCAAAATCCTTTAAAAAACAACAAATATCTACATAAAATGGCGGCGGTTGGAAAAATTCAACCAAATTTTGGTTGTTTTGTTCTGCAACGAAAATATCCCAGAAAAAAATAATCAGCTCATTTGGTGTGATACGAGCCGCTGGAGATGTAAATATGTACCGGGTAGGATACTTATATGAAAAGTATTAATATCTACGTAAAACTGACAGCGATTGCAGAAATTTACACAAATTTTGGTAATTTCGTTCTGCAACGGAAGCAATCCCAAATTTCAGCTCATTCGACTCGATGGGAACCGCTGGAGATATCCGGGGAATATATATATATATATATATATATATATATATATATATATATATATATATATATATATATATATATATATATATATATATATATATATACCGTGAGAATCATTTCAAGGTACACATAGGAGAATCCAATGAAAAATGTATGCTCCATTTCAAGGTATACATAGGGAAAACAACAATACAGATTACTTGTCGTTGCTTAGCGATATTATTGATACGTCCCAATTGTCATAATTGCTTTGCTTTCAAGGAAGTAGTTAATCTTATTAACTATGTAAGGGTAAGTCATGACACGTAGGAGTTAGCTTAACACCAATGAAAGTAAAATAAAGACTGAAACGAAGAAAAATACTTTTATTTATCAAAGATAGCAGCAAAATTTAAAAACATTTTCTGTTTGCAAACATCTCATCCGAGATTCGGAGTTAGAGCACCATACAAAATCAATGAAAATAAGATAATAGATGTGGTAACTAGTGTAGTTGAGAACAGGAGTAAAAATTCAGGAGCAGTAGCTCTTAACAAAAAACATTCGAAATAAAGAAGGGTCACCTACTTTTAATTCTTGGTAATTTTGGTACTTGTATGATCTCAATTTTTCTTTGCGTAGAATTCGCATCACCGAACTTTGTGAAATGGAATAGGCAGCGGCTACTGATCTTGAATTCATACTGCTGTTCTCGACAACACTATTTATTACATCTATTCTCTTATTTTCATTGATTTTGTATGGTGCTCTAACTCCGGATCTCTGATGGGATGTTTGCAAACAGCTTGTGTTCTTAAATTTTGCTGTTATCTTTGATATTGTTCTTATGGACGGAACCGGTCTCTCAGGATATTCAACACTAAAATGATCTCTCATTTGCCTTAAACTAAAGCCATTGCAGTACCAATCGTAAGGGCGAATCTTTTCTTGTAGTGTGTAAATGTACATTTTCAAACTTAATACGATAAGAAATGAAAGTTATCAACAATCACGTCTGAAGTACTTCAAGTTGTCAAGTTTAAAAATCATCATATTACCATAGCCACACCTTGACATGCTATATTTCCTATGTATTCCATCAACTGGCGCAAACATTTTTCATTGGATCTAATGGCAATGGTTTTTCTATATATACCTTGAAATAATTCTCACTGTGTATATATATATATATATATATATATATATATATATATAAATATTTATTCGAATTGTTGTTGCCTGTGATCTATTTTTAATCTCTTTATAATTATTAGCAATAACAGGCTGTTTGAATCTTAAAAAACTCGATTTTATTAAAAAGTTGACGTTTCACTACGACATTTGTAGTTATTCAGAACTTCTGAAAGAATTGAAATTTTTTTGACATTTATTGATTTGAAAAAATTTGAAAAGACAAGACTGCTTTGTCTTGTTAAAACTTTTTTTCCGATGTGGCTGTTCTTTGTTATTTATTACGTGCTATTCAGTCTAATATTAACATTCAAAATTGTTATTATTAGAAGGCAAGGGAAAGTACAGAAACCTTTACCCACGTTATGTTCGAAAATAATAATAATAGGGTACTATTTATCTAACAATAAAGAAATTAGTCGCGGGAAAATATTAAAAAAGTAGAGCAGAATTATCGGTGTAGAATGTTTATCTGGAAGCAGCTGTTGACACGTGTTTCGGACTCTTTGGTCCTCATCAGAACGGCGTAGCTAAGCATTGGATTGAAAATTTGGAGATGAAAATAGTTTAATAAATAAAATCCTCAATCACTTATTTGTGGTTTATTGTTTGAACTCTCCGGTTTGGGAGATTTGGTCAAACTTTGCCACGGAGGCGATTAATTCCATCCGCGAGATCTCAGAAAGAGTAAATTAACAATAACAAAGAAAATTAGTTGCGGGAAAATATTAAACAAGTAGAGCAAAAATTATCGGTATAGCTCGTTTATATGGAAGTAGCCGTTTTTAATGAAATTTTTATTTGGAATTTCAAATGTTTAATATTTTCCCGCAACTAGTTTTCTTTGTTATTGTTAATTTACTCTTTCTGAGATCTCGCGGATGGAATTAATCGCCTCCGTGGCAAAGTGTGACCAAATCTCCCAAACCGGAGAGTTCAAACAATAAACCACAAATAAGTGATTGTCTTCCATAACAGAGGATTTTATTTATTAAACTATTTTCATCTCCAAATTTTCAATCCAATGCTTAGCTACGCCGTTCTGATGAGGACCAAAGAGTCCGAAACACGTGTCAACGGCTGCTTCCATATAAACGTTCTATACCGATAATTCTGCTCTACTTTTTTAATATTTTCCCGCGACTAATTTCTTTATTGTTAGATAAATAGTACCCTATTATTATTATTTTCGAACATTACGTGGGTAAAGGTTTCTGTAGTTTCCCTTGCCTTCTAATAATAACAATTTTGAATGTTAATATTAGACTGAATAGCACGTAATAAATAACAAAGAACAGCCACATCCGAAAAAAATTTTTTACAAGACAAAGCAGTCTTGTCTTCTCAAATTTTTTCAAATCAATAAATGTCAAAAAAATTTCAATTTTTTCAGAAGTTCTGAATAACTACAAATGTCGTAGTGAAACGTCAACTTTTTAATAAAATCGAGTTTTTTAAGATTCAAACAGCCTGTTATTGCTAATAATTATCAAGAGATTATATATATATATATATATATATATATATATATATATATATATATATATATGACATAAAAAATTTTTCGAAAATCGTGGTCTAGGACATCCAAAACGGATGGGAAACATACTCCCGCACTAGACTGCTTTCCTTCCATACACAGCAATAGCATGTATTTTAAGGAATAAATACGACTAAAAATGAGGATAGGTGCATTGAGGCAATTTTTGCGTCGCAGTTCAATAGGTTACTATGCTATGTTTCTGGTATTTAAAACAACTGAGATTAGAGACGAGACTGTTAAAAAACCTAAGGTATTTAGTTCATAAAGTTAATTTTCGTTCTATATCAATTCATATCTTACTTGTTCCTGCATAGTAAACGGTATAATACAGTACAGCGCCTCCAATATCTACTTCAACCTTATCCACTACCAGTCTAGTGAAGAATACGTCTCTCTTGAAGAAAACGGGCTTATCATGTTCGTGCATCACGGCCGAGTCCATAAGGGGATGAGACCTAAACAAATATTTTATTAGCCATTGAAATTACATAGAAACTTTCATATTCTGTACTAGTTTTGAATAATCATATGGTTTACCTGATGAAGTTAAGTACAGTGTCTGGTAATGTTTCGGTGTTGTTAACGCAAGTTCCTGGTCTAGGTTCTGGTACCCGACTAGATAGTACAGGTAACCACGCCGAGGATGAGGAAGCTTGTTCTTTGAATTTTCCAGCGAAGGCTGCATGAATATCAGTTAGGGTAAATGAGCAGATAGCTGAGCCCATGAGTCCATTCGTTGATGTGGTGAATGTACCATAAAACTTTTTGTTGTCTCCAGGCACTCTATATATACTCTCTAGAATATGGAAAAATATTATAAGGCTTCATATTAAATTGATGAGTTTGGGCAGCTGCGAATAAATGATTCAAGAAGTAACATTATTACATATTTTAAAATCCTCAAGGCTACAATCTTCAAATGAATGGAATACAAATGTAATTAAGAAAGAAAAAGTATTATTTACTTGAAAAACTCGCAAACTGAACTGAAGATGTCTTTAGTGGAATTTTCTACATATTTTTTCGCTAATGGATGAGAAGGCTGTACCGAATTTTCCATAAGGGAAAATTTTAAAGAAATTTATTTTTTTTTCATAAACGTGCTCTTTCTTCTACTTAGACTAGTTTTATTTTTATAATATTCACTCATGAATTTAAACATAAATCATGATATATTCAGTTATGAAAATAACACGTGTCGGACGAACTAATTCATTCGATTTATTTTTATTTGTATATAAGATTCAAAGGATGAAGTTGCTTGGTTCTGATACATAGAGAATTTGTAGATAAATTGTTGAATATTTATATTTGTTGTATTATAAAGACTAACTGAATTTCAAAATGATAATTTTTTGTATAATGAATGATAATTTTAAAAATAATATTACATATACCCCGGTTGTTCTGTTGTTGCAAAAAGGCATGTACGTAATTACTTTCAAAACAAAACATTCACATGCCCAAACTTTCGAATGCTTACATAGACTTAAGTTCCCTGAACATGAAATGGTAGCAAGGTGGCCATTCAAAGTACACTATTTGAATAGAATTTACAAGGAGCGTTTCAATTTGTATCTCAACTCATCAAACAACTAATATCACAGTGAACTATGGCATCTAATTATATAGATGGAAGCCTAGATGTTAGTTGACTCTTTGTACCCTGTCAATGCTGACATGCGTATTTCAGTTTCAGACATTTTCACTGGAAACTTCAATATAGTATACGAAATGTAGATTCGACGAGTGATAATATAAATGTAAGTTAAATATAAATCAATCAATAATGATGATCGAGAGAAAAAAAATCACTGTATTGAAATGCTTTTATCGTTTCGTTACCTCTTTTTGCAACTATCAATTACCTATTAATGTAACAAAAATAGATTCTCGTTTTTTATGGATTTAAGAATAAATTTAAAAAAACGAAAGCCACCATTTCACTAGAAACCTCACCTTCTGAACCTTGATGAAGAACCTTCTTAAGGTTCGAAAGCTTGGTATGGGACATATATTATTCTAAAAATTACCCTCGAAGTCGATTTCTGTTTAAAAAAACTTTCAAATAACTGCGCCTCTTGAGAGGTATCCATAATATATATATATATATATATATATATATATATATATATATATATATATATATATATATATATATATATATATATATATATATATGATATATATATATATAATATATATATATATATATATATATATATATATATATATATATATATATACATATATATATATATATATATATATATATATATATATATATATATATATATATATATATATATATATATATATATATATTTAAATATATATATATATATATATATATATATATATATATATATATATATATATATATATAGATATATATATGTTATATATATATATATATATATATATATATATATATATATATATATATATATATATATATATATATATATATATATATATATATATATATATATATATATATCTTCAATTCATTTCATTTTTCAAATTAGACGAATTATTTCGTACAAAACCACACTTTTGTCAGCGATCAATTTTATATTTTATTCGAAGAAAATATACTGTTATTTGGAAAATAATGATAGTTTGAGTTTCTTATTAGAAAACTCATAATAGAAACTTTACATCTCTCTATAATCATAAGCCGATTATCAGAGTTCAATAAAAATTAATTTAAATGACGTACATACTTCTATTCAATAATTCGGAAAAAAAATAAATTGTATATAAATAACAAATATATGAACCAAATCGGATGAAATAATTTTGTTGAAGAAAAGTAAAAAAATACTTATTATTACCAGTTAAAATATTAAAATTTGTATCTTATCAAGAAGTAACCAATCTTTATCAAATTATATGGACATACAATTTTTACCAGAATTGCTCTTGTTTTTTTGAGTTTTGTATTTCAAAGTAACTATAATTTTCCTATAAAAATCGCCTTCTGCAAAAACTTGTATAATAAAAAAAATTGTGTAGTATAATTTTCATACGGCGTAAACCTGACATGAGAAAATGATATCCAAATTTATCAATTATTACTGAATCCATTTCTTACTTGAAATAGTTATTTATGTACCAAGTGCGTTATATAGATCCTAACGCCCGATGAGCGTTAGGATCTAGTAACGCACGTGGTGCATAGAAGATTTTATTTTTCACGAAACAATTATTTTATTTTAATGAAAAATCGATTTTAAGATCGGTTCATTGCTCCTATACTTTCCATTTTCCTTCTCGTAGTAGGCATGTCATATGTTGATATTTTGACGTTTGTGAATATTTTTGTCATCATATTTAGTGAACGTCATTGCTGCCTTCTTTGTGTATTCTTATAGAAATAATGGAAATGAAAATGAATATACCCAAGAATATCATAGAAAATGTAGCCAAAGCTGTGAATAATTCATTGCCGGTGAAATCCAGAGTCGTATACGACAAGGATTATGAAGTATTCAATCAATTGAAGTTGCTTCATTTCTCTTCGTACAATGAGCGGGAGTTATGATCCATAATGCCCGCTCATAGCGCCCTAGGGCACAATGAGTGTATTTATAGCAACCGTATCTAAGGTAAAATCAACAAATAATATAGGTAGAAGTGAAAAATGAAAAATATATATTACTCTAGTACTTACGTATCTCGTTGAAGTAAAACGGAAATTCTCCTGGTATAGAACAATTCAATCTTGCCTTCACATACGTGGCCCAGTTTTGAGACAGAATATTTTTTCCACCTGTATCCTTCTTGCACACTCTGGCGACTCTTGAATAAACACTTTTACCACAATTTATGTACTCCACTGCTGTTTCCCGGAAGAAGAAAAGCACGTAATCACCAATGTCGAAGGATCCTACGAAGTTGGGTTCTGAAAAAAGGTGCGAATCATCAGTTAGAAAAAGTCATCAAAGAACAAATTAATCATGATAAAACTGATGTTGATCCATGAATGTACGTTTTGGGTAAAGTGAAACGAATCAACAGGGAGCTCCTTTTTTCTGTATTGGCCGTACTGACGAATTCGATTAAAAAAATTGATATTATCAATAACAAAACTTATAAGCGAATTAATTGAAAAATATTTTGAATTTCTTATTAAAAAATAATTTTCTTAACTGCGTTAACAAAAAATTCTATAAACAAGTCGATACTGAAGAAATATGTCAATTCTTATTATAAAAATTAATTTGCTAGCTATTCCATCTCATTGATTTAATTTCTGGAAATATCAAATTTTCACAAATTTCAAAAAGCGATCGGAATAAATAACATTATTCTAATATTAATACTATTTTAATGTATAAATAAACTATAGAGACCATCTAAAACAAAGAAGAGTAAATTAAATAAAATCGATGTAGCATAAAAACAACAATGGTTAGCGAGAAGTATAATTATGAAGCCCAATTTATAAGTAGACTGAGAAAAGTAAATAATAAACTTGAATTGGTTAGTTCGATTAAAAATTCCAATTTCTATATTTATTGATATGCTCTATTCTCCCTAAAAATGACACTTTTGTATGTAAAATAGAATAGCAACATTTTCTGCTTAAGTTTTCCTGATCAATTTGGTTCATATTGGAAGCTACACTTTCCGTGTAATATAATTTAGAAACTCCACACTTATCGAATAAACTACGTGCATTTTCAAGATCATCAGTCAAATTTTCTTAATTACCGCCATTTTGATATAGAGATTTTATGTTTTTTCGAAGATATTAAAACAATGGTTAATAATAACAATTTACACATTCATTTAAAGAAATAACGCATCACGCACGTTCGGTGGAACTTCACCTTCTTCAGATGCTAATGGCAAACTAACTACTTTCTCTGTTATATTGAAAACAAGAAATAAAGAGATTACAAATTGTGTAGAAGGGGTAAATAGAAGGATGGTTAAAAATAATTATTAGAAGAGTAAAAACCAGTTCTGAACTGCTAGTCAGGTAGTTCGGTAATTTTGAAAAGATTGAGAAGGGGGCTTGAAGTATGATGGATTGGGCTATTCAATAGGAGACCGGAATTCTTGTTTTTATTTATCTGTAATGATTCTAAAATATTGAGTTTGATTCCCTTACTTTCAGAATTTAATATTTTAAAATTGAAATCAAATGTGTGATTTTCTTGGATTAAATGGTTTGCGTAATGTGAATCCGACTTTCAATTAACTTTATTTCTTGTTTTCGATATAACAGAGAAACATAGTTAGTTTGCCATTAGCATCCGAAGAAGGCGATGTTCCACCGAAACGTGCGTCATGCGTTATTTCTTTGAATAAATGTGTAAATTGTTATTATTAACCATTATTTCAATATGTTTATTAAGTTACACCATGTATCGGCCCAAACAATCCAAAATTTTTAAGAAGATTTTGAAGTTTTGCTCACCTAGCTTCTCTAAATTGACTTTGAACTAAAATGAGGGAAAAATACCAATTTACGGACGTAAATCTACTATCCATGCGTTAATTGTAAAGCGTCAGTGTAAATGTATACTTGAAAATAGAGAATGTTCAGGTAGCCTAAACCATGGAACTACAATAACACACATCAAAGCCAGTATAATGTCACAGACGTGATTCAACGATTCGAAGAAATATCTTGACCCCCTACCGAATTAAAAATAATAGGCTTCAGAACAATCCCCAACCTGCAACGCAGGTGGGTTGAAACGGAATGAATTCGACATGCCAGTGCCTCCAGTATCGCATTACCCACTATTGTAATTGGGTAGAGAGCCGCGTCAAAGGAAAGCAAATCAGAATGGTACACGACGTAAATGGGGGGCAGCTGTAGCTCGAACGTGAGATGCAGACCTTATTTCGCGAATTGAAAGATCGCCATTTCAAATCCTCGAACGTGGTAATCACGCACGAGATGGTGAATTAGTCCAGTCTAGTTTCAAAGGGTTCTCGGACACACCTTTGAGTATATGGTTTCCTCGAAGGAGCCTCCTTATCTCTGTTCTAGAGAGGCTTACTCCAACGCTCGCTTTACTGAGGATTTGAATATATTGAATTAGAAATAACACCGAATAGATACACTGCCATTACACACACTATATATATATATATATATATATATATATATATATATATATATATATATATATATATATATATATATATATATATATATATATATTATATATATATATATATATATATATATATATATATATATATATGCAGGGCCGGCCTAAGGCGAAAATTGCAACTGTGCTAGACTCAAATTTTATGCCCCTGACCCCCCCCAGAAAATTTCATACCCCCCTCTGGGGGTTATGGAATTTTTTGAAATTTAAGGTCCGAATACACAGTTTTTGTGCACTTTTGCGCCTTGTAGAACATTAAATTTATGTATGACAATTTGATTCATTATTGTATGACTTGATATGTTCAGTACTCTTCCTTGTACTATAACCACTATTACGTCCTTGTACTATAACCACTATTACGTCGAATATATAACCACTATTACGTCCTTGTACTATAACCACTATTACGTCGAATATATAACCACTATTATGTCGAATAAACTAATGAAAGCTTAACTCTTCATTGTTCTTGTGAACATATGACAGTTGCTATTTACAGTTTACTGAGAATAATTATTTTCCCCGCAGTAAGTTTGTGGATTGATTCATATTGAATTATACCAACTGATAATGTGCAATTTTCAGCTAACCGAAAACTTTTTTTTTTGAAGTCCAATGCTATTCCAACGAAAAATCTTTTTATCCACTTTTATCGAATCTGAACCTGGCCCATCATCCAGAGATTCTAGATAATTGTATTTTCCTTCATGTAACAACCAGATATACTATTAAAATAATAATAATGAATAATGTTTATTTGCACAACCAAAATAACAGTTTATCATAACATCAACAATATAAAATAAAACTTGACTCTATAGCTAGATAAAAACTAAAATATTCAATTATATAACCAGGATAAACAGAGATTCTATAAAAAAAAACCAGACTCTTAAAAGGCCACCGTACTTTTAGGAGAGCTGTTAATTCTTCTTTTATTTCATGTTGTTTTTTTCAGTTTTGCTGGTAACTACTTAGTTTTGTCCATTATACTCAAAACCTCTTCAGTAGGTAATGAAAGTAGACATGTCAGAGATGTTTTCTTGAAACTTTTGAAACTTTTGAAAGTTTTTTTACTTTTTAAATAAATAGGTGTTCTATCATACTGCCTTTTCATGATGTATACATAGTTCCTGTAACCAATTAATTTATTCGTCCTCTCCTTTATTTTATTATTGATTTTCATGTTCAATGATAAAAACTCAGTGCAAATTTCAACTTGATGTAGGTAGGTTATCTACTGTTGAACAGAGATAATATTGTCCTCAATCGAAACACAATGAACCACTGGAAAATACGAAGTCCAAAAAAACACAAATTACCAACTAAACGTTCGAAAACTCAAAATGAAATGAACGAAAATACCATTACAAACAAAGTAAACAATCCGTTAATGGCCCATGCTCTAGTACCGATATTAGCCGTTCCGGCGCTACGATCTCAATTTCAGACGCTAATTGCCTAGAAAAGGAAAGCCGGGGGAGGGGGAGGGAGGCAGGAAAATGAACACTTTCCGCGTCCCGTTACGAGACGACTGTTCTACTGACCTTGGACCTTGGTCAAGGGCATCAGACTTACTGTATTTCAGAACTCATTGGGGTAGCCGGGTAGATCTTCGGTTTTACATTGAATTTTAACTATAATAGTTTTAAGACAAAATTCCTTCCATAGTCGGCGGCAAATCATTGAAAGCTTGGGATTTTTAGCTGTGTGAATTAATTTTTCAATCCACAAACTGACAAGGACTCTGGGCGAGGGGTATAGAGGGGAGTATACAGCTATTTAGTGTCCAAGCTTCCAATGATATGCCGGCGAGTATAGTTTAAATATTTCTGCCCAATATTCAAATCAGTTTCTAAAAATTTTCCAAATTTACTATTTTTTTTACAAAAATTGGTCAATTCAATGCCCCTCCAAAAGGCTTGAGTGTGCGGCTGCATACTTCGCACACCCCTTAGGCCGGCCCTGTATATATGATACTTATTTCTCACGATAACATGCCTTGCAAAGTAATGAACAAAATTTATTATTTTATTATAAGCTTGACAACGTTCTTTCACTAAACACATGATTTTATCCGCACATTTACACTGACAGTAACAAACTTTCAGAAATTGAAAAGTAAAAAAACATAAAAATAATTTTAATAATTTTTTTTTTCAGAAAAAAATCCATGAAAGTAAGATGTTATGAAAGTGGGAAAAGAAGGAATCTTCGTGAAATATTACCTACATTTGAAGTAAATTATTTCAAGTAAGCATATGATTTATAATTTAATTTGGATTAGTTAACTGATGGTTAGTTTATTTTGTTGAATATGTGGATGGTGTTGGATTATTATTTGCGAATGTTTGTTCATTTATAGTATATTGATTGTTTCTCTATTTTTCTGAGTTGAATAAATCTATGGATAGTATGCTCAATGTTTTAACTTATGTTCTGCTGTTCCCGGTATTTGCTGAATGTTTTCAATCGTTTACAAAATTATAATTAATCTCAGAATTCAATTGAATTTGGAACCTTCACATGCATTCCCGCGCTATCACCACGATAGTTTATATTAACTTAACTAAAATGACAAAATAAATTGGAACAACACCCTGTAACTACTCAAACCAAAAACCAAGTACGGGTCTAGATCGCATCACGACAAAGTAAAATAAATGTGCATTCATACTGAGAAAACGAAATACGCTTGCAGTGCTGCCGGACTTCCTCAACTTTCCTGATTAATAATTTTTCCAGTTCCGTGCTTCAGTGAACCACAAGAAATAAATACAGAAATAGTTGGTCGGACGTTTCCTTTTATTATTAAAATCATGAGAATCATTACTGTAACTCAGCTTATTCCAAATAAAATTTCTTTGTTAAATTCATATTATAATATGGCAATATTGGCATAGATGCTGTCGTGTAGTGTGGAGATCTAGTCAGTTTCGCCAAAAAAACACTTTCAATATGTAACGCTTTTAAATTCAATACAAAGTTTAGCACATACTTAAATTATTTAAGAGCGAACGTTCCGAAATAATCATTAAGAACCGACAACAAATTGAATTTATGAATTTCGGAGTGCTCGAGCAGCTCCACGCCCACTCAACGTGAAACATCGTGAGATAACTTTTAAGTAAACGCTTCACTCAAACACTTAATACAAGAGTTAATCTGCGATGCCGTATTGAAATATGGAGTTTTCTTTGTTCGAGATGTTTCAGGGCGTTAAAAGGCGGATTTTATGGGCCGATCATAAAGATGTTTACGATAATGGGTTGCGCAAGTTTGCTATTTTTTGAAATTCAATTTGAGGATCTTTGTAGAAGTTCAAGTTGGAGAAGGCTTCTCTTCAAGGAAAATGCTTATAGAATCAATTAGCGGGGATGAAATATGTATGAGTAAATTACTGCTTCCTGTTTAGGGTCGGGCGTGGAAACTTTTCGTACTCCGTAAAAGAAATTTATTATATTTACTTTTATCATTATTATGTAATGAATATTATTATTAGGTAATTAAGTACTGTTGCGTCGCAAGAGATATTTAATTCATATTCTTTATATTTATATTTTTGTATTTTCTATTTTCCTATTATAAAAATTTCTGTCGGATTATTAGTCCACAACCAATGCCGTTCTATTTCATATTTTATAGTTTTATGTTTATCTATAGTATATTCATTGTAACATCATATTTATTACGGATTGTAAACCAGAGGACAATGCCACAAATCCGATAACTAGCACGTTCCGTAGAGCCTTTCTCAGAAGACAGACCAGTGTTGGAGACCGACAAAGGCAACGCAAAACCTGGATTTACCAATATTCAGAAAGTGCTACTATTACTAGTATTATCGACCCCCCTCAGTAATTTTCAACCAAAGGCGTGAAAGGTTCGAATGCAAATCCCCCATTTTTCAGACCAGGTACTAGGCTTATTAAAAAAAGCATAAGTCAGTACAAAGACTTTTTCTATGAACGATACCACAGAAAGTACTTTAATGTATATACAGATACCTTCTTGTCCTGAATTTGTAAATATTGTGTGAATATATGAATAGTTTGAAAATACGACCATTTTTTCAAACCTCGACACTATGTCCATTTCTAAAAACTCACTAGCTGCACAATATTACTTGACGTGCAGCACGAGGTCAAGTCAACAACGACGTGCACCTCAACAAATACGAAATGAAATTTGATTATTTTTATTGTGGTCTCTTATAAGCTATGGTAGAGGCGAAATGTTCCTCACTTTGTTGTGAAATGTTGTGAAGATAAATCTAATTAAAAAATATTTATTATTCCGTTTTCAATTTAAATGGGTTCAATTAACTCCATTTTATTTTCAGTACCTTCCTCGTTTGTCACCGTCTAACTCTGAACGAGTATGTATCCATTTTATTTAATCAGGGTTTTATATTTTTCGTCGCGTTAAATGTTCACGTTAGTTTTTACGTTTTTGAATTTGGTACTCAAAACGTAAGTAAATTTCAGAAGAAACTGCTCTTATAATATTCTTTTAGCTTACAATTTTGACAGCAACTATATTCGCCAAAATGATATTGACTCAATCAAAAAAGAAGCTGAAATTTAGCAGATTATGATCGGGGAGGATTCTGATCCAGACATTTGAAGATAGCAAAAATGAATGGGAAGCTGAAAATAGGCTACCATCAGTGGAAATACTCTCGGGAGATGAATCAGATAGTGATGACGATTTGATTATTTCTGCTGATGCAAGTTCCTCAAGCAACTGGTGCAAATTCCTCAACAGCGATTCTAGTTCCCATAAACATTATGCAATGCGAAGAAACCACAGATGGTCCCGAAGCAAAAAAAATACGAATGGTAAATTAGTTGATAATGCCAGACAAAGTAGCACTTCGAGAAAAAAACGGCCATCAGTGGTCAGCCAAACATATCTACCCGAACTGATAATAGAATTTTTATACATTTTGGATGGAAAAAAGGCTAAGTGTTCCAAATTTGAGACGCTATCTCCGAAAAGATATATGTGATATTCTTAAAATTAATCCAGAAAATGAAGAACCGATGCCTTAAGAAAAAATTCATGTAATTTGTTTTTACTGTCCGGTTAAATTAAGACGAATGACTAATTTTTGTACTATCTGTAAACATGCAATATGTAGTCAGAACCGTGGATTGTGTTGTAAAGAATGCACATCAAAGTGAAAGTATTTTTTTTCTAATATTTGTAATAAGCAACCGATAATATATTTCTTAATTTTTTCAAATTTTTAAATAAAATTTATTTTTTATTTAAGTTTTTTTCTGGCGTCTTGAATTTTACGATACATTAGTAACCACGCATAATAAAATCCTATTAGTATTCTAGCGTTAAGTAACAGCCTCCAATATAAAATCATCATCATAGACTAGATTGTGAAAACCAACTATAAATTCACAGACAAATTTTCATTCCTTAACCGGTTTTTTGCTTCGAACATACGTAGAATATTCATAGAAAAATCGGCCAAGAGCGAGTCGGACTCGCGCCCGAAGGGTTCCGTACTATTGACTATGCCCCCCTTAAATATTTATTTTATTTCGATTTTATTATTTGTTAGTGAAGTAAATATACAATTTTGTATTTTCTGAATTTTTCAAGCGCCTACATGTTATCTTTTATTGATATCGAGCAAAAATAGGCCAAAAATGTAGTTTTTTGTATGGGAGCCCCCTTAAATATTTATTTTATTTCAATTTTATTATTCATTATTAAAGTAAATATACAGCTGAGTATTTTGAAAATATTTCAAGTGCCTAACTGTTGCCATTATTGATATCGAGCAAAAAAGGGCAAAAAAAGCGCATTTGTTGTATGGGATACCCCTTAAATATTCATTTTATTTTGGTTTTAGTTTGGTTGTTATAGCGGCAACAGAAATACATAATTCATAAAAATTTCAACTGTCTAGCTATCGCGGTTCTTGAGATACAGCCTGGTGACAGACAGACGGACGGACAGACAGACAGCGAACTCATAGAATTAGGGTTCCGTTTTTACCCTTTGGGTACGGAACCCTAAAAACCAAACCAGCATTGGATCAAATATATTCAATAGCTATTCATCAGCTAGTCAATTAGTCTTTCGACGATCATTTCAATGTTGGCATTAATATATTTGTCCACGACTGTACTATAAATCATTCATTATACGTGTGCTTCCTGAAGTACAATTATACCTATTATTCACTAGTGTGTATAATGGTTTATTATACACTGCATGACACTCAAAACGTATGTCCAAACTTGAGACTATCATTGACATTGTTAGGATAGTATTGTTATTAGATTTTCAGGTTTTATTTTATGTAACTAAGATAACTTTTAGGCAAATTATTAAACTAATATTTAATATAATCCCCAACTTATTGAATATTCACGTTTACGTGAGTATGCAGTTTTCAGTGAACACAGAAAATGTTATGTCAGCGCTTTTGATAACTATTTTTATTGTTGAAAATGCAGATTATTACTAATTTTTTCGAGGAAGTCGTGGACAAAGTATAGTATTCTACTCGCACAAAATTACAATTTTTCACTCGGGTGAATTGCGACACTCGCTTGCAGCTAGTGTCGCAAACATCACCCACGTGAAAAATTGCAATCATTTTGTGCTCGTTGAATAATATACTATTAAGGGCGCCCTTCTACCAAAATCCAATTAGATATACCTATTGTTGAAATGCGTATAATCATTCATCGAATAATGGCTGCTTATTCCCACATGAAGTTTGCATGAATTTCAATGAATTCCATTGCGTGTTTATCCTTATTACTTTGCAATCAACACTTTTATTGTACGATTAGATAAGGCCATTCATGCCTTATTCACGACCTAGAAAGCTATATAATGTCGAAGTAGTAATCATATAGCTAACAACTGTCATCAAAACGTTCTAACTGGTAATTTTGCAGGAATATTACCTTGTATTGAATCTATTTTCGAACTAAATGAGAAAACAATTCATTAATAGGTATGAAACGATAGATATGTATATGCGTGTATATTTCTGTGCTTGTTGGGTGTTTTATGTTAGATCATTATGAAGAGATAAAGAGTGCATATCTTAAGATAAAAAAACAAGCGTAAAAATTCGTATTTAACAATAATGTTTTTCACGTACAAATCCACACCCTGTAAGCCAATTCGTAGATGTTTTGGAGGTGAGCAAATCATTTATGGAATATACATGAAATATATACATTAACATAGTTTATACCACCTAATAGTAATTCTTTAACATCAATGTAATCCACGTACAAATTTAAGATCCTTCAGCTCAATGTAGAAGGATATAGTGATCCAAAAATCTTCAAAAAATCAACTATTTCAGTTCCATACGACTTAGAGAAGGGCAACGAATGCTGAGTTTAGAATATATTGTTCATAATAAATTTGCACATCTTCTGAGATCGGTTTCACTCATGTGCACTCCCTTCTCTGATTTGAGATGTCAAATTTTGACTAAATTAATTAAAACGTCATATCTATCTATGAGAGGTAAAATTTCTTGTAGAAAATGAAAAGGCTATGACTCTTTTAGCTAAAGCTTCATAGGCAGCAATAAAAACATGACAACTAGGAACATCTCAACATGTCACTAATCAAAGATTTTGACTACTTACAAAAAGTGGGGATATCTTCAAAGTTGTTCTAACATTTAACATAGAGATTTGATGTTAATATATAAAATACAAAAGTTTTCACCAAGAAATCTTACCTCGTCTTCTTATTACACACACACACACACACACACACACACACACACACACACACACACACACACACACACACACACACACACACACACACACACACACACCACACACACACACACACACACACACACACACACACACACACACACACACACACACACACACACACACACACACATATATATATATATATATATATATATATATATATTTATATATACTAAGTATTCTACCAGAATTTGTCATTTCTAAATTTCAATAGTTCTCTCTCAACTGGCGATTTTGTTCCATTGTCATTTGTTTATACCATAGGGTTTGTAAAGTATTTGCGTATGTAGGAAATGTCTCGAATTACATCGTATCAGGGAAGACATCAATTGGAGAAGAGCCAAGTCTCGATGTATATTACAAAATACATTTTTTCCTGACGTGGTTCCATCTGCCTGTTTAATTCTAGAGTATCGCTAATGTTTCACTAAAGATTCAAAACTTTCCTCATTTTCTTCCTCGTAGTCGTCAGATTTACATCTATATTACAAGGAGAGACGACTGGGAAATTGTAATAGAGGTAACCTGTCCGAGCTACTCATAACTTCACATTGTATTTCTTATGTGCAATTTGTTGGGAGTGGAGGGTTTCTTAAAAATGCTAATTTTACGGCTGGAATTCGCTGCAGATATAATTAACCTTCTGGATGACAGAGAGAAACATTGATATTACTTTTAGGAATAGAGGATAAATTGTAGCAGATGCTCAATATGATTCATTATTCATGTTTTGTTGAAAACTTGAAAATTAAATGATGGGCTGCTTGGAAGTGCACCATATTTTCCAAGTTAATTAAACTGCTTTAGCGAAACAACATCTTCGACCTCTGAATGTATGTTTTTGTAACAAGCACATTGTAATAGGGAATTAAAATAGGAAACATAATATATATATATATATATATAAATATAACTATCTATATATATATATATATATATATATATATATATATATATATATATATATATATATATATATATATATATATATATATATATATATATATATATATATATATATATATATATATATATATATATATATATATATATATATATATATATATATATATATATATATATATATATATATATATATATATATATATATATATATATATATATATATATATATATATATTTTATATATATATTATATATATATATATATAGATATATATATATATATATATATATATATATATATATATATATATATATATATATATATATATATATATATATATATATATAATTTTTCTATAAGTTAAGGGTATTATCGACTCAATTGAGCATTAAAACACACAGTAGTACTCTTGTTTCTCAGCCAAGCTTTCGCAATGACTTTATTGCATCCTCAGGGCTTCTACAAATACAAAAAGTGTCACAAACAACAATTAAAAAAAGGGCAAATAATAGTATTACCGAAGTTGAGGTTATAGTGAAAAAACATGAACATCTACAACAGAACACTGCAGAACAAAAGTAAGCAGTAAAGGAAATAAGCATTGCACAATTTGAAACAGCAAACACGTGAGGTTTCCAAAATATTTTTCTTCAGTCAGCAACAAGTCATTCACAAAACAATATATTACTCGTTATGTCATTGTCAATATTTCCATCTATTAGTCTATAAATAGAAATGTCCTCAGCAACATCTATATTCATCCAGCTGCCCATCATACCCAATCATATCCTTAATTTTCGTAAGAAGATATGAATATATTTTTCTCAGTTTTTTTGTATCGGTTTTCTTGTTAATGGTGGCTTCACATTTTTTTGTTTGGATCATCTCATGTATGATTCTTTTATGGTAGTTTGATGACTTTTTTAAAATTTCGAAATCTATCTTGTGATCCATATCATGTGCATATACAGCAAGTGCACACCTTTCCTCATACCTCGTCATATCACTCTTGTGAATGGCCAGTCTGCTCTTCAGCCATTGTAAAGTATGACCAATATAATTTTGTCCGCAGTCTAAGCATCTCATTTGGTAAATTACCAATAAATTAAATAAAATGTTGATTGAAAACTCATATCCTCCATCGATGATAAATAAATTGCTGTTCTCCTCAACTAATAATGATAATATTTCACCTCCACCTGTTCTGACAGCACAGTCAGATAATCAGACTCAGGGACAGCGTTATTTTTATGGATCCCTACCACATTTAGACAAATTAACACCTAAACTAAAAAACATATTCAGAGAAGATAAAGTCAAAATATCAACTTATAATCCTAAGACTGTTGCTTCACTGTACTCCAGACTTAAGGATGAGAACCCTGTAAGATTACTTAGTGACGTAATTTACCAAATAAGATGCTTGGACTGTGGACAAAATTATATTGGTCATACTTCACAATGGCTGAAGAGCAGACTAGCCATTCACAAGAGTGATATCACGAGGTATAAGGAAAGGTGTGCACTTGCAGTACATGCACATGATATGGATCACAAGATAGATTTCGAAAATGTTGAAATTTTAAGTCATCAAACTACCATAAAAGAATCATACATGAGATGATCCAAATAAAAAAATGTGAAGCCACCATTAACAAGAAAACCGATACAAAAAAACTGAGTAATATATATTCATATCTTCTTACGAAAATTAAGGATAGGATTGGGTATGATGGGCAGCTGGATGAAAAGAGATGTTGCTGAGGATATTTCTGTTCATAGAATAATAGATAAAAAAATTGACAATGCCATAACGAGTAATAATTTGGTTTGTGAATGACTTGTTGCTGACAGAAGAAAAATGCTTTGGAAACCTCACGTGTTTGCTGTTTCAAATTGTGCAATTCTTATTTTCTTTACTGCTTACTATTGTTGCAGTGTTCTGCTGTAGATGTTCATGTTTTTTTACTATAACCTCAACTTCGGTAATACTATTGTTTGCCCTTTTTAGAATTGTTCTTTGTGACACTTTTTGTATTTGTAGAAGCCCTGATGATGCAATAAAGTAATTGCGAAAGCTTGGCTGAGAAACAAGAGTACTACTCTTTGTTTTAATGCTCAATTGAGTAGACAATACTCTTAACTTATAAAATTATTATATCACGACTCTGACAAGTAACCTACATACATACATATATATATATATATATATATATATATATATATATATATATATATATATATATATATATATATATATATATATATATATATATATATATATATATATATATTAATATATATATATATATATATATATATATATATATATATTTATATATATATATAGTAACCTACATACATCATACATATAATATATTATATATATAAATATATACATATATATATATATATATATATATATATATATATATATATATATATATATATATATATATATAAATAAATATATATATATATATATATATATATATATATATATATATATATATATATATATATATATATATATATATATATGCCTATATAAATATATATATATATATATATATATATATATACATACATATTATATATAAATACATTTTTATATAAATACTATTTTCCTAAGTATCTGTAATTTGGTCTTACTTAAAAGATATAATTTTTTTATCTCAATTATTGACCTCGATATATGCTATTGCAAAATAGATGTTCATTATACAATAGTGTGTATTTATAGGTAAGATCTAGGAATTCCTTATAGATGGCGGAGTTAGTTAATTCATCGATAAAACTGGTTTGAAATCTAGGTTGCGTAGATGGCGTTGTGTTCGGTTTTTAGAGAATACGTGTTTCTCTAGGCGGAAACAAATTATTGAAATGGGACGCGACAAAATGTGTCGACACTCGATTGTGCCTGTATCGCATGTGCAGATATATATGTATATATATATATATATATATATATATATATATATATATATATATATATATATATATATATATATATATATATATATATATATATATTAGGTATATATTATTTTATTTCAAATATACTTCTGGACTTCTGGCGACTTGTTTCATATGGTTATTTTCAAGTTTTTTGTGAGGTATGAGAAGATTTGCAACTGTTCAAATTAAAACGTCATTCGAAAATATATCTCTAAATTTTTGTCCTACCCGCGTACAGCTCCTGTCATTTTTAATATTGGATATTCAATATTTGCTCCAATTAAATCGTGAAGTGCAAAGAACCCGAGATAGCTTATAGTTGAAACTAAGTTTGCTGGGTGTGTAGGTAAGCAGCAAATATAAAACAGGTGCAACTGATTCGTTATATTCCTCTTCTGGTATCAGTCAACCGAAATAATAGTGTGTTATTGCCACTTACAAGGTCTCTCAACTATTGGGGAGTGATATTTCTGTGTGAGTGATCATATTTCCAATTTCACTCAGATTAAAACAAGTGAACGCAAAGAGCTCGGATGATTAAATAGGGTTAATTTTAGATTTCTTCGAGATATGAAATGATTTCTTCATTCTGAAAAATACAGCTATAAAATTGCTTAAAAAAAAAACAGAATTATGAAATTTCAGGAGCACTCGAAATATCAGTTATGTGGACTTTTATCCTGGAGATATATCAAATTAATCCATGACTTGTTGATACACGGAGGAGTGTAAAACATATTCATTACATGCTTTCTAGGAATATTGTAAACGCGTTTAGTACCATTGTAATTCTTTTTTCTTAATTGTCAATAGATCAATTTATTTTTCTGCCTTATTTCCATTTTCATTGCCAAATAGTCTGTATTGTGATATAGAATATCACGATGGGAAATGCATTTGAACGTTGCTAGTTTCATGAGACTTGATGACATGGAATTCTCATTCAAGGGAGAATGTTAGATAATTCGACATCAGTGCAATTCACGATATAAACACTACAGAGTTTGTTTTGCTCTGCATCGAGCTCATCAGTAGTGTCCCATCCATCGAACAAGTGGGCAACGCAGCGAATTCACATAGCCACCTTTTTAAGAAGAGCGCTACTGATAAGAATAAATCACAGCGCCATCCATCGGATATCGATAGGTATCTCACTTCATGTCCAAACAGTCTCACGTAAAAGTATTTCTTTAATTTCATCTAGAACTCGTTCTCATATATTTTAAATTACATACCATTAATCAATTAATATCAATTCTACATCAATTCGATGTAACTTCTGAATCGAGGAAAAGCTTCCACGAAAACAAAGTAGAGATTTTCCTCAATAAGCTCTATACAATACAAAAAGCAATAATATCCACTTGACAGCACAATGTAATTTTAAAATCTCAATATCCAACATAAAATTGAAATGTCTTCTCAGGGTTTCATATTCTTGGAATGATAAATGGAACTCAAAGAATTATCAAATTGTGGAATCAAATAATTTCAGGAACAGCCTCAGAAGCCCCAATACTGACTGAAGGTCTCCATTACGAAATGAAATACAGACTTGTTTACCAATAAGAAATCCAATAATAGGAATCAGCAAGTATAATTTAATATTTTCATCTGGTTTATCATGTGATTCAGGAAATGGAAGTCTCAAATGATATTGCTCAAATCTGAATACTGAGTTCGAAGAATGGAAAGAATGACAAAAAATAGTGTAAGAAGGTAAATGCCCCATTCAGATGTAATAGGTATAATACGAGTTTCAATATTAAAGAAGGTAGTTGCGAATTGAAAATTGATTATGATATCTACTGCCGCAATTGCAAGTAAAATAATACTAATTGTAAATGCTGCTTTGATTTTTACCGAATAGGCACTTTATATACATACCTACCTTGCTATTTTAGCCAAGAACATCTAAATGTTTGCAATTTTTTCACAGATATTCAATAGAGTCAGTTCACACAAAATTGATATTTTATTTGCAATTGTTTAAGTATTCATTATTTTCTGTTATTCATATTTTCCTTATTATTTTATATCGATACTCAGATAGAAAGTGATTAGAATGCTCAGAAATTAAAAAAAAATTTACACTTTTATGAAAAACATAATTATTATCAAACTATCTCAGTGCATATTAAGTGTTTATAGAGAAATTTGAGATAGAATTTAGTATCATAGGTCTTCAAATATTTCTTTATATGGGTCTTCGTCAAACATGTATTCACAGAATCGAAATTAGTAAATGTTACCTTCATTTTTAATTATTGTTAATTATTATCACTAGCAGATGTCATTTTCTAGTTAAAAATAGAGCAATTTATTGTTTATCTTAAATATCTATGACCTTCTGTTAAACATTAAGAATATTCAAACCGAAATCATACCAGGATCTCTATTGATTAACAACATGTTTAATAAGAGACTATTTCTGCATTCTACCTGAGTATTAAGGATTTAGACTCCAGTATTTTGAATTAATTGGTGAATATTTTAAAAAATTCAATTTCAAACCGTTTTTTTCCATTTTAATACTTCGAAGTGTGAGTTAAATGAGTAGGTCCCATTCATTACATGAAGTAAACAAGGAAGATTCTTTAATGATTTAAAAATTATCAGACAACCTTCCAAGAGAGCTGGTTATATGTATTCCGTACTTTCGTGAATTCTACATTCCTAATCCAACGGTGGATTATAGAATACGTAAGTCACCTCGACTTGAAACCTGCATACAGCAGTTTCGATCTTATTAGATATCATCAGTGCAGCTTATTTGACTCGGAGTGAATTAAAAAATCTCAATTTCCAATACAAATCGTGGTCGGAAACACTATCTGGATAACAACCCAGAGCGCCCTTTGCCAAAGATATTGGAAACCAACAATTCACCGTTTAGATCGAGAATGTAGAAAATCGTCGCGAGAATATGTACCTCCTCCAGAGGATGCTCTAGTTTGTTATCCATACAGTGTTTCCGACCACGATTTGTATTGGGGAACAATTAGAAATTTGTTAATTCACTCCGAGTCAAATAAACTGCACTGATGAGATCTAATAAGATGGAAACAGCTGTTTGCAGGTTTTAAGTCGGGGTGACTCGACGTTTTCTATAATTTACCGTTGGATTGTTAATGTAGGTTTTGCGTTGTGGAATACGGGAGGGAAGCTCCCTTGGAAAATTGTTCGATAATTTTTAAATTATTAAAGAATTTTCCTTGTTCACTCTATGAAAACTACAGTTATGTTCTGAAATTTGCAATTAGTTTTATATTCTCACTACGAACACTTCGTTTTCATGGATTTAAAATTAATTTTTAATATGTTTTCCAATATTATCGCCCGTTTTAGAACAGTATATTCATATTGTTCAGCGAATGAAGTGATATAAGTTTTGTAGTGGGGGTTTCTATTGCTTTTTTCAAACAATTTTTTGTGTCTCATATTTTCCATTTCTTATAATTAATAATTTTAAAACGTTCAATATTATCCTTATTTAATCAGAATTATTACGTTTTCAATATTCATTGATAATTTGATGTAACAATGAAACCTCCAATGGTTAATGTAAGGCTTCAAATTAAGACTAAATCCAGTATAATTACGCAAAAAATACAATTCGGAAGATTCGTTCCATTGTAGTGAATTCTTGGCTCGTTTGCAGAAACTCAAACGTTTAATGACACGTAAAATTAAAACATAAGTGTTCAAATTTCCGGGAAACACAGTTTGGGCCACCCCTTCTCGCGTTATTTACGACGCCAAGTTGCTGTGAAATGAAGGATTTTCCGAATTTCCATCCGGCTTATACTGAATTATACACTGTCTACTCCGATAGGATGATCTCATGTAAAAGGATAACGAATTCTCACAGAAAAATGAGACTCAGAACAAGGAAAAATATTTGAAAAAAAGTTAATGTAGCAATAGGGAAATCAATGAAAATATTTCAACAGTTTTGATTGATTTGTTTACGAATTGATTTGATTCTTGAAATAATCATTTTCTTCAATATATATCGTCACTTACAATGCTTCACAATATGCATGGTAGTACAAACAAGACTTAGCAGACATAAAAACAATACGATAGAAGATCAGCCTCAGTTCCTAAAGTTTTCAAATATCTACTTAAGGAAGACTCTAGCTGAATATTGAAAAAAGGTAAGCAATATATTTTTTTTTTAATATTTGAAATTCAACTAAAGTAAAATTTACAAGATACCGTAACTAAATCAATATTTTCGTTGATATTTCGAACCCTTCATTCTTATTTTCTTGTGTTGATGGTTTTAATAATAAATATGAATGAGTCTAAACTAGTTTCAATAATTAGTATTATTAATAGAATGGACGTGATATATTTAATAATACTTTGGAATAGGTTAAAGCTTATATATATATATATATATATATATATATATATATATATATATATATATATATATATATATCAGGGACGGCTAGTCAAAAGAGGCTAAGGAGGCTAAGCCTCCTCAATAATATTCCGTGTATCACACTAATATATTATATCTAATAGTCAGCATTCAGCATATTCATATTAATCAAAATCATATTATTTTATGCACCTACCTTCCTTTCAACCTACATTATATAATATAATTTATTAATTACGATAGAAGGTATTTACATTTACTGCATTTCATTCATTTCAAGATTTGTGGCAACGCTGCGGAGGCATGGAAAGGTATATTCTCAACGTTCATTATGCCTGCCACAGAAAAGCAAACAACGGTGCAAATACTCCGAATGAATACTTCATTGCAATAGAAAAGCAAAACACATGTAAATGGCAACACGGATAGGAACCCAGTCTCATACAATGTCGACCAATCACAACTATAGAATTTCGCGTGACATCGAGTGAATTCGTTGGAAAGCATTAATTGAATCGTAGTGTGATCGTAGTTACTAATGGCAGCGTTACTTATATTGCTCGCGTATTGTTTTAAAATGAGTTTGATTACTGAAGTTAATTTCAAAAATTTCAATGGTGACTTAGTGGAATATTTGTTATCCCATAACTTTAGTGCACTAAGTTATAAGGATAAAGTTTTGATAAAAACATTGCGACCTACCCCTGAATTAAACAATTTGGTGCAGACAACAAAACCGCAGTTGTAATACAAGGAATTATGAGAGACATCTTTGCCTAACCGGATCGCAGGTAAAAAATAAATTATTTTGTTGGCAGTGTTTACTTTTTACTAGTGAAAATGTCTCTGTTTGGGGCCGCTTAGGATTTGAGGATTTAATTCTATACCTAGTTGAAAGTGAGGAATTTTTCATCGATAAAGTAACTTTAAATACAGCACGCGGATTAATATCTTACTTACAAGATAAGGAATTTATATATTTTTTAAACATCTTTAAATTAATTTTTGAACAAACAGAAATAGTTTTTCAAATCTTACAGCACAAGTTTTCAGATGTAATTTACTCACGAAATCGGCTCAAGTTTCCTTTGGAAAAAATTTCAGAATTTCGTGCAGAAAGTTTATTTTAAAAAAAACTATTTTCTGTATTTCAAAACTACTGATGATACGACTCAATTTAGCCCAAAACGAAAGAAATTCAGTTACGCAGATATGGAGCTTCACTATAAGCAAATATTTTATGAAATTTTAGATACTATTAGGGGTCAAATAGAAATAAGGTTCTCTGATTTTGAAAGAACTGCATTTCTTCGACTTACTGAATAAAAAATTTGTTTACCGGATTTTTCGGCTAATTTTCCAGATAACCTTTTGGAAAATTTATGTGTCAAAAATACACTTTTGTTGATAAGGTGGCCATAAAAAGTGAACTGTGTGTTGTTTATAATGACAATGAAATTTTGGGGCAAAATGAAAATCATGTGAGGACTATTAAATACCTTTTTGATAATGATTTGAATCAAGATTTACCTCAAGTTTATAAACTCTTATGTCTAATTGTTTCTATCCCGGTGACATCGGCTTCCGTAGAGCGCTCGTTTTCCACTCTTAAGAGAATTAAAACTTATTTACGAAATTCAATGAGCCAGGATCGTTTGAAAAATATTAGTTTGTTGTCTATTGAAAAGGAATTGGTAAAACTTTTGGCGAAAGACAAAAAATTTTATGAGGATATTATAGATCATTTTGCTATCGTTAAAGATCGCAGAATCCCGCTAATCTTCAAATATATATCATAACTTTTTATTTGCTCTCACCAGCTGTTAAAAAATTCGTTAAGTAGGTAGGTAGGTACCTATTTTGTGAAAGAAAAAAAAATTTGATGAACAAGGCCCTTTGCATGAAAGGCATTTCGATGCATGATAGGTAATGTACAGACCTTAAAACAAAATATGACGTAACATGAACGCGAGTACTATTTCCGAGTTATATTTTAGGATGTTCTATTCGTAAAGCTTCATCAAATGACCAGGCTGTTGGCAGTTTATTTTTACGGCGGTCTCAGGATTACTTCATCGCCATCCCAAAAGTTGGGAATTATGATTCGGGGGACTGGAATATGAAATTCCTCTTCAATGCGCTGCATTATTTGGCAATCGAGAACGGAGTTAATGGGGTAGAAAAAGTCGAACCTAATATATCGAAGAGAAGTAGTTAGTGGGATATCGCCC
Organism: Cynegetis impunctata; assembly: GCA_030704885.1. Lineage (NCBI taxonomy): Eukaryota > Metazoa > Arthropoda > Insecta > Coleoptera > Coccinellidae > Cynegetis > Cynegetis impunctata. Next base: position 145,015 of record JARQZK010005073.1, read on the forward strand.
TCACGCTTGTATGATTCGTGTGCGCCTTCGGATACTGAAGATTTGATTATGGAAATCACTTGGTTATTTTATACACTAAGCTACGAAACTTTTTAGTCGTGTTTTCCCTGAAAATGATGAACTAGGTATCGAAAATCAACGGAAAGGGGTAGGGGTGGTTTTAATATCTGCTTCAGATCTGGTAGACCGCTTTATTTGATGTTTTGGTCGGATTTTGATATCTGGTGTTGTTTTTTAGGCAGAACAAAACCATCAAAATTTCGGCGAGCCCAGTTTTTGGGAAAAGAAGTGTAAGGGAAGTCCAAAAGAAAACATTTTCAAGCTGCTGGAAAATATGTGGAGATTCATTACGAACGATATATCAAAAATTCAGCTGTCTAGTGATTTTCGAAGGGCATATATACTACATAAAATTGAAAGTTTTTTCCTCTACAGACACTGTTCCAACATTTCGTTTCTTCGCATCTGAGTAAAATTGTATTTTCTGTATTTAATTCAGTTTCAGTCGTTTCATAATATATGCTGAAGATGGGTAGGTATATGTCGGAAATCGGTTTACCGAATGTAGTTATAGTAACAATCTATTTTTGTGATAGTAATCGTAATGAGTTTAATTTTCCAATATTTTCACGGGTAACTATAATAATTTTGATGACTCAAACAATGTCAATATACATGAATAAATATATATATATATATATATATATATATATATATATATATATATATATATATATATATATATATATATATATATATATATATATATATATATATATACAAACATCTACTGCCACCCACTCATGGTTGTAGTAGTAGATAGCCCTTGGTTTGAATTTGAATATGTATGTACCGGGTGTCTGATTGAGAGAGGCACGCGGCTGTATCTCACAAACTATTCGTCGTAGAGACTTACGGTAAAAAATTTTATAACCAAAGTGGCCAACAGAAAATCCTGGAAATTATTTTCAGGTTTCTAAGATGGACGCCAGGGGGCGTAACCGCCATCTGACACTTTTAAAGTGATTTTTTTCTGAAATTCATCTAGTGAATATACCAAAAAAATATTTATTGTTTAAAGCTGAGCTTTATTCGAGTTATTTTTATTTGACACTTTTTGACGTATCTATTGAAATGAAGTGGTGGAGGGTGATTCAATGTTTTTTTGAATAAACAGCTGTAACTCCTGAACGACTGAACGGATTTCAACAATGTTAATTTCGTTGGAAAGAGCATTTATTGCTTCATCAAAAACATTTTATCTGTGGTCTGTCAAATTTTTAGTTATGGCGGTAGAGAGCGTTTTTTGATATAATAACAGAAAACTGCTAATTTCTCTAAAAAATTAAATGCAATAACATAACTTTTTTTCCATAAAAATGTATTATGGTGATGCCAAAATAGGCTAGTGAAAACCGTATCTCGATATCTTATTCCTAGCCTAAAATATCGAAGAAAGAAACTTTAGTTATCATATGATTCAAAAAGACGCCATCACACCGGTTTTTATTTTCATTTATCTATATTTTTCCAAGAATCAATGATGAAATTTCATCATTCAATGATTATCATATAGGTACTAGTATTCTTAGTTCAACAAAATTTTATAAAATCGTTTAGGGGCATAATAATCAATAAATATAATTTGTGAAAGTGCAAGAAGATAGTCAGAATAAGAAGAGAAGGCCATGAAGAAAAAATAAATGTTAAATGCCTAAAATCAACTTGTCAACAAATATTAAAAATGAACTTATAATGGCAGTAATGAATTTTTGTGGCAGACACAAGTAAGGACTGAAAACTATTGAAATGAATTTACGAACAATGAAGATGCTGATATGTTTGCGGTATATTTTGAAAGTTTTCAAAATGCGGCAATTGCACAAAGATTATATAGAACTCGGTTTCCAAATTGGCTTCACGCCATGCTAGAATTTGTTGGGCATATTTGAAGAAAATAGAGAATTTTGATCTGAAATTTATAGGGTCGAAGCTGCCAGTATTACGCAAATTTCGGACTAAACGCGGAAAAATTCTCGCATGGCGTAGACGCCGAATATAGAGCACTGTATATTCTTTATGCCAATGCCACATTTTGAAGAATTTCAGAATATACCGTCAGTGACATCAACAGCTTCATTGTTTGTAAAATGTATTTCAATCTTTTTCAATCCTTACTTCTGTGTGCCAGAAAAACTTATTAAACTGCCACTATATGCATAATTTTAGTATTTGTTGACAAGTTGATTTTAGGCATATGATTTTCCTCCATGGCTTGCTCTCCATATACTGACTACATTGCACTTGCATATTATTACATTGGTTATTATGCTCCCACAAATTTTTTTTTTTGATGATTTTGAAATAAGAATGTTATTTTTTGAAAATCATGAAATTATTAAATTTTATCATTGATTCTTGGAAAAAATACAGATAAATGAAAATAAATACCGGTGTAATGGCATCTTCTTGAATCATTATGATAACTAAGTTTTCTTTCTTCGATATTTTAGGCTAGGAATAAGGTATCGAGATACGGTTTTCACTAGCCTATTTTGGCATCATCACAATACATTTTTATGGAAAAAAAGTTATGTTATTGCATTTAATTTTTTAGAGAAATTAGCAATTTTCTGTTATTATATCAAAAAACGCTCTCTACCGGCATAACTAAGAATTTGACAGACCACAGATAAGATGTTTTCGATGAAACAATAAATGCTTTTCCCAACGAGATCAACTTTGTTGAAATCTGTTCAGTCGTTCAGGAGTTACAGCTGTTTATTCAAAAAAACATTGAATCAACCCCCACCACTTCATTTCAATAGATTCGTCAAAAAGTGTCAAATAAAAATGACTCGAATGAAGCTCAGCTTTAAACAGAAAATATTTTTTTGGTATATTCGCTAGGTGAATTTCAGAAAAAAATCACTTTAAAAGTTTCAGATGGCGGTTACGCCCCCTGACGGCCATCTTAGAAACATGAAAATTATTTCCAGGATTTTCTGTTGGCCACTTTGGTTATAAAATTTTTCACCGTAAGTCTCTACGACGTATAGTTTGTCAGATACAGCCGCGCGATTCTCTTAATCAGACACCCGGTACAAACATTTCAGTTGGAAAATGTTCTTCTTTTTCTGACGCATTGTATGACTTATCTTAACTAGAGGTTGTGTTGCATGATGTTAACTGAACATGTGTGAGATAATGATGAAGACTTCTCTGAAAAATTACATATTTTTCTAGATTGTTTTTAAATGTAAAGCTACAGTTCCATCGGAGGAACAATGAGGAACATGGTGGAACATTTTTATTGCTGTTGCGTATTTCCGTAAATGTCCCCAAATTTTCCTAAATGCTCCTTAAAATTTCTTCATGTTTCGGCAACAAACGTTGACTGTTTCTACTTGTCAACCTTCAAGCTACGATTTCACTGGAAGAACATTTTTGTAGCTGTTCCGTGTTTCCGTAAATATTCCAAAATGTTCCTTAAATTTCATTATTTTTCGGCAACAAATATTGAATGTTCCTACTTGTCGCTGGTTTCCATTTTGAACGGTAAACTTCAAAAGAAAATAGTTTTTTTTCTCATTTGTGAAAAAAATCAGTGTTGCTATCGCAGTGGAAACGTATCGAGAACGCAACTAGTAAACATTCGTGTCGCAGATTTTCAGTGTGCAGTGAAGTACGAAAACGAATAAATATATTGCTACGTTTCCACCGGCAGAACATTGTGGAACAATTTGTTGCTGTTGCTTGTTTCCGTAAATGTTCCAATATGTTCCTAAATCTTCCTTAAAATTTCTTTATGTTTCAACTAAATAATATACAACTATTGACAATTTTAATTGCTTCAGTGAAAACAAGAAGTTTACGTATGTTGCCGTAAGTTCTATTTTTGACAACAAGGAGAAACATTCAGCAACAAAATGTTTCTCAATGTTCCTCCAGTGGAAGTGTAGCTTAACACTGTGTTCTAGAATGTTGTGAAACTATAAATTTCGATCGTTGAAGGTATATAAGCCGAAGTTCATTGCTTTTTTGTCAGTGAAGTATCAGTTATGGTGAACAGATTCTGAACAAGTGCAGTGGTAAACTGATTCTATTACTATAGGCCAAGCTACAGAGATTTGTGGGGAGCATTTTGTATAAAAAGTGTTAGAAGAAAACCAGCTGTGCCATTGTTTGTAAGATAGTTCCATATGATATAGTGATATGTTTTTCACTCGACTTTATTATTTATAACTTTGTTATTAACAATTTTATTCAAAAAATCGCGTTATTTTTAGTTTTTTGCTCATTAAACTGAAACTATCGAAGTAATCGTGATGGTGTCAATAAACTAATTGTAGAAAATGAAAAGACGAAGAAAATGAGAGGTCGGACGACTCGATCTGACCTGTAGTTCGAAAGGAAATTGGAAAAAACCACAAAAAATTGAGTTATTTCAAAAATTCATAACTCGGTTATGAGTTGTACCGTAGATGCTCCGGCCAGTATCAGTTATTGATATAAGCTTCATTTGTGCGAAGATCAGGAACTGTCCGATGCATAGTTTTTGATCTGTGGCCATTTGATTATGTTACTATGCAATTTTCCAGCAGACCTGAATGCGACAGGTATGGTCCGATTTCAATTTACTAAAAAGATTTTGAAAGTAGAATTCTCATATTTCAAAACGTTCATCATGGTTTTCCATAAAAACGCTGAGAAATATGTTAAAAATAAAGCTGAATATGACGAAAAACGGCCGAGCGCGTAAGAGTAGTTGAAGAGTGGGGGTAGAGCAGCAGGCAAGGAGAAGTATGACATTCGAAAGCGTCGGCATTTTGAACGTGACAGTAATTTCTAAACGTTATCAGATAATAATTGTAAACCCCCACTCTTCAACTACTCCCACGCGCTCGGCCGTTTTTTATCATGTTCAGCTTCATTTTTAACATATTTCTCAGCGTTTTTATGAAGAACCAAGATGAACGTTTTGAACTATGAGAATTCTACTTTCAAAATATTTTTAGTAAATTGAAATCGGACCATACCTGTCGCATTCAGGTCTGCTGGAAAATTGCATAGTAACATAATCAAATGGCCACATATCAAAAACTATGCATCGGACAGTTCCTAATCTTCCCACAAATGAAGCTTATATCAATAACTAATACTAGCCGGAGGATCTACGGTACAACTCAAAAAATAACCGAGTTAAGAATTTTTGAAAAAACTGCATTTTGGCTGGTTTTTTCCGATTTTCTCTTAAACTAAACCTCTCATTTTCTTCGTCTTCTCATTTCCTACAATTAGTCTGTAGACGCTACCACGATTACTGTAATAGTTTCAACTTTATAAGTATAAAACTAAAAAAACGCGATTTTCTGCATAAAATTGTTAATAACAAAGTTATAAATAATAAAGTCGAGTGAAAAACATATCACTATATCATATGGAACTATTTTACAAACAATGGCGCAGCTGGTTTTCTTCTAACACTTTTTACATGAAAAAATCTCTGTAGCTTGGCCTACTAGTGAACAACGGATGTATCTCGACCCGGGCAACGCCGGGTTACGGATAGTTGCTGGTTTTTGATATATTTAGTATATATTTCAATAATACAGAACTATCTTTGAAGCAGTAACAATACTCACTATCGAGCCATTTGGAATCATATTTAATCGTCCTCTTGAAACTGAATTCTTTTCTACCCGTAGTCAAGTTATGCAGATCAGTCCTGAATATAACAGTATCGGCTTTGGTAAATTCTGCGTTGGTTCCCGAGTACAATCCTGGTAGATCACCAGGGTTTCCATTTTCCACCCAGACCGCAGTTGAATTATCGGCAGGGTCGTATGGACATTTGGCAATGCCTAGACCAATTCCTGGTACGAAGAAGTTTCGACCGATGTGTGTCAAATTGGCCTGAAAATGTTACAAGATAATTAGAAAAGATCTCTGACGAGATGAAAGTATTAATGAGACTATTGAATATTTATGAAAATAAACTTTGTTTAACTTTTTAGAAGAAAATTTTCTACTTCATTTTTTACAGCACAATTTTTAGTGCATATTGAAATGGTCCACAAAGAATTTATTCACTCATTTTTAAATTTATAGCAATTAACAGTAATCAGGTATATATATATAAAACTAGTATCTCTAATTTTGAATAAACATAATTATATAGTAATGTAAAATAATGGCCTTGGAGCAACTTCTTATTATTTTCAATTCTTTATATGAAGTCATCAAGGAACATATCACAGAGAAAATAAATCTGAGCATTATAATCGTTGATTTTTATTTTCAACAACCTATTTCTAACATCACTAACAAAATTTCCAGCGGCAATAATTAAATGAACAAAAATGCGAGAGGTATAGTGGGACAACCGTGTAGAACGAAATTCCTTCCATTCATGTTGAATATTGAATAGCAGAGACGATAAAATAAATAAACAACGTTTGAGAGTAATTGAATGACAAAAATATATAGTAGTATATTTTTGCATTCAAAACTATCGTCATGGAATCATTATGGCAAAATGGCGTTATGAGCACATAATATCCCAAAAACTAACTGTCATATAATCTAAACCAAAAATACAAAGATTATTTTATTAAATGAACTCTAACAGCTAACGAGAAAATTAAAAGAAGACTCAGGGAAAAACACTAGGGCCCGTAACGCCGAGGGCCATTAGAATTCATACATTACTTCGAGAGCAAATGGAAACTACTTAAAACAGTAATATTTTCTGGGGATTCAAATTTATTCAGTATTTAGCGAGACAATAATAGTATTCTCATCAGGGATATTTTTATGTAACACAGTTTCTGATGAAAATATCAACATGAAAACATATAATGGGAAAAGTTACTATCCTATTTCAACTTTCGCAATACTAATTGCACGAAATTTTATTCTTGATAGAAATTGGTGCATTGCGAAATTTTTCAACTTGAGATGTCAAAATAGTAAATTTCTGAAAGGTGTACATGGGAGAACAAAAAATAGAAATTTGAATCAAGAGTAAACTACCTACTCTTATTTTCGACCTTATCAAAAAAGTTTATTTAAAACAGTTGTTTAGGTTTGAAAAAAATATTCTAATTCGAAATCACAGCCACCTACGCAACAAAACCAAAACAGTCCATTTTTTGTTGTTCAAGCTCCATAAAGAGTACAAGTATTACATATACACCTTAGGCGCCTCCCTCATATTACTATAGTAATATTTCAATGTGAAATTAAGTACAATTAATTATTCGAACTAGTATATCGATGTTTGTTGAAAATGTTTTAAATTTTGACTAGTTTTTTGGTGGAAATTTGAAATTTTATTCTGTATTTATGTCCGTAGTAACTGTGGTTCGATTTTATGATCACAAATAATCGATTAAATCAATTATATTCATATGAGGACGCGCCTAAAGTGTATATGTCATACTAGTACTATTTATGATGCTGAAACCATAAAAAATTGTTTTTTCTTTGCTTTGTTGCCTAGGTGGCTAAGACTTCAAATCTGAATTTTGTTTTCAAAATTCGAACAATTTTTCTGAATGAACTATTTCAATAATGTCGAAAACAAGAGTAGTTTACTCTTGATCCAAATTTCTATTTTTGTTCCCTGTGAACACCGTTCACAAATTCACAATTTTGAGAAATTTCCAATCGAAGTTTTCCCCTTTACAACAACTTTAATCAAGAGTGAAATTTTCTGACAAATGGATAATAAGAAAGGTTTCCATATGGTGAAAATATTTTGATACATACTGTATATATGTATAAATGAATATATATATATATATATATATATATATATATATATATATATATATATATATATATATATATATATAATATAACGGAATATAACATCCCATTATGGGTCGCCTTCATAGACTTTAGAAAGGCCTTCGACACAGTGGAATTTTGGGCAATTATCAGGTCAATGAAAAATGCAAGAATAGACCAACGATATATTAACATTATACAGACACTAAATGACCGCTCAAAAATGAAAGTAAGGCTATATGAAGACACTGAGGATGTCATAATTAAAAGAGGCGTTAGACAAGGAGACCTTGTGTCACCTAAATTGTTTACACTGGTGCTAGAGGACGTTTTCAAGAGCCCACACTGGGAAGACAGAGGAATTAATATATCGGGAGAAAAACTAAGTAATCTAAGATTTGCTGATGACATTGCCATTTTTGCCCCAAACAGTGAAGAATTAGAACACATGCTTATAGAATTACAACAAGAAGCAAGAAAAGTAGGCCTGGAAATGAACATTTCTAAAACCAAATTCATGACAAACCAACGGACAAACATAGAGAGTATAAATGTGCTAGGACAACAGGTAAAGAAAGTGAACTCTTATGTCTACCTAGGTCAAGAAATAACATTGGGTAAAACTAATCAAGAACTTGAAATTAACCATAGAATACATCTAGGATGGGCGGCCTACGGGAAGATGCGCCACGTCTTCAACTCCAACCTACCCCTCAAACTAAAAACCAAGGTTTAAATGGAATGCATTCTCCCAGTAACAACATACGGATGTGAAACATGGGTCCTAACAAAGAAAATCTTAAATAAATTGAAGATACGCCAAAGATCAATAGAACGAAAAATGATAAAACCAATGAGTGGATAAGAAACAGAACCAAGGTCGAAGACATAGTGAGGCGAATAGGGTAGTCTTAAATGGAACTGGGCCGGACATGTTGCCCGAAATACAACCAACTGGAGCGGAAAAACAACAAGATGGAGACCTTAGGGGGAGAAAAGAAGCACCGTCAGACCACAACAAAGATGGTATGATGACATCAAAAGAACAGCCGGACTTAACTGGTACCAAGTGGCACAGAACAGGGAAAACTGGAAAAATATGAGACGAGGCTATATTCAATTCTCCATTCCAAATAATTTATAGTGCATAAACATTTCTGACATCAATGTGACATTTCCTAGAATATTTCTATATCTGAAAGAAGAAGCATTTCATATTTTTCACTCCACATATTGAATTTTATCCATCTCTGAAACTAAACATGCTAAAAGGGTTCAGGATAGCCTTTCAATACACATATCGATACGCAAATACGAATACTTCTGACCTTGAGAGTGTTACTCGTATTATTGTTACTCAGTTTTACGCCTAGCTTTCAGTCGCGTAGAGGCTGGAGTGAAACGTGCAATAAATGAAACGGAAAATAGTTTCCGAGAATATCCCGTACCATTCTGAATACGTTATATAATCATAACAAAAATATTTATTGATAAAATGCAAGTGCGAAATTATTCTACCCTATTATCCAAATTGAAACCAGATCTTATTTATAGAAGTATAGAAGAACAAACTTCCCCTGAATACATATGCCCTGTTCAAGCCAGAAGTTCCACAAAAATGCTGCCTCTTAGGGTGAAAATGCTCTTCTGTTTCAAGAGCTGCTGCCCATGTTGAATAAAATTCACGAATATTACGAGTTTCTGCATAGAATCGACATATTTTAGCGTCCATTTTGGAGATGAGCCGGACGTGATTTGTGTATAGAGCGTGTCGCACCCTAAGCTATAAATTCAGTCCGCAGATACAGCAATGGTATTTCAGGGACTCAAAAATATGAGAGATCAACAAGCTGCAACGTTACTACCTAATTCATACGTTCAACTATTCACTGAATATTTGTATGACTAAAGTGAATATTGGAATAATAGGGGTCGGTTCTTGGGCGGCTGTTGTATTCCCTTTATGTACTCAACCTTAAGTTTGCTAATCTGGAGGCCAGATATTTCACCTTTGCAGATAATACTGTTCTGCTATACACCGGAGCAGTTGAAATCACCCCTCAATAAACAAGTAAATAACGATCTTGTTTATCTTAAGTGGCCGCATTCAAATAAATCAAAAATTGATATTTGTAAGATCAAATATATTGTATTTAAGCAGAAAAATAAAATAATTAAAGAACATATTAACATTAATGGTGTGCCTGTAGAGAAAGTATTGTGTATGAAAGATTTAGGATTAATTGTGGATGAAATTTTGAACTGGTCACCACACATTACTAAAAAATCTAAAAGAATAGTTTCACTGTTATCCGCTTTATATAAAAGTCGAGATTATTTGTCTAGCGAAAAAACTTCAGGTCTATAATGCATTTTTCTTACCAAATTTCAGGTATCTCTTGCATGTGTGGGGTATGTGGGGGAAGTTAATTTTGATAAAGCACAGATATTACAAAACTCGAATATTGTTCAACTATGATTGGCTCACTAGCATAAACATAATTTATTAAAAATTGAATTTAAGTCGATTAAAGGAAATTCTGGATAAAGAGCAGTGCAAACTTGTTTATAAAATACTTAATAATCAATAGAAATGTAACATAAATAATAAGTTTTACTTTGATGTACATGATTAACAAACAAGATCCCATAATAACATCTATTAAGCATATACAAGGACTAATATAAGTTTAAACAATCCAATTATAGATGCAATTGAAATATTCAATAATTCACCAAAATTTATGGAAGATATAAATAATATTAAGAGTTTTTTAAGAAAATTAAATGTTTATATAAATGTTAATTGATTACATTTGCATATCACTGTATTTATTGTAGAGTTTGTTATTCTCGAGGCCAGTGCCTAAACGCATTGATTTGAGAAATTTTACTTGGTACATGTAATTTAATAAATGTTGTTTGAATAAACGGTATTTCGAAAAAAAATAAAGAAAATTTTTCAATAATTTGAAATTACTGAACAATCCTCCAAGGGAGCTGGTTATATGTATTCCGCTACGCGAAATCTGCATTCACAATCCAACAGTGATTTATAGAAAATGTCATCTCACCTCGACTAAAGATCTGCATACAGTTGTTTCGATCTTATTAGATATAATCAGTGCAGCTTCCTTGACTTCGAGTGAATTGACATAATTCTCAATATACTCAATACAAATCACGGTCGAACTACTATATGGATAGCACAACATAGCGCCCTTCGCCAAAGATATTGGGAACCAACAATTTACCTTTTAGACCGAAAATGCAGAATTCCGTCGAGAGAACAAATAATGCTACCTGACATGAAGATATCTACTCTGAAATGATTTCAGAATACACTAGCTTATTGTTTAAGAACTCTGGACATACTCACGAGAGTGCGCTCTATAGATACTTGTAGCGAGATCGCAATATTACACAATTAATTTATGTGAAATATATGCGTTGACCATAGTAAAATCTATATATAAGTGAGAAACACATATAACCAGCTTCCTTGGAAGATTTTTCGATAATTTTAAATTATTGATTAATTTTGTTGCTCACTTTATGTGATATATGAAATTGACTGTGGTGTATGAAATCCAAAAAAGAATTTGAATATGTTCAATAAACCATCTAGAATAACAGACTGCTGTTTCTGTGTTATTAAGACATCATCGGAAGAGTTTGCTTGCGCTCAAGCGATTAGCAAAAAGATATCCTGATCTATACCACAACTATGCGGAAAATGGAAAACAGAATTACTTCCCTAATGATCTAAATGAAAGTACGTTCGTCCATCAAATCGTTACTTACCAAAAATAGAATATTATACAAGAATATAATAATTGAATATTTTTGGAACGAAGTTCCTTGTAGCACGTAACACTACTTGGCGAATGAAATTTAGTCCAAAAAATGTGTCACGATCATCACAGCAGCGTTGCTACGCATGCACATTAGTTATATTCGTATATGCGAATGATTTTAACAAGTCGTACGTAGAGTAATCATGTGTGTAACAGGCGTGCTGCATTCGAGTCCTGGGTTAAGCTACAGTTCCACCAAGAACAATGAGGAACATTGTGGATCATTTTTCTTGCTGTTGCGTGTTTCCGAAAATATTTCCAAATGTTCCTTAAAATTTCTTTATACAGGGTGTTCTACAAGCTCTATGACAAACTTTGACAGATGGTAGGACACTTGATTTTGAACATTTTTTTTTAATAAACATGGGTCCGATTCGTTTTTGTTTAGAAGTTACAAGCATTTGAACAATCGTAATTTTTTCAGTCAATCAGGAAGTGACAGAAAGTCACTAAGCATGTTAAACAATGCTCACTTATAAAATATACACCTGCTTCAATAAAAAACGTAGGCTGATAAATAGAAATATCGGATGTTATGCCAATAATTATAGTTATTATTAGTGTCATTTTAATTATTTATTAGATATTTCGTGCAAAAGTTCTAAATAAAAATGCATTTATTCCCCATATGCAGATATTATGTTTGTTTATGGGTATGCCAATGGTTACCCCAGACAACCTGCTCAAGAATACCGACGCAGGTATCCAAATAGACATCAAGTTGCCCACACGGTGTTTAGTGCATCATTTCGTAGACTTCAGGAAGCTGGTAATCCTGCTCCAAAGAAGGCCATTCGCCCTACTGAAGTAAATGTACAAGATGGAGAAAATGTGATAACTCTTCAATCAGTGTTCGGCGTATATCTAGTAACCTTCATGTATCACCGAATTTTGTATGGCGCGTATTGAACAGAGAAATGTTACATCCGTTTCATCGCCAAAATGTACAGGCGTTGTATGCTGGAGATTCCCCACAGCGGTTAGGATTTTGTCGCTGGTTACTTCAGCAACAAGCACAAAATGATAGATTCATTTTGCTCGTCATGTGGTCTGATGAAGCGTGCTTTACTAAGGATGGCATAAATAATAATCATAATGAACATGTATGGGCGTTGCAAAATCCACATCAAATTACCTGTGCATGTTCTAAATGATCGTTTAAACGCAGATCTTTATAGACATTTCTTAGGACACAACCTTTTAGAGTTAACTGATGACGTACAGTTTAATATTATACAAAATATGTGGTATCAGCACGGCGGTGCACCACCACATAGAGGAAGACAAGTAGCTGCTTGGCTAAATGAACATTTCCCGAATAAATGGATAGGTCAAGGAGGTCCAATATCATGGCCACCTAGTTCACCCGATCTGAATCCTCTGGATTTTTATTTATGGGGACACCTGAAGCAGCTGGTCTACCATGTTGAAATCGCTACCCATCAGCAGTAACTTGAAGGAATTCAAGATGCAGCTAACCTAATAAGAAATGTTCGAGTGACCGAATCTTTAGTTCGTCGATGTGAGGCTTGCATTCAAGCTGAAGGTGAAAATTTCGAACAATTGTTAAGGTCTTCAGTTTTGTGATTATCATTTAATTTAAATTTTTATTATTAATTGTTAATAAAGGTTGAATGCTTGTACCTTCTAAACAAAAAAGAATCGGACTCATGTTTATTAAAAAAATTTTTTTCAAAATCAAGCAACCTACCTTCTGTCAAAGTTTGTCATAGAGCTTGTAGAACACCCTGTATTTTGGCAACAAATGTTGACTGTTTCTACTTGTCACCCTTAAAGCTACGATTCCACCGGAGAAACATTATTAATGCTGTTCCGTATTTCCGGAAATGTTCCAAAATGTTCCTAAATGTTCCTCAAATTTCTTTATGTTTCGGCAACAAATATTGAATGTTCCTGCTTGTCGTCGGTTTCCATTTTGAGCGGTTAACTTCAAAAGAAAATAGGAAACATTTGTGAAATATGTGTTGCTATCGCAGTGGAAACGTATCGAGAACGCAACTAGTAAACATTCGTGTCGCAGATTTTCGGTGTGCAGTAAAGTACAGAAACGAATGAATATATAGCTCCGTTTCCACCAGATCAACAATGAGGAACATTGTGGAACAATTTGTTGTTGTTGCTTGTTTCCGTAAATGCGCAAAAATGTTTCTAAATGTTCTTTAAAATTTCTTTATGATTCGGCAACAAATGTTGATCATTTCTACTAAGTAATATGCAACTATTGACAATTTTTGTTGCTTCAGTGGAAACAAGAAGTTTATGTATTGTAACGTTATGAAATACCGTCCACTGGCTAAACCAAATTCTAGCCGAGATCAGTCAGTAAAGAAGATTCTATGATTCCTAGCGTCACTCAAACTAGTAGGAGGGGTAATTTGTCAAACTTGGACAACGCTAACTAAACCATCTTTCTTTTCGACTTGAGAATTCGAGTTAATACGACGTAAGAATTATAATAAACTCTCACCTTATAGTTATCCCGAAGTTGATAAATTTTTGCTGAATATCTTTGCGCTAGGAAGCGGTAAGTGTTTCTTTATATTGATTAATGACATTGATTAAATAATTTCGATCATATTTGTGAACTTGTAGTTTAATTTTTATTTTCAATATTCGTAATGGTCTCCAAAGTTTATGTTCTGGAACAGTTGAACAATTCTTTTTCTATATATTCACGTTAATGACCTTCAAATTTTCTTTTTTAACCTTGTTTTTTTTGCTTGTTGCGTTGACGAAAGTTTTTGTTGTGTTTTTTTGCTCGAAAAAAAAACACTTTCCTTATCTCATAGTTTTTTTATTTGATTCAAAGAACGTAGTATCGTTTGTAGATAAGAATAAGAAGGATAGGAATCTACGCAGCAAACAAAATTATTGAAAGTTAATTAAACTGAAATTCGATAATGTGAATTTTAGCAAAACGGCAGGAGCCCTAATTTCGAAAACGTCAGGAATCCAAAAAGGAGTCTGAATTCTAAAAACGTCCAGAGTCTGAGTTTCCAAAAACATCAGGAGTTTCAAGGAATTTGAAAACGCCCAGAGTCTGAGTTTCCAAAAACGCCAGGAATTGGAAAACGTCAAGAGTCTGAATCCAAAAACGTCAGGAGGCTGAATAGAAGATCGTTGGAAAACAGATCAGTATACTGACAAGAATAAAATAAAAATTAACTTTATTCATTAACTTATTCAATTCTTTTATATTTCGTTTGTGATCTTTGAAACAAATTTTTCAAATAACTTCAATAGAGATTTTAGTAAAGCTACTTCGTTTCATTGTCTCATGTGAATAAATCAGGTAAAGTGTAACCGAATTTCCCAAACATTTGAACTAGTCGGAGCATTTAATTTTTGTAAAATATCCAAAATTTTATCTTTATTGTTTCATTAGGGAAGTTAACGTTACAGTATGTGGCCATAAGTTTCTACTTTTGGAAACAAGGAGAAACATTCAGCAACAAAATGTTCCTCAATCTTCCTCTGATGGAACTGTAGCTTTAGTTATGGATGTTTGTGTGTGTCTATGAGTTTCAGCGGTTCAAATAATTAGTTCTGTAAAACACAATGTTCACAAGCCTTAAGTAAACATCTACCTGAAATTAAATCGCAAACATATGTGACATACTCGAGTTAGCACAAAAATCATGTACTGATAAGGTTTATAGTTAGTTCATATTTAAAAATAATTAATAAAAAAAGTTTATTAACATATCTTTCAAAAAAATATAGTTTCATTACTATTTCATCCTTTATTATTTTTTCATTTAATTACTTTAGAGCATTATGGCAGCTACTTAATAATAATATATAGCGAAAGAAACTTCTTTCTAACAGCGTATCCAACGACACCTATCGTCTATTTTTCTATAGGTACTCCATAGACTGTCTCAACATATTCGAGAATTTGAATGTGATAAAAGACTATTATCATCATCAGTTGCAAATCGGAATGAAGGGGTGAGTTATTTTGAAATATTCCTTCTCTTTTACTTATTATATTAAATTGAAATAGTAGTATATATAGTAGTGAATTACCCAAAAAAGACAATGACTAAAACGTTATGTAATGAATAAATGTATAAATAATCAAAACGATATTTTCCGAATGATGAAAAAAAAATTTGTAACAATAGTATATTATTCAACGATCGGTAATGTAGGTCATAACTCACGCAGATGAAGTTTGCAGCTCGAGCTGCAAGCGACTGCTGTAATTCATCAAATGAGTTATGACCATTACCGCAAGTTGAATACTATACTTTATCTACGACTATAACAATAAATACTAAGATACAAATACAAATTCACAATAATTAGGTAGTATTAACTTAATTTGAAAACGTCAGAATTATTCATATGATACTAGCAGATGAGTGACAGTCGATCTTACTTGGGATCTTAGTAGACTATATAGTGAGTTTTAGCAGTGAGTTATTATTACTCACGCTGTTTGGTGATATATACTATTGATTGCTAGAACGCAGTTGAATAATGAATATATTACTCAATAGGAGTAGATAAAAGTTATTATACATATTCACTCTAAATGGTGTAACAAGAAAATAACATGCATATACTTATTGTCATGCTTATATTGATATAATAGACCTTAACAAGTATCGTTAATTAAAGTTACCAGTTATCTAGTATATTATGAGTTACATATTCGAATTCTGCAAGAATTTTCGCATTGATTGTTTGTGCGGCATTTCGCGCAGAACAACCCTTTCCGGTGCACCATAAATTGTCCTCCATTTTGTTGATTAGGCAAACACTGAGACTCTGAGACCCAGCCATCTCGATAACTATCTCTCTCAATTGGATGCGTTAATTTGTGTATTCGCATTCAGACTACGAGTCAGCGAAATACATACAGAGATACTTATGCATGTGCACACGGAGATCAACGAACAATACGCAAACTGCGTTTTGGTTCGTTATTGAAGGTTCTCCTAACAACAGAGAATCTGCGTTGTTTATGTAATATGAGAGTATTTGCTTAGTTAGGAAGAATGGAAACAACTTTTGATTCAACACTTATTCTTGAAAATAACAGATATAGAAAAAACGCGTGAATAGAGCTACGCCCATTTTTTTCCTTTACAAGCTCTTAACACATTAAGTCATTTTGGAGAGGTTAAGAGCAGAGCTACACCTTAAAAGCATGAAATCTTTACATTGAAATTTCGATGGCTGGAGAAAATAATTAAAACCACCAAAAAGTACTTTCTTAAAATGAACCCAATCCACTTACCAAATTTTAACCCCTCTAACTCAATCGACAGAAGCTGTTGAACCACGAAAAAATGAGAAATTTGTACATGAAAATGGCGGAGGTTAAAGAAAAAATTTTTCACCACACAGAACATTCGAACCTTCTAACTCATTGATTCCCAAAGTGGTCCAGGTGGACCCCCAGGGGTCCACGGGAGACTCGACGGGGGTCTACGTTGGCGTGATAAAAAAATGGGGGTTCACAATTCGTAAGCAGGGGTCCACGATAATTGATCTGGTTTCGATAGTGAAGAACTAAAATATTGGCTTGACTTCACCTAACAATGTAGGTAGACTCACAGCACAATCAACTAATTAATCAACCAATCAATTCTCACTTTTTTTAACACTGTTAATTCGTGGTGGAACTCAGCCGCAACACAAATTTCCATACTTAGATCTGATCTTCTCATTTTTTGTCGAGTTTTGGGAATATGGTAGAAATGCAGCTGTTGGGGATCCACAGAAAGCAGCAAAATTTGTAGAAAGGTCTATGAGAAAAAAAGTTTGGGAACCTCTGTCTAACTAAATATAAAGGGGGTTTTGGGGTGCAAAAGTCCTTGAAGCCATAGATTTTGGATGAGTTGTTCAATTTCAACCTATTATATCAGATATTTGCAAAATGTTCATTGGTGCTCTCTTTTCTATGAAGCTTGGCAATGCCTGAATTCACCCAAAATCTGTATCATGAATGAACACAGACACCAAATTTCAGCTCATTTGGTCTGATATTTAATAATTTTCGTATTTGGTGCATAATCTTCCAAAATATGGGCTACCACAAGGCTCAGTGCTGGTAAGAATTTGAAATCTGGTGTATACCTTACACTTTTCCCTAATTATATTCTAGTTATTAGTTATATCTAGTTATTAGTTATATCTATACTTCGAGAATAACTGACAGATAAGCTGAAGCTGGGCTTAATTTATTTTCATCATTATACATGTAAAAAAAGAAGTCAAAATAAAATTATAATTCCAAGAATATAATTATATTTTCTCATCCAATATATCAGTTAAAAATATGATATCGATTTTTCATAATCTAGTTAAATCCTGCTAAGGATTATTTCTGAAATAACTCAATGTATAATTCGAAACTGAAAATTATGCAGCACAATCTGAAAGATTTACGGCGAGGAAGAAATATAAAACAATGTCATGAATAACAATTACTTCTACATGCCTTCCGTTATTTTTCCAGCTGAATTATTGTTTCAACAAAATAAAAAAAAAATATCATTGTGTTACTGAAACGGCACATTCTCATGGCAAAACATCTCGTTACTATTATACATATCATTTGTTCCACATTTTGGAACACATTCAAATATGAGGAGAAAGCATGAAACTCGAGGATAATAGTCTGCGATAAACAGAATATTAAATCGTGATCCAGTGAAGTAAGCAACGTTTGAAAATTGAGTTTGTTCAAGGTTTTTTTTAATACGAGCGTTTTTACAATATTCACAGCATGCATTGCGTTGTTTGTACACGTTATTTATTCGACTTATTTTTCAGTACACTAAATAATGCGGAAAGAAAAATATACGAAAGAACTGAAAACAGCCTTTATGGGAACAATTTCTCTAATATTTTTGATGCGGGATGTTTAAGTACCATGAAAGATTTTCTTTGCAATGTTATAACAGACATATTTCAATGTAATTTCATACTTGATCTGATTCTCTTTTTTTTCCACTAGTATTAACTGGGGCAGTCTGTTGCAGAAAAAGTCGAAAAAATAAAATGGCGGGTGACGGAGTTGACGTATCCGACCGTGAGAGTGAAGAAA
This sequence comes from Cynegetis impunctata, assembly GCA_030704885.1. Lineage (NCBI taxonomy): Eukaryota > Metazoa > Arthropoda > Insecta > Coleoptera > Coccinellidae > Cynegetis > Cynegetis impunctata. The sequence goes on from JARQZK010005073.1 coordinate 163,750, forward strand.
TTAATTCTAGTGATGAAAGCAAAGAATGCAAAATCTTCAAATGTTGTAATAAACCCTCAAGAGTTCTAGTATGTAAATACTGTTATGCTATTTTTCACGAAAGTTGTGCAAGAAGATCTAAAACAATCGAACTAATAAATGATAAACTGGTGAAATGCTGTGAAGCTAAACAAATTGTGAAATGTGTAAACAATGAAGTAAAAACGGGAAATGGAAACCTGGAGGTTGAAATCCAGTACCTGAATAGAATAATTTTTGAAATAAATGAGAAGAACGATATCCTAAAAGAAAATAACAGACTTTTGGTTGAAAGAATTATCCATTTGGAAAAACTGGATGAAAAAACAAATTCTGTTGATGAACATGTGAATAACATGGATGCGACTTGTCGATAAGGAGATCTGTAAAATTTTTGGGCCTTAGCATTGACCAGAACCTGAGGTGGGAAGAACATACAATTCAATTGAGAAGTAGGCTAAATAGTGTAATTTTTACACTCCGCATGATGAGAGGACTTGTTAATCTGAGTACGTTAAAAGTGCTATATTACAGTAATTTCCAATCGGTAATGGGATATGGTATGATTTTCTGGGGAAATTCATCTGCTGTGGATGGAATCTTTGCTGCGCAAAAATGGGCAATACGCACTATCCTTAGTCTTGACAACAGAGAGACTTGCCGTGGTCAGTTCAAGAAGCATGGATTCCTCACCATCTTTGGATTATATTTATATAAGGTCTTGACATTTTTCAAGAGGAATGAACACTACTTTTCTCAACACAGGAATCCGAATAACTCAAGAGGAGTACTGCCCTACTACACACCAAAGCACAAAACGGCACTACATGAAAAGAATATTCAAAGCATGGCCATAAGGGCTTTCCAATCTTTGCCCAGACACCTACAAATCCCAAACAGCTACAGGAACTTCAAATCTAAGGTTTCTGAACTGATCCTACAATGCGAGCCCTATAGTATTGGGGATTTCCTGGAGTACACAAGAGCCAGTAAATTATGAAACATCTATCCTAGGATGAATGTTTAACAAGGACATGACTTATTTCAGTTTTATTTATACATCCATATTATGTTTAGTGTAAATATTATCTGAAGTTAATAAATATTATTATTATTATTATTATTATTTTCATACTGCAAATATAAAACGCGTGAGTGCAGATGTGCTATATCACAAGAGTCGTACGACCATTTTACATACTAATTCCTAACGTCCTCCTGAGTCAATTTGAAGGGGTTGGAGTTGAGCAAAATGTTAACAACTACGAAAAACATGAAATTTCTACATTGAAAAGATGGCAATTAAAGAATTATTGAAACAAAATGATATTGCCCTGACACTCACTCAATTTATTTACTAAATTTCAAACCTGTTACTCAATCTGCAGGGTTGTGGAGATGCGCAGCACCTCAAAAAATACGGAAAAAAACTGTGAAAAGAGCGGCTGTTTGAACCAGGAAAATGCACTTCTCAGCATCCACTCAATCCAAAGGCAAATTATAAACCATCTTATTCAACTAGACCAAGAAATTGAGAATTTTGCGTCACAAAAATAGTAGCTGGATACAGCTTGTACAGTTACATGAAAGACAGCACATACTTTTCCTATAATTTTTAATGAACGTTTAATAGCAAACACTAATGTTTTTTCAGTTCTTCGCTCTTAAAATGAAAACTAATGAAGATATCCCAATGCTTCTAAGAGACGAATTGAAACACGAACACAATGAGCGCCTAACTGACTTGATCGGATTATTATTATTACTAATAAACCGAGAAAATCACCGTTTTCTCAAAAATCCATTACTCCCACATTCTTGTGGGACTTAAACTCTATATGAACACGTCTCCTGCCTCTACTTGACTGGTTTCAGGCACAAGATCGCTTTCAGTCATACTTGCAGGTATTTCCCACTTATTTCGCAGTACAATAGTTCTAGTTTCAAAATGTGTTTAGAAGGTTGAAATCGGATAATCGAGGCAGGCTGCAAGATAGTGCATGAAACAATTGTAACTGCAATTACGCAAAAACTAAATATGCGACAACGCCTGCGATGCGCTCATATAAAGTATCTATCAAGACGAACTATCTCGCGGAGAGCCTGCGCTAAAACTTCAAAAAAGATCCAGTCGTATTTCAATTCTCTACAATTCCTCTTTTTTGAGCATTGAGATTGCTTCAAGTTTTCATTTTATGAGCGAAAAATTTTAAAAAACACGATTTTTTCCTCTTAAATATTCATAACGAAGGAATAAATGATAGTTGCGTGTTTAAAACATGGCAAAATATTAGTACGGACGGTAATTCGTGTAATGGCACGAGCGGTATCAAGCTACAACTTTTGTCACAGAATCACTCTCCTCCCTATTGCTTGGTCTGAATGGGGAGTGTAACAATCGATTTTTTCTCCATACACTCTATTTTGGATCTAGAAGAATGAATTTTGTTATTCATCATTAATTTCCATATTTTTTGTCACCGGTTTGAAAAAGATTTTGAAGTTCCCTGTCTCTTCCTCTACAGTACAGGGTGTCCTATTTTGGGTATTTTTGAATGGCATCGCCGTTATTTTTGAAGATAGAGGGTTGCGGTTTTCGCGACACTGTGCTACTTTCTCGTAAAACTGAAGATGCTGTCAACAGAATGTTAATAGCCCTTCTAGTTTTTAAGATACAGGGCATTTTTGAAGATGTCGCATTTTGCCGTTATCCTTCATCTTGTCGAAAAGGTAATATAACATGTAGATAATTTTTGTTACATATTTACTATTTTTGAGTTATGGAACAAACTTATGTTTTTTGGAATATCCTGTATATTTATAGACTATAAAATTTGTCTTTTTCTACCTTTTCAAAAATATATGACAGTATAAACTTTTTCTCAGAAACGCGCAAACAAATGACAATTTTCTGAAATTAAATGCATAAATCAATAGAAGGCCACGGATAACAACAATGAACAAGTGAAAATTGAATATTACTAACGATGAATTGGATACCTTGCATATAGGTATCTTTTATACTTGAAAAATTCCTATAGGTAGATCTTTTTTCTAACAGTAAGTTTGTGTCAACAGTTTTGTAGCGTAAAGTAAAAAAATTACAAACACAAATAAATAACATAATTTAAAAAAATTGAGGGAGATGTTCAAATTGACGACCATTTTTTCTGATGAAAAATTGGCACATCTTTATAATTCTTTGAATAGCGTTTAAAAGAACATTTGTTTTCATTCGCAGATTTCGAAAGGCTAAATGAATTGCCTCGCGAAGTTCTGCAATGATGTCAGTTTTTGGAACACCAATTTCCTTCTCAATTTTCCTATAAGGAGAAGGTGTTGCTTTTATATATGCCAAAGTATCTATCTCTTTTCTTTCCCTAGTCTCTTTGTTGTATATTTTAGCACGCGGGTGAACAAATGATCAGTGCTCAACTGAATTTGCTCTTGAACGAGCAAATATCTCAAAAAACCGTTGCCTTCTTTCTGGATATCTAACAATAAAAGAATTAAAATGATAATAGAGATTTTCATAGCCATTATAGCTTACTTACCTTAGAAAATATAATTCCGAAGCTTCTTCAGAATTTTCATTTCCCTGTATAAAACATACCAGCATATCATATTTTCATAATTTCTATACGCTGCATTATTCGAAGATATTGATTAATATCAATTAAATGATAATACCAAAAGAACGAATATAAACACCTTTATAAACCAAAAGTCGATCCAAAAACCGATGATATTGGTTCATTTGCGCGTTTCTGAGAAAAAGTTTATACTATCATATATTTTTGAAAAGATAAAAAAAGAAAAATTTTTCAATCTAAATATACAGGGAATTCCATTTAAAAAAAACATGCTTTATAACTCAAAAATAGTAAATATGTAACAAAAATTATCTACACCACTGCATTCTACTAAAAATCTATAAGAATGTTATATTACCTTTTCGATAAGATGAAGGATAATCCCAAAATGCAACATTTTCAAAAATGCCCTGTACCTTAAAAACTAAAAGGGCTATTAAAATTCTATTGACGGCATCTTAAGTTTTACGAAAAAGTAGCACAGTGTCGCGAAAACCGCAACTCTCTATCTTCAAAAATAACGGAGATAGCTACCATTTAAAAGTACCCAAAATGGGACACCCTGTACTTTATTTACTGGGAAAATACGACTAAAAACAGTGATTGTTTTTATCAAATAAGTACATAAAATGAAAAATAATTAAGCAAAATGTGAGACCTAAGCTCCATTGAATCTGATTGAGAGGATAACAGAATATATTGAATATTTTTAGTTTTGGAACGAAATTCAAACGGCATAATATTGCATTTGCTATTTAAAACTACTTTCTTCCAATACGGGCCCGAATGACGGCGCAAAATAACCGTTGAACGCATAACCTTTGCTTGGGAAAACGAGATAAGACATTTTCCCGTAGCTTCCTCGGGGTATTAAGGGTTATGAGCTGGTGTATTCAGTACACAAGGGCATAGGGTAAAGCGGCGACGGCGGTGTCTTGGCAGGGAAGACCGATTAAAGATTCATACCCACATTACCGACTACGAACCTCCGAGAAAATAATAATATTGATTTCGCATTTATGCTGATAGGTGTATCCTGAGCCGCATTTTCGCGGCGACTCTTTACGAGCGGACGTGGAAAATTGTTTTTCTCGTAGGCGGAAAGTTGAACGAATTCCGTTATTGTAGGTATGGAGATGCATAGTAATAGAGATGTTACTTCTGTTCTTGAAGATATAAGTAGTATTTATTCGGATTGCCAAAATATCAAAAATCTGCTAAAATCTTGGTGTCCTATGGTGAGAATGAGAGTGAACATCTTGTTATTTGAAATTTTTGAAGCGGTGGCCCTGGACGTTAACGAGATACATAATAACTGTGAATCCTCGGCATAAATTAATCCTCCTTTAATAAAACATTGACTTGTTTTCCAAACTAGGGACGAAATTGGAGATGTCAGTGAGTCGGATTGACAAAAATATCGAAAATTTTTGTACGGAAATGTGGAATGTTCACATCTGAAATGGCCGAAATAATATAGGATCTTTTAGGATATGAAATCTGCTGAAATCTTGGTGTGCTATGGTGAGAATGAGAGTAAACATCTTGTTATTCGAAATTTTTGAAGCGGTGGCCCTTGACGTTGAAGAGATACATATATAACTTTGAATCCTCGACATAAATTAATCCTCCTTTAATAAAACATTGACTTGTTTTCCAAACTTGGGACGAAATTGGAGATGTCAGTGGGTGCAAGTTTCATTTGGAACACTTGGTATATCAGATACCACTAAAAAGATGACCTCGTGGTACTTTGTGTGATAGAAAGGTTACAATAATCTGAACTAAAGGTGTTTCCACAATCAGAGATCCGCAGAATTTTTGGATCATATACTGGAAGCTAAATTGATAGATCGAAAAAAAATTCCTAAACTATTATTATCAAATGAAAATTAAATATATAAAAACATTTTCTATAAATCCCAGTATTAATATTTCCATGGCTGTGCCATTTCTAGTACAAAAACTTCCTAACACGAAATTACTAAAATATCCAAATAATTCTTCAGCTTGAAACTAGAGAACGTGATGATTATGTGGAGCGTTAATTTTTTCAGGGAATAATGGGAGATTGTTCATATTTACGTTTCGAAAATATGCAGAAATTTTTGCAAATAACGCTCTCGTTGAAGCACCAGCTAACATGTTACTAACTACTAATTAATATTGCATAATGCATACACCAGAATTGGTAAAACTTAACTAGAAGCGGATGTTAATTTCACTTGAACCGTAGCTTATTTTAAATTTGGAAAATATTTTAAGTATTCTCCACAATTATGAATGTTTCAATTAGAAAAGTTGTGTGTGGTTTATACTCATTGAATTTATAACTGCAGAGTAATCTCCCAGTGGATTTTAATAATGAATATTTGAATTATTCTCTAGAATTCTGATTATAACCTCTTTTAGATGGTTGAGTCTGAATAGTGTTGCCATGAAAAACGATTTAAGTTTGAATAAGATAATTGCAGTTCAAATTTGTCAATTTGTTCAATTTGGTAAATATAAAAACCAAATTTAATAGGCTTTCAACAACTCCACTGGTGAAATATGACTGATATAGTCATATTTAAAATAAACTTAATATTTTATGATTACAAAAAACTGTATTTCCAAATTGAATAAGAGTCAAAATTTTAGGATGTAATAACAGATTTCATACATAATTATTTCGGTTTGCTCCTCCATTATTGAAAGATTCTTCAAGACTAATAATGGGCTATCAACATGAAATACTTGTAGAATAAATCTGTTACTCTATTGCGAAATGTTGGCAATTCTTTTTTTTTTGAGAATACTTTTTCCAAATTTCAACACTCTTACTCAATCTGCTGTGGAGATATTCAGAACGTCAAAAAACAATAGAGAATTTTGCGCCAAAAAAATAGTAGGTTTTCAACAACTCTATTGTTGAAGTATGATTGATATTTTTATTTAAAACAATCTGAATTTTTAATTGAAGAAAAGATATTTCCAACCTGAACACTTGTGAAAATTTAACGATGTAATAACAGATTTTATCGACAATTGTTTCGGTTTGCTAGTCCATTATTGAAAGATTCTTCAAGACTGATAATGGGCTAGCAACTCGAAATACTTGTCGAGTAAATCTGTTACTAAATCCTGAAATTTTGTCAAGTGATTAATTTGAGAATACTTTTTCTTCAAATAAATATTAAAGCATGTATCAACAAGAGTTCAGCGTAAGAACAATCAGAATATTTAGAACAAACACTCTGCTAACGTTTCAAAAATATATTATTGATAATATTCTGAGATTTTCGGTTATTAGCCCGGTCAATTTAGATATAAAAATAGTGGTAAAATAACAAAAATTCCCAGAGAGCCAAATATTGGTGGAGAGCTGGGGTTTACCATTACAAATAAAGGTTCAAAAGTCCCTATCGATCCTATGTGTGATAAAAAAGTTATTCGGGGTCAAAATTTGAGGTTTTTTGGATTTTTCTCGAAAACAGTAAGTTTTATCAGAAAAAGACCTCGGACCAAAGTTGTAGATCTTAAAATTCCCTACAAAAAATGGTCTTCATGATTTTTTTCCCAAGAGTTACCATTCCTGAGAATGGTCACATTATACATAATATGCACATATAAGCCAGGTATATACAATCAGGCACTTAAGACAAGTATAAATACCTATTTGTGTCACTTTCATATATATTATACTATTCTGGAAACAGTTATTCGAAAGATAGTCAATCCCTAACTACTTACTGCTAGGACTCCAATGGATAAAGTTATTTATTTTCTGAAACCTGGAAGGACCCAACAGCGAACAGAAATATATTCTTCAAGAAGTTTATCTGATTCTCCCAAATGCCAAAACTATATTTCATTTTTACATGCGATAACCGGCTGCGACACTTCAGCCTTAGAAAACAAAATAATTCTCAACCTATCACAGAGATAAACCTAATCTCCAAACAACGTTAGAAGCAAACACAAAAAAAAAGCAATAATGAATGAATGAATGAATACGATCATGTCCAGCCACTTCGCCATTGTAGTGCCACCCTAGATGCTCATTAATCTCTCCTTCAACTTATTTTTGAAAAGAGATAAAGAAACCTCACGCTTCAATTCAGTGGGTATTCCGTTGTATAGTGCATACACGTTGTAGGTAAATCCACGTCTAAAGATAGCTGTTCTGTACGACGGTGGTGAAATAAGTCCCTTGAATCTCAAGTTCAAGTTGTGTACATCAGTCCGGTACTCAATTTTATCCGATAGATATGCTGGCGATCCACTTAGTATAATCCTATGAAACATAACCAAGCAGTGAAGTTTCCTTCTATTTTCCATCGACAGCCATTTAGCATCCTTCAACTTGTGCGAACTCCGTTCAAACTTTCTTATGCCGTACACAAATTTTAAACAAGACTCCTGAATCCGTTTTATTCTCCTCCTATCCATAGTATCCAGACATGGTGAGTATACAGGGTCACAAAAATTGAAATGGCTTAAAACCAAAGCATTAGTTAATGTAATTTTCAAATTTTGACTGAGAATATGTCGATGTGGATAGAGCAATTTCAATGACATGTAAGCTTTCTGCAGACATTATCCAACGTGTGTTCTGAAACGAAGATCTGTATCTATGTACATCCCTAAATTCCTTGCAACCTGCTCACAAGCCAGAGTGGAACCAGCAACCCTCAGGTTCAAGACCGACCGCACAAAAGCCTTATTCCTCCCAAACACCATAACCGACGACTTTGTTGGGTTAATCTGTAGGCCATGACGCCGCGAAGAACAAACCAATCTTTCAATATCATCTTCCATATACTGTTTAGCCAGATACCAATCTGACGGGAAGAAGGAATAATACAGTTGTGTATCATCGGCATATTGATGTACCTTGCAATGTTTCAAGCAGGAAGTTACGTTGCTTGCGTAAATACTAAACAATAAGGGACCCAGAATAGATCCCTGAGGAACACCACAGCGGAAACTTCCTCTCTCTGACTGACCTGCCGAGGTTTCAACGTACTGACACCTATCGCAGAGATAACTTCCAATCATACTAACAGCAGAGTCTGGAAATCCAGCATATTTTAAAATCGAAATCAAAAGTCTATGAATCACGGTATCGAAGGCTTTTGAGTAGTCCAACAAAATTAAAACTGTACATTTACCATCATCTGTAGACCTCATAATGTCGTCTGTTACATTCAACAAAGCTGTTGCACAACTATGTCCTGGTCGGAACCCCGATTGGGAGTATCTCATATCTTTTCAAATGCTCTGAGATTTGATCGTACATAATCCGTTCTAATATCTTTGATAAACACGGAAGAATACTAATAGGACGTAAATCACGTCAGCAATGTACAGAAGGGCAAAAAGTCAGTATTTAAATTATTCAAAAAAAAATATTTGACTGACTGCGCTAAATTATACAAAACTTGATTCCACACCTCAAACAATAACTACGGAGGGATTTCGCTTTCTTCTTGCGATTTATGGAGCTTCAAAAAAAATTACTTCCATTGATAAATACCGATACTTAACTTTTGTAAAAAATACGCGAAACAAGAAACAAGTACAACTATCATGTCTTCCTCCAACATCGGCATCTGCTATTCAACACTTTTATCGAGTATACTATCAAGTTTTAACATGGCTAGGCAATCAACTGAACCCAGAAGACTGGGGTTGGAAATTGATAGATAATATTATTCAAACTTTACTCCCATCTGTTCCAGAAAAACTCCTGAACACTATTTTTTACAATTGCAAAAAAGGTTGTAGTGACAAATGTGGCTGTAAAAAGGTCGAGTTGCTGTGTTCTCCAGCGTGCAACAGTTGCCAAGTTCAGTCTTGCTCAAATATCCAGTTAAGTACAGTAGAGGAAGATTCCTTTCATTTTAATGAAAATACCAATGACTCAGCCACATTCGAACAATTTATGAACATCCAGAAAGAGGAAGAGGAAGAAGAAATCGAAGAAGACATTACTGTTGAAGTAGACTTTCAAGAGTATGAATCTGATTAAAATACCTATCTAAAGAAATCAAAACAATAATCAATAGCAATATCAATAATCAGTATCAATAATAAGGTAATATCTAGAACTTGACGGGTATTGTTCTCTTAAATTATCGTAAAATTGTCATGACATTTAGAGGAGTAGGTCCACAGGGGAAAACACGATAAAAAAATGCGCCGAGTACACTACCTCACAGGTGGGGTGGAAATTGTGCATATCATGTATAATGCGACTCTTAGAATCGCGATATCTGAGGAATGGTAACTCTTAGAACAAAATCATGAAGAATTTGAAGGTCTACAACTTTGGTTTGAAGTCTTTTTTCGATAAAACTTACCGTTTTCGAGAAAAATCCAAAAAACCTTAAATTTTGACCTTTGACCACCAAATAACTTTTTTAGCACACATAGGATCGATGGGGACTTTCAAAACTTTATTTGTTATGGTAAAATCCAGCTCACCACCAATATTTGGTTCTCTGGGAATTTTTGTTATTTCAAATGTCTATATTGACCGGGCTAAATAGATAAATATTGACAAATCTTATTAATATACTTATGGGATGTTAAGCTAAGCGTTCATTTAATAAAATGTTGAAATTTTTTGGTAATATATTTTTGAAAAGTTGAGCCAAGCATCTATATTATTCACCTATCATGTTGATAACAATGGGTTCATTGCCCAATTCTATTTTTGACGTGTTAGTTTCATTTTATGAAATGTTATTGAAACTGAACTTAAGCAAACATTAATCAAATATCATCGATCGCAATATTATCAATTCCTAGAGGCAATTCAAATAGACAAATCTTGACACGATTATTACCTTGTCCGGCTTTGTTTTCCCCAAACAGTAAACAATATGGCCGCAGTACGGATGTATAGCTCTCGCTCACAATTGTGGAATGATAATTCAATCAAGTGAATCTGAATAGAAAGGGGAGAAGCACAGTGGGTATCCTTATTAATCCGACCAGAGATATTATTAGGATACATCGAGCTGTTGCGACAGGTTATGTAACTGATAAACATAGAAATTTGGTTAAACCAATTCGAGACCACTACCGTTGATCTGTAGTTATAGAGACGATGAATTCAGCATATAAGGAAAATCTCACGGTAGAAGTAGTTTCAAAATTGATACGCCTCGGAGCTACACGGGACGGTACAGCTCAGTTAGCATTGCTTGCCTTCGATTCTGATCGGAAAACGACGGGATCTACCAAACTGAGCATGTATAGGTATGGTGAAGTAGAAGCCAGCGACAGTTGGTTTTAACAAAGGCAATCCTTTTCATAACTTGCCTGTTTCGCAGTATTGTGGAAATTCAATAAATTGAGAACGCAGATGAAATGGATGACGTAAAATTAATTAACCAATAGATACTTGGTGAAAATCCATCACAATAATGTAAATAAAACTTCGGTTTTTGAGTTTCACTTTATTTTGTTAAACATAACAATTGTTTCGCCAAACACAGTGGCTTCATCAGAGTAAGTCTAACTGTTTGAATTACTCATCTGATGAAGCCAATGTGTTTTGGCGAAACAATCGTTATGTTTAACAAAATAAAGTGAAAATGAAAAACTGAAGTTTTATTTACATTATTACAATTGATTAACTTCTATAACAAAAATTTTGCAAAATTTATGATTATAACTGACGTCAACTACCATAATCAACAATAAAAGTACACAATATAGCAGGAAATTGTAGATGAAATGTAACAATCACATTTTTATCATTGCTACGTCTTCACTGAATTTTTCTTATGAACTTTTCAGATTCTAGTTGATAATTCATCGGTTGCTCCAGAATTCTATATAATATGGACAAGACTTATGGAACTTCTTCACTTAAACAACGTCAACAGACACCTTTGTGGAAAATATCTGATGCGTTATCAGAAATAGTATACCTACCAGGAATTAATCGAAGACAAGCATGTTGTTGCATGCACAGCGTATGAAATATACAGAATAGTGGTATTGAAATACTCCCTTTTATATTAAAAACATAATATGCTTTTATAATATAGTAGGACCAATAGTGACAATTTATAACCTGTTTACCAATTGAATTCATGCAAATTGACATAAAACTTGATATTCTTTATCTCTCCACATATCACGTCTTAATATATTCTATGTTGTAATATGCTACAGCTGTTTTGATCTACTGAAAAAGAATGACCATCTTCAGGCTGAAAATACAAGAATACAATACAGTCAAAGACAGATAAGAAGGAGTCTTTATTTGATTGAACAGCTTCCTGCAAATTAAATAGCATATCTGTTTTAGTTTTCTGAAATTGATCTATAAATCCAACACTCTATGCGCGAACAGAATACTATGTTTTTGAATGAATAAGGTATTATAGGTTTCAATACCAATAAAGAAATAAAATATGAACTTACATTGACAACCCAGTCCTTCGGATTATGCGCATTAGTTCCACATATATAAAGTCTTTTGCCATCGCCCATAGATTGTATGACTCTTATGTGGTTTCGACAGTCAAAGAGCTAAAAAAAAAGAATATTATCAAAAAGGAAATACACATATACAATATAACCACATATACAATATAAAATAAACAAAATTCTACCCTTTTAAAATGTAAGAATAAGATTCGACATCGAGGTACGTTCGGTAAAATCCAATAATTATCTGGAGGAAAATCAAGATTGGAACGGTCAGTTCTCCCCTCACCCCGTTCTCCGAACGAATAGACCGTTTTGCTAAGATCCTGCAACGGCCATTATCCACATCGAAATCCTAGTTCCGATTCCCGACGGGACCAACTTCTTACGTAGTTTGGAAAAGTTGCGTGTCCCGAAGGCGAAAAAAACTGGATCGCTCGATTGCGTCCGGAATTGGGGAGTTATCCTATGCTGGACCGCAGGGACGCGTGATTTGGTATACGAGGCTGTTATGGACCGATTGCTGAGAATTGCCTGGAGTCTGTACGTCTGTGAAACGTTGACGGTTCGTTGAGTAGACCAAAGGGCACAACGTTCAACCATTTTGAAAAGCTAATTCGTTTGCAACAGCTAAATAATATAATCAGAATGGTGTTTCACAAATTATTGATCATTAATACGTCAACAGAAGCTTTATGATTTCTGTGGACATGCAATAGAAATTTATCATATAGAACAGCTTATCCTGCTGAAACATGAAAGTTTATTTTTCTATTGATTAAATTTTCATCAATAGTAATACAGAATCTGGAACTTCTATATTCGATTTTAGATCTTTGAAATTTAATTGTGTATATTATGCACTACAAAAGTTTCTAGATTATATAGGAAATTGATATATGATAGCAATATAAAGAGAAAAGCAATTAATACTTTCTTAATTTTCCTACACAATATCAATTATGTCTTCAACAATTTCTGAATCAATGAAGATTATACATTCATTTTCCAGAATGCTCAGAAGAGTAATAAAAAATTTTTGGTGATCTGCTAGTTGCATTCACCTTCCAAATGTAGAATATAGATCAATTTTTTAACAATAAACCTAGAAAGAAAAGATATTCTCTCTTCCTTTTAACTTGATAATTTTCTTTATTGTGCACAAATATAAGTACCACTAGGTATAAATACACATACATGCATCAGCTATTACCGGTATACTAATATATGCGGCAGTAAACTAATAATCCCGAAGTGAAAGGTGCGCATAGTAGATTGCGCAAAGGAACGTAACATTTCACTTTCAGTTAACGCTCGATTTACTCCTATGAAATTTTCATACCGCGGGCTGAATATGAAAATTGATTCCCAAGAAGTAACCTATAATAAACTCCAAAAAAATGAACAACATAATTCTAATTTCGTTGAGCTACTTAAATTTTACACTAAATTCAGTTGAATGATCTCCAAAATACAAAGGACTGTAAAAAAAACTACACATCATTGTCTGAGCAAATAAATTTACCAGATCAGATAGAACAGATTATTATGTAGCAAGTAAACTCGTGAATCGTCGAATGTCTATTCCTATATTTCACCCGAATTTCTCAAGAAGTAGTAGGGAATTGAAGCAGCAACAAAAAACAGATAGAGTCCCACTACACCTGGCTGTAAGTTGGGAAATGGGAGTGAAAACGGGCCATAAATCTAAAACGGAGCAAATACATAAATTACGAAATGACCACTGAACAAACAAACTTGCAATTTACTGCCGTTTTCCTAGCCCTTGTGTGCTAAAATCTCGAGGTGAAAGACGCAAAGTACAAGAACGAAGAGAGAGCTCTTAAAATTAATCTTACGCTCCAAGGATCAGATTTTTATATTACTACGCTTCCAACTCATTCGAAGAAGTCTAAATGTATTTCTACTATGATATTACTCTTTTATTTTCATTATCCTACAATGCTAGATAAAACTGGATGGGATCCATATCGGAATTTTTTTTATTTTCTGTCTAATATATTGAAGTAAGTTGCGGTAAATCTTCTCGATTCTACTTATAAAAGAACTACGAATGAAATAGCTATCACGAAAAACCGATGTTTCATTTCTAGGCCATCAATTTATACTACACAATTTACTTCCAAGTGGCGCCTTAATTTACCCAGGTGGCTATTGGTTTCTTCATAATTTTGTGTTTCTGGTCACTACTAATGGTTGTTCAGAACTCTTTTTAGTTTCAATTATGAAATTCCCATCAATCATTGCTTTAGGTTCCAAATAATTGATAGATTGTTACCTATTGCTCAAGCACATCTACTTGTCATTTCAGATTGTAACCTCGAGGCCGACTTACTTGCCATGAATTTTCAGTGGTTTTCTTGAGGCATTAGTATGTTACAGCTTGAAAACATACAAGGTGATATTGACTTAACATGTACTTATACATATTCCTTTTGAACCTCTTCCCTTGTATAAACTATTCGCTCTACGTTTTTAGGAACTCTTTCATATGTTTTTCCCATGATCTAAACTAAAAGAAGGCGTTTCTTCCATTACTCAAAGCATCGTAATTATCTCATGCCTATAAGAGAAATGAACCAGTTGTTTTTTCGTTTTAACTCAGTTGAATGAACTTTGTTTTGAATTATCGACCAACTAGGCAACATGTACCATCTTTAAACAATATGTTTATCAAGAAGCTGAAAGTAATACTGTAGTCAATAATTTCAATTGAAGAAACCCAAAACATATGAGTATCTTTGATCTTTTCAGACAATGTGCAATTTTCAATTCAGAGATAAATTAACTTGTTCTATTTTTTTACACTATAACAATATTTGCAGATGCTGAAAGAACACCTGTTTTTTATTAGAAGCTTTACCCATAGGTATAATAAATAAAACGAAAAATATTCAATTTAGTTACTATAGAATCTTTTCTGTATTTAGATGACATACCATCTCGTAAATTTAATTGAAAATATCCTAAAAAAGCTCATTAAATACTCCAACATAATTGGTATCCAAATTCTGGAAGATTCAATTGCTATTATCTTTCAAAAAACATATTCGATGAACATTCGTCATTTAAAATTTATTTCTCAAATTTGTCGAATAAAAAAGTTTTCTCTACAGAGAATTGGATACAAAAAACTCATTCAAGTTTGAAATCAACAAAAAATTCGTTATAATATCCCGGAACGAGCACGAAATGTCTAGAAAATTAACTAAAAGTTTTTTCATGTCTTAGAATGTCTCATCATTTGTTCCAAATGATTTCAAATTCGTTAGTTTGGTACAAATTTTTTCCGATAACATTATAACCATCAAAACCTTGAAAAAAATTGAGATTCTACTGGGAAATGCACGCAAAATTACAATAATTCAGGAACATTGGCAAGCATGAAAATGATAAATTTTGAAAAAAAAATTATTTAGATTTCAGACGGTGAAGCAGTATTTCCATTCGTGGAAAATCAAGGTGTATATTTGCAACTTATCAGATGAAAATTTATTTGAGCAGAAGAAGTCTACTATTTTGATCAATAGAGAAGAAAGTAATTAAGCAAGTGAAAATTATTTAATTAGATATTCGTATATGATATCTTGAAACCATAATGTTTCATTAAAACTAACGGAATCTGGGAGGCCTCGGTAGCCCAGCGGTAAGGTGAACTGCCTTCTACCGTTTGTATACCGAGGATTGTGGGTTCGATTCCCACCTAGCTCTTGGGTGTTGTATATGTCCGGTTTTCAGTGGTTAATAATAATTAAAAATGTTGGGTAATGTACTCAGATTACAAGCCCATTGGCCGTTCGGAACCGGCGTTAAACTGTAGGTCCATCGAGTTAAAAAAAAAAAATAACGGAATCTGGAGTTAGTTCCACTAAACTTTGTGTAGCAGTATTTAAGTGATATAGTTACTCAAAATATTTTGTGAAGTAGGCCTTAATTTGAATGATACCTCAAAAATTCAATAAATTTAACAACTAATAATTCAAATGAAAGTTTATCATTGATACAAAATGATGTGTTAATATTACTTAATCAGTGAATAATTATCAATCAAGTACCCTAGAAAAAGATATAAAACTATTGCCTGCGTAAAAAGATGAGTTAAATATTACAGTAAAACATTTTTCAATACATTGATTCCACAGTTTATGTTTATAAATTTAATTTACGAATCTTGAAAAGAAATATTTTTTGAATGAAGCAATTTTTTTATTACTGAAAAAAATATACTTCTCAATAAAAATATTAGTATGGAATATATAACTAGAAGATATTTGTGAAGATTTATGAATTCACGAATAATTGAAAGTATATGTTAACCAAATTTCTGACGATGAATGTTTTGATACATTTTTCTAAAAAACGACGCTTATCCACTTATTCGCATGTTGTTAAACTGGCAGTGCTCCAAATAAATCATTTCTATTTTACTCGTTTTTCCAAATAGCTCGCCGTTGCCAACTAAGGGAGAATTATGGCCAAACGTGATACTGTTATTATAACGCCTCAAGAATTCCTGAAATGATTCAGGCTGAAAACTGGCCTGGTGTGATGTCAGTCGTGAGAACGTCTACTTTCTAGGATATATTTTAAGGGAGCGGTAATTCCATTCGAACAGAAGAACACCAAACCACCTCGGACTTTTTCGAACACCAGAAGCAATTTTCACGACTTTGTTGGAATAACTGGAGAAGTGCAGTTTCGGTTCGTTCAAGTAACTTGAAAAGCAGACGTTTGCAGAATAATTGTCGGTTTAGTGTGCTATTTAGCTGGTAGAACAGGAGCGTATCTAGAAAATTGTACCCTAAGAGGAAGGAGATAATGAAAAATAGACGAGACAAGTCAGCAGGAAAGAAGTTGCTTTTGCTATATTATATTATGTATTATCCAACAGACATAACGAAATGAATTTAAAACTTGTCAGAATTATTGAACGCAAACAAATCTGACTTATTTATATCATATACGAAAACTTATTCATAATGTAGTACAACAAAACCCCGAGCAAAAACCATACTCTCATTGAGGTCATGTTCAATGTATCATATTTTTTCATATGAATCAATGCTCAGTCTTCTACAGAGTAATAAGGTATATCAAGAAAATAAAATTCTGCTCGTTTCCGAAAATTGGCCAAGGAAAAGGTGTGAATTTTCTTAGCATTGTAAATTATGGACTTTTTTGCTAATTCAGGTGAACATGATGTCCCGAAGGTCTAATGGAATACCCGTGCTCACAGATTCAAGTAAATATAAAGCAGGAAGCGCTAAACTTCTATTTTTCTTGAAATAAGCCCTACTTTTCAGAACATACATGTAACGAATAGATTTCTTCTGCAATTTGAGAATGGTGTCAAGCTTCGAAGAACTTCATGAACCCCAGAAGGGTAGACCATAACGAAGATGAGATTCGAACAATGCAAAATAGGCAGTTCTTTTAGATGCCGTATTTAAATCACTTAAGATGGATTTAATGGCGAAACAGGCCAATGATAATTTTTTAGCTAAGACATGGACATACTGTGAAAATTTGAGATTAACTCATTAGGTGAAAATTTGCGGAATGCTTGGCACGAAAAACAAAGTTAAGTTGTCTTGATATATAGTATTTGAATGATAATATGAATTTCATAATACTTATGATGATTCGGTGGAGAGAAACAATGAAATGTCTGAGAAACAAACACGTTGAACAATAATTTCGAATTTTTTTGTAGGAAAGTGTTTCAGGGAAATTGGGGAAGTACAACGGAAGAAAATAATTAAGGATATTGATGAACTATTTATTCAATGGAAATTCATTTCAAATAAACAGAAATAAAAATACTTTTTTCAATTTCCACACAATATATTTCAAATATACGTACAACCAGTTTCGACTATCACATCATTGTTAAGTAAATGAAAACATATCAGGTAAAACTATTTGAATCTAACACTTAAAGATTTAGGAGTGGATAGGAGTTGAGGTCTAATTGGTTGTTTACAGCTTGGAATTCTGGGTTTTTCCTGAGCTTGCTAATTTCCAAACTTTCCAACTACAAAGGCATGAAATCACAATGAAGATCTTAAAATTCTACATATTTTCAATAAAGGAACCACAATGAGTCTTGTGGTTCCTTTATTGAAAATATGTAGAATTTTAAGACCTTCATCGTGATTTCATGCCTTGTAGTTTTAATATGTTTTAATATCGCAGATTTACTATCGGAAGCAATAAGTTCTTTAAAACGAGAATCAAAATTTCTCCCGGTTTGTCTAACGTACGCCGTTGGGCATTCACCACAGTCAATTCTATATACCCAAGATTTTTTCATATATGAACAATAAACAGACAAATATGGAGTGTAGAGAATTGAATGTGGTGAATGCCCAACGGCGTACGTTGGACAAACCGGGAGAAATTTTGAATCTCGGTTCAAAGAACATATTTCTTCCGATAGTAAATCTGCGATGTTTGAACATTTTAAAACTGCAAGGCATAAAATCACAATTGAAGATGTTAACATTCTACATATTTGCAATAAAGGCACCACAATGAATCTGTTGGAAAGTTTTGAAATTAACAAGCTAATACTGTAATTAGTCCAAGTAGAACTCAGCACCTCTCCACTCTTAAATCTTTAAGGGTTAGATATAAATAGTTTTTCCTGATATGTTTACATTTACTTGACAATGATGTGATAGTCGAAACCGGTTGAAACTATATTTCAACTATATTGTGTGGAAATTTTCTGTTTATTAAAGAAAATAATTGTCGCACTGAAAATACTAAATAGTTTGGCACGCGTCCAAAATAAACCGTTCCATAAATTATTTCCTATAGAACTTATCCGTCATGATAGCTGCGTGAAATTAATCATATAATTAATAAAAAGATTTGAAAAAATTTCAAAATAGTTTTTCAGTAGGCATCTGAATAAAAAAAACAATTTAGTATTTATAACATCAGAAGTTTTCATTGCAGGTTTATTTTATGTCAGTCATGTAGCATATCATACTTCAATACCTGCGTTTTACGCATAAAACCTACATGTTAAATGTTGAAACTTCGAAAACTGCCGATCCTCCAACAGCTACACAGTCACAAACTGAATTGACGTATTTGGAGAGATAATCCAAATAAATCGTGTACTCCAATCTATTTCGAGTAGAACTGACACAGTTCAATTTTGCATGTCGAAGAATCTCAATAGTATCAATCATTTCTATCAGATAGACGTAGAGTACAAAATCGTATAATAAAACGGAACGTATTCGTTGAATTTTCCCTTTAATCAAACGTCGAATGATATGTTTCCAGGCTGCAATATGGTCGAAATGATTTGTGCAAAATGATACCTTCTATGCGATCGATGATGACATAAAACACAGATGTAGGCATGTTTGACTCTGAGAATGTTGAATAGCTACGATATTGCTGTTGAGGTATCAGGGATTTAACATATTAGAAGAAGCTTTTCACATAAACTCGAAGAATTAGATCGAAGGAAATTTTCATCATGCGTGACGCCAACTGTCAATAATATTAAAATGGAGGTAATACACAATTTATTATTTTATTGATGAACCACTAGTAGATTAATATATAAAAAAAATCTATCGCAGCGAGCTGCATTAGAAAATCAGGTTTCTTTAACGTATTCAGTATAAAAATTCTATTCATTCAATCATGATTTTTTTTTCAAATTACGCCCTCTATCGTGTAAACAAGATTTATTTTCTCCTCAGGGGGTCAATCGCCCAACCAATGCATATCGAAGATATCATACGAAACTATCTACTTACAATCGTTCAACTCTATTGCTCCAAAATAGCGCCCTCCCCCGGGGAGGAGGGGGGGTTAACCTCTCAACCAATTCGAACCAAAACCAATTCGTTCCTCGACATTATACGAAACTACATATTAACAAACTTTCAGTCCTATTGCTGCAAAATTACGCCCTTTACCATGTTAACAAGATTTATTTCTTCCCCCAGGGGACCAACCAAGCAACCAATTCGAACCGAATCCAATCCAATCCAAGATATCATACGAAAATACCTCCTTACAAGATTTCAACCTTATTGCTCTAAAATAGTGCCCTTTATCGTGTAAACAAGACTTATTTCTTCCCGCGGGGGGTTAATTCCTCAACCAATTCGAACCAAAACCAATACCATCCCAGACGTCATTCGAAACTACGTACTCAAAAACATTCAACTCTATTGCCCCAAAATTACGCCGTTTATCATGTAAACAAGATTTATTTCTTTCCCCAGGGGGTCAACCCCCTACCTATTTGCACCAGAAACAATCCCATCCAAGTTATCATACGAAAATACCTACTTACAAGCTTTCAACTCTATTGCCCCAAAATTGCTACCTTTATCGTGTAAACAAGATTTATTTCTTCCCCCGTGGGGTGAAACCCCAACCAATTCGAACTGAAACCAATTATTTTCAAGATATTATGCGAAGCTACCTATTTACAAACTTTCAACACTATTGCTTCAAGATTGCGCCCTTTATCGTATAAACAACTTTAAAATACATAAGCACATACATACATACATAAATACATACGAACATATACATATATATTTATATATACATATATACATATATACATATATATATATATATATAAATATATATATATAATTATATATAAATATAAATATATATATATTAAAATATATATATATATATATATATATATATATATATATATATATATATATATATATATATATAATGTCAAAGTCGCAGCCAACTATGGTAATTTTTAAAAATATCAACTATTGAGAAAAGTAATAATCAAGAAGTGAATTTTATGTAGATTTCAAGAAAAGAAAATAAAACATTGCATGTTCCATAAGAAAAATATCAAATTTGTATTATATCTCAAGAACTAAAAAAAGCCTCTTCGAAAAACCGACAATTTTAATAACAAAGAAGGTATGGCGACTTTTCTAAAATGCCAATATCTGAAAATCTTCCTGTAGCTCAAAAACGACTCGACGTATCAAAACACGGTTTTCATATTTAAAGTTGTCTAGATCATCGAGCCCAAGACATGTCTATTCTTTTTTCTCTTTCCCATCGAAATTGGCTCACACTGTACAATGTTTACAAACCTATTAGCCGTTCGGAACCAGCTTTAAACTGTAGGTCGCTAATGAGATAAGAAGCGATTATAATTCAATGAAAATTGAATTTATTTTGCTTTATCCATTCTTTTTTATGCAATTTAATTATTAATATAAGAGTATGGTATAAAGTTCACATGTATATTTATTATCATGCTGCAAGACGTATCTTCCACTTGTAAAAATGGTGGTAAATAATCTTGAATTTCAAATAAATAGTAAAACGGAAATTTGATCCTATTTTTCTTCAAACAGATCGATTGTTGGACTTATATTCAAGCATCGCAAAGTAAACGATTATTCTACTTATTAAATTCGTCGTTAGGTACAACGGCGAAATTGACTGTGAAGGCTATTATCTCCTTGAACTCGGAGTCCCTTCGCGAATCAAAAATAATTTTCAACATCAATAAATGTCTGAAATGGAAGATGAGAGACTTCAGATAAGCCGATTATCAACTGCATTTTCTCAGAGGTTCACAGTAAAGCAAGAGGACAGATTCGCGAAATCGGGTCGAAGTTAATTAAAAGATGGAAATAGGGAAATAACCGAGATGAATCTCGACGAAAGAAAGTCCGGAGGGATTTTACGTTTCCGTTATCGGCGACGGAGAGACGTTGCGTTAGATTGAGATGAATATACTGATTTCCAGGCAAGATGAAATAGCCATACTGTACAGTTCGAAATGGAACATTACTTGGTATGGTTACATTTCAACGATCAGATATTTTAATACATTTTACGAAAAAGGTGTTTCTGTTGAAGCAATTTCCATTATCATTCTTCAAGTTACTGAAAGTAGAGACTTTTAGACATTTTTTAGATGACTAAAAGGAAAATAACTTTCAAACGGATCAATTTTGAAGTGAAACTTTGTATTTTTGCTAGCAAAAACTTACCGACGCCATGAGGAAACCTCTGAGAAAAACTTGTGGCAGATCCGTTGACCTTGGATCCGTTGAATCCCGAGCCTCCCGAAATTATCGTCAATAAGGGCGATGATTAGTGCTTATATGAATGTTTGAGATGACTATACAGATGGATAATATATATATATATATATATATATATATATATATATATATATATATATATATATATATATATATATATATATATACGTATATAAATATACAGGGGGTCCGGGAAAACGTGAGAAATCTCTCGGATTCAAATAGAACCTTAAAAACTAAGATGACAAGTTCCCATAAATTTTTTTCCTAGCGGCCCTCTTTACCCTAATAAAGCGGATTTAGGTGCAACCGTTGCAAGCTTTAATGAATTCAGGATTAAAAATAATTTAATTTCAAATTTCCGTGAACATTATTTCTTTAAGTAGTTTTTTAATAATTCCACGAGAAAAATGGCTTACATTTTTGAAAATAATTTGTGTTAAGGTGTTTTTCTTTGACAAAACTGCATTTTTGAGAGTCTTTGTAATTTTGTCGGGTTGAATATCATGAACTGAAACCTTTCATTCTTTGAATAACTTTCGTATCACACTTTTTTGCAGACAAAAAAAAATTAAAAATCATAGTTCTTTTCAATAAAACTGAAACATTAATTCATTTTTTATTTTATTTCTCGTAAACGGTTCATTTTATCGACAATGAACAGGAGTACCTTATCTTCAGGTTAATGTTTAAGGTATCCAAATATATTTTTGTTAACTCCTCATAATACAGGATATTGAAAATGTGAGCATCCAAATGTACAACCTAGTCCGCCCCTGGTAAACTAAACAAGCTAATTACGTTTTGAGGCCAGTATTTTAAGAGGTCCTTACTACTGTTTATCATATTAAATTTTCATTAAATTATGTTGAGTAGTTTAAAAGTTCTTCAAGAAAAATTTCCAGTGGCGTTTTTTAGGAGGCCATAATATCTAACGTGGGGAGGGCTGCTAGGAAAAAATTTATGAAAACTTCTCATCTTATTTTTTAATATTTTATCTGAATCCGAGAGATGTTGCACATCTGGACACCCTGTATATATGTATGTATGTATGTATGTATATATATATATATATATATATATATATATATATATATATATATATATATATATATATATATATATATATATATATATATATATATAAGGTACCTGAGACAAATAAGGCCCACCTAAGGCAAAACATTTTTTTTTAGTAAAAACGATATGCACAGGAAAATAACAATATATTGAATAACAAACTCATATTATATACTAATTAAAACATTAACTAAAACAAGCTAAAGAAAACGTAATATAATAAAAATCATAGATTCTAAAAACCATGTAAATGGGCCTTATTTCAGCCAATAATAGTAATAAGGCCCGTATCATATAAATGTAATAAAAGGCTACAAACTAAACAGAAAAGCATTTGAATAATGTTTTAACAGAGTTTAAACTCAAAATAAAGTTCTGGTAGGTACTCAAACAATTGTTAGGCATCACATATACGATGCAAATATAGTCGTCATTATCAGAAGGTGAATACCCTAAACATTCTTCGTTGGCCCATGTGTTGCAATTAAGGCACTGCGCCTCATATCTTTTTCACGGGATTCCTGGCATAGTGGACAGTACCATAAAAAATTACTTTTATTCACCGTGCATTGAGAAGTAGAACTGCAAGTGCTGGTACTTAGTTGTTGCTGTTCGGTTTGCTGAAACAAACTCTTTCTAACCCCCTGAGCTTTATAATTTAAAGCCTACGCCTTGGAGCTTGGTCATTTTTGTCTTTTACTAAGTATGATTTTTCCACCAATTCATGAAACGAGTTATTCAACTTTCGCTTTTCTCTCTCTCATTTCCTAATTCGTTGTTAAAGCACAGCCAGCGAACATTGACTAAATCTTTTTCTTGTTCCGTCTTTAAATTTGAGGATCTCCCCAATTTTCTTTGATCTGTCCCACTTCGCAAATGATTTCGAAGCGTTTGTCTAGGAATTCTAAATCTATCAACAGCTTCACGTTGGCTAATCCAACCGATCCTTAGTGCATTTAAAGCCAAAGTTAAAGACTCTTCAGACCACTGAGCTCTAATGTTGCAACAAATTTTTCCCGTTTTCTCTGGAATAGAAAGAACTTTTGCCATTTTTATGGTCAGAAATAAGGCCCCACTGGTCAAAAATAAGGCCCATCTTAAAGTTTACGTGGGCCTTATTTCTGACGTGCACTATTTAAGGTTAGGTCACTTTTACAGAAAAAGCAAATGAAAAATTTTGAAATTTTTTTTAAATATCAACTCTTAAAATGTGCAACTTATCAATAGAATCAAACCAACGCTCATCCAGTTGAAATTATGTCATGGAGAACGACTTCATTTTGTGAAAATTTTGTAAAACATAAGACTTTGCGCGGGATGTCGAATAAGTGGCTGTTTTCTCCTCGAGTGAAAGCGTGTGATCCGCGCGCTATCTAGGTAAAATTACATGGAACTATATCCGAACTGATGTATGGATAATATAGGTTGAGTTTGTTTTTAGTTGTAGTTTTCTGGAATGTGGGCCTTATTACCTGCTGGGCCTTATTTGTCTCAGGTACCTTATATATATATACAATGTATATATATATATATATATATATATATATATATATATATATATATATATATATATATATATATATATATATATATATATATATATATATATCATATATTATATATATATATATATATATATATATATATATATATATATATATATATATATATATATATATATATATATATATATATATATATACACCTATATATAATTTAATTTAATAATTCCAGTTCGGCATAAAATTGTATTTCACTCTATTTTCTTGCTAATGATATATGCGAAAGGCCGTCGCCGATTATAGGGAATAAATTTGCATGATTTGCAACAAAGTGCATATAGAATCCCAACTGATGCGACATCATGTGTGCTCTGGCGCTCATGTAATCCATTAGTAGGTACTTGCACTTCAGATTGTACCCTGAGCGAGATGCAAATTAATGCCAATAAAATTTCAGAGGTATCTTCAGGACTTCATGATGTGTCGAACGCTTTGTTTCTGCTCAACCAAGGTAAATGAAAAGTTATCGATGGGTAGTTGTCGACAGTAGACTTAGAACATGAAAATTAATGAGTTGAAAAAAATTTATCAGAAAACGAAAAGAAAATTGAAATTTCAGGAATTAACGACCAATCTGTACCGATGACACACATATTTAAGGTATAATATATAAATATTTAGCCTGCGTATGTTTGTGTCAAATAATCTATGGAACCAACAAGGGAACCACCGAATTCATTTTAAAGAACATAAATAGGCTCACTCTAACCATTTGATGGGCCGATAGGTTTATAGCTAGGTTGTAAAGCTCTTTTCCGTTTTTTTTCTGAAATGTTCTATTTTCCACCTTCAATTTCGAAGAATAGATAGAAAAATTTTTCATTATTAGAATTGCATAAAGGAAAATTTTTGTGGGTGCTGAGGTAAAGTGATGTTATGGCCGAGGTTTACATAATTTTAAACATTCTCAATCCTTCTGTTGTCCACTTGCACTTCTATTTCACTGTCACTCATAATTTTAATTTTAAACCTGGACAATACTAAAATTATGAGTGACAGTGAAATAGAAGTGCAAGTGGACCCCGGCCATAATATCAAACTAGGCAAAGGCAATCAAACAGCAGAGGTAAACAGGCGAATAGGTCTAACTTGGGAAAGCTAAGTTACATACTTAAAGACCCAAAGATACCAATCAACCTCAAAAGGAAAGTATACGAGGCATGTATACAACCTGTGACCACTTATGGCCTCGAAACAATGACACTCATAAAAAGTAGTGCTCAAAGATTAAGAGTGACGTAAAGGGCGATTGATAGAGGAATGCTAGGAATTAGCATAATGGACAAGGTGAGAAATGAAGAGATCCGAAGAGGAACAGGAGTCATAGAATGAAACGCGTAGCACGATTAAAGTGGCAATGGGTCGGACATGTCGCAAGACAATCAAGAGAACGATGGATACCAAGTATAACAACATGGAGACCAAGGATGACTAAGAGAAGTCTAGGGAGGTCACAAAGAAGATGGCTAGATGACATCAAGTAGATCGCAGGCAAAAACTGGTTCCAAGTGGCACAAAACAGAGATACGTGGAATAATTTGAGAGAGGCCCATGTCCAGGGGTGGATGCAAAACGGCTGAATAAGAAGAATATGAAGAAGAAGAGGTAAAGTGAAATTCATTTTAGTTATTCCAATTTTATATGTAATCCGCGACGAGGATTCTACATTCATTATACAATTTATTAATGGAGCGCACTCTCGTGAGTATGTCCAGAGTTTTTAAAAACGCTGAGTTAGCGTGGTTTGAAACAATATACGCCACAGTTGCATAGTATACATTTCATATTCCATTTTTCATTCTTTTTCATCTAAAATCCTCGCACTTCGGGAACCGGATATATACGTAAAATAATTTCGTGGTCGTATGGCGGAAACCGTATAAATACGCAAGACGTTTTAGTGAATTAACTGCGGGAACCGCCTAAATACAATATTGTCTTCGTAATTTAGGTTGACTATTGAATGTAATTTGTTCCTCCCATAATTTTTAAATGATGTTTTTGAATCGCCATTGCTTTACTGCGGGAACAGAAAGGATCATCGCCTTTTTTATCAGGATGGATATCTCACAACAGCCGCTCTGAGGGCACACATTTTGTGAACGCTAGCCGCAGTGAAAGGGTGGCTGGACCACTGGAAGTGGGTAAGGGTATACCTAATATTTGATAAAATAAATCACATGAATTGAATCAAAAGGCGAAATATGTTAAGGAGTATGCTTCAAACGAAAGAAGAACCTATTAGATATATTTTTTGTGGATAGTTTTAAACATTACCAACCAATTAATTGGCCCGATACTTGGTGAAAATCCATCACAATAATGTAAATAAAACTTCGGTTTTGGATATTCATTATATTTTGTTAGTCATAACAATTGTTTCGCCAAATACAGTGGCTTCGTCAAAATAGTAATTCAAACGAATTTTACAAATTGAATATCTTACGAATCTAGAAATGAGAACTACAAAGGGGAGTGGAATAACCTTAACGTAATCTATTGGCAGGTAGATAAAAGTATAAAAATGGCTACACAAAACAGGTAAAAACATTCATTATTTCACTAAAACAAATTTAAGAATTATCAATATTCAATTGATCGTTTAATATATTATTGGTACTTTTTCTGATATTGATTTTGGGACTAATAAGTTGAGTTTATAGAAATTAGGCCCCTGTACACGGACGTCGATGTCTTAATATATCAACTTGCATCCAAGAACGTGCAACCAATAACGTTAATGTGGATGCAAAAATACCCACGTTTTTGAATGCACAACCCGGATGAATGCCACGTTGATGTTTTCTGAATAGCTTGAATTTTTGAATGCGTATTCCAACGAACACGTACAGGTGTGAAAGTGTGGCTGCGATTTAACGTTATTGATTGTACATTCTTGGATGTACGTTGATGTTTCAAGACAAAACTGTAGTACGTACTTGTGTACGCAATCAGGTTGCACGTTATTGGTTGCACGTCGATGTATTAAGACATCGACGTCCGTGTGTAGCCCGCCTTTCTTTTATTCATATAATTTTTCAATTCGTCTTTGAAGATATGATTATGTTCCAGCAGGTGTGATGAATATGTCGAATCTGTTTTTTCCTTATCGAAACTTCCTTTATTTTCTGATATTCTAACTACAAAGTTTCTGCCAGTTTGACCAACATATACCATAGGATATGAACCATGTTAGCTTATAAATACCTGATTCATTATGAGGAGTAGTTTTATCTTTAGCATTTCTAATATGTTTACCTCTTGAATTCTGAGTTTTAAATGATATTCTTACATTTCGATTTGACAAGAAAGTGAAAATTTCTTGTGTTGGATCAACTTTAAGAGTTATTAATTTCAAGTTTTCATCAACATTTTTTACTTTTGGATACACCTCTGTCTTAAAATATAATCTATAATTTCTGAAGGATATCCATTTTTGTGAGCTATTCATTCTATAATTTGTAATTCTTTTATGTTATTCTCTTGTGATAGAGGAATATTTATGAGTCTATGTATCATGCTATTATATGCTGCTAATTAATGTCAATAAGGGTGTAAAGACGAATTGTGATCGTGAGATCCAAATGTGATGTCTTATGAAAATTCGAAAATATCTGTATACAGATTTTTTCGAAAAAATAATAGTATTGCATCCATTTATTGTCAAATCCAAATAGTTATTAGAATCATTTGAATCCATTTTCGACTGTGAATTTAATATTAGGATATAAAGAGTTAAAGTAATTTAAAAAAAGAACTTAGTTGCTTTGTAGTGCCTGTGAAGCAGGTTACAACTTCGTCCACATATTTAGTGGACTATTAAATCTTTGCACCAGTTATGTTTACCCACTTTTGTAGTTTTATCTACCTGCCAATAGATGACGTTTAGGTTGTCCCACTTCCATTTGTATTTCCCATTTCTAGATTCGTAAGATATTCCATTTAGAAAATTAGTTTGAATTATTCGTCCGATGAAGTCACTGCATTTAGAGAAACAATTGTTATGTTTAACGAAATATAGTGAAAATCAAAAACCAAAGTTTTATTTACATCATAGTTTTCAAATTGTTGAATAGAGAAACATTAACAGTATATATCAGATAGAATATCTCATAAAAATTTCTTTGAGAAGAGGGTTGCCATTGATTAATTCCCTAATAATAAGTTTTCCATTCAATACGTCTTGAATTACGCGAATTCCAAGAATAGTTACGTAACTAACTGGAAGATTCTTGTTAGTGGGGTTAAACGCAACGCATTGTCAGTTTGTTCGCACCCCTAACTCCACCTAGCATTTCGTTATACCGAAATTCCGTTTTCGGTTTGGCATGGATTAAACGATATAATTTGGCTCATCTCTGATTAACAGTAGTTAGTTTCAATTAATTCCGGATGGGTAGTTCTGTCAGTCGAGTTATGGACTACGTCAGCTATTAAGTTTACGTCGAACAATCAAAAATTTCAGCTGATAGTAACAGAATTTTTAAAACGTCTTAGTGAACATCAACAGTAGCTAGACTACGAATTTTCGACGACCTTTGAGTATTTGAAATAACGCTTTGAATGAGTATTAGTGAAGAAAAAAAAAGTCGTGAGAAGTAGAGCTCCATCACTAAAGTCGTTTTTACGCGAGAAATACATTGCGTCGAAATGTGATTCTAACGGATTGAAATATATTTTGAAAAATCACGCTTATAGCAAATATAACTGAATAGTAGAAAATAATTGATTTCACTAAAAAATAAATTCTTGAATTGAATCGTGATTGAGGCAAAGAGTTGGAACCAACGTAAAAACGCACCTCAACATCAACTCCATCTACGTACCAAATTTCAACGGTCTATCGTTGAAAAAAATTTGCGAAGTGCATCGCGCACTGATCGAAATTTTGAACGGAATGGTCACCACGAAATGCAGCGCGGTTGAGAAAAAGAGTTGAATCTAAAAAAGGATTTTAGGTCAACATAAACTCAATATACGTACCAAACTTCAATTCTCTAACTCAATCTGCAGAAGCAATGAAGTTCGGAAATGTTCCAAAAACCACGAAAAAACATTTACGTAAAATGGCGGCGGTTCGAAAAATTTAACCAAAATTTGATAGTTTCGTTTTGTAAAAAAAAACAATCCCAGGTAGAAGTAATCAGCTCGTTTGGTGTGATACGAAACGCTGGATATGTAAATATGTACCGAAAAGGACATTCATATGAAAATTAGAAATATCTATGTAAAAATGGCAGTTGCAGAAATTTACTCAAAATTTGATACTTTTGTTCTGCAACGGGAACAATCCCAAGGTACCAACTTTCAATTCATTCGACTCGATGGGAGCCGCTGGAGAAGTCAATATGTACCAAGAAATACATATATAATTATATATATATATATATATATATATATATATATATATATATATATATATATATATATATATAAAATTAAGTGAACTAGGACATTTATTTGAAACTAATCAAACGAACCTCCTAGCGGAGCTGGTTATAAGAGTTCACGAAGCATCGAAATATCAACATCTACCCCAGACGGTAATTGTTCGAAATGTTAATTTGTTTATCACAATCGATGGAAATTGATAGACAGACTGTTTCGCCCTTATCGGGGCTCATGAGTATCATCCATCCACCAAGAGTGATAACCAAACCAACATTTCAAACGGTCATACATATTTCTTCTAGTAACTCCATGACATATAAATATGACACAGCGCCACCAGTCGGAAACAATTGAACCACATCTTTCAGAACAGAAGAAAACATTTCGGCAACGAGAACTAGTACGTCCGGAACACACGAAGGTGGCTACCGAAATGTTTTCTTCTGTTCTGAAAGATGTGGTTCAATTGTTTCCGACTGGTGGCGCTGTGTCATATTTATATGTCATGGAGTTACTAGAAGAAATATGTATGACCGTTTGAAATGTTGGTTTGGTTATCACTCTTGGTGGATGGATGATACTGATGAGCCCCGATAAAGGCGAAACAGTCTGTCTATCAATTTCCATCGATTGTGATGAACAAATTAACATTTCGAACAATTACCGTCTGGGGTAGATGTTGATATTTCGATGCTTCGTGAACTCTTATAACCAGCTCCGCTAGGAGGTTTGTTTGATTAGTTTCAAATAAATGTCCTAGTTCACTTAATTGTATAACCACGGGCGTGTTTTCCGTTTAACACGAATAATTCTTACTTATATTCATTTGCCATTGCGATAAAATTCGGGGCGATTGCTGCCTGCGGTGTGTAATGTTGAATCACATCGAATTGATGTGTCAGCTTTACTCTTGCTTAGCGAATATGGTAGCCACCTTCGTGTGTTCCGGACGTACTAGTTCTCGTTGCCGAAATGTTTTCTTCTGTTCTGAAAGATGTGGTTCAATTGTTTCCGACTGGTGGCGCTGTGTCATATTTATATGTCATGGAGTTACTAGAAGAAATATGTATGACCGTTTGAAATGTTGGTTTGGTTATCACTCTTGGTGGATGGATGATACTGATGAGCCCCGATAAGGGCGAAACAGTCTGTCTATCAATTTCCATCAATTGTGATAAACAAATTAACATTTCGAACAATTACCGTCTGGGGTAGATGTTGATATTTCGATGCTTCGTGAACTCTTATAACCAGCTCCGCTAGGAGGTTTGTTTGATTAGTTTCAAATAAATGTCCTAGTTCACTTAATTTTATAACCACGGGCGTGTTTTCCGTTTAACACGAATTATTCTTACTTATATATATATATATATATATATATATATATATATATATATATATATATATATATATATATATATATATATATATATATATATATTTATTTATTTATTCGAATTGTTGTTGCCTGTGAACTATTTCTAATCTTCTGATAATTATTAGCAATAACAGGCTTGTTGAATCTTAGAAAACTCGATTTTATTAAAAAGTTGACGTTTCGCCACGACATTCGTGGCTTTATCAAAACTTTTGAAAAAATTGAAATTTCTTTGACATTTATTGATTTGAAAAAATTTGAATAGAAACAGACTACTCTGTTTCACTAAAATTTTTCGGCTGTGGCCGTATTCAGTCCAATATTAACATTCAAATCTGTTATGATTAGATGGTAAGGGAAACCACAGAAACCTTTACCCTCGTAATGTTCGAAATAGGTTCAAATTATTTTGATTTTGAAGAGTCAAAGAATAGGGTACTATTTATCTTTTTTTCAAACATTTCTCATTGCGGCTGTGGCCGTAATTAATAACTGGAGACGGCCACAGCCGCAATGAGAAATACAAACAAACAAAATAATTTGAACCTATTTCGAACATTACGTGGGTAAAGGTTTCTGTGGTTTCCCTTACCATCTAATAATAACTGATTTGAATGTTAATATTGGACTGAATAGCACGTAATAAATAACAAAGAACGGCCACAGTCGAAAAATTTTAGTGAAACAGAGTAGCCTGTTTCTATTCAAATTTTTCAAATCAATAAATGTCAAAGAAATTTCAATTTTTTCAAGAGTTTTGATAAAGCCACGAATGTCGTGGCGAAATGTCAACTTTTTAATAAAATCGAGTTTTTTAAGATTCAACAAGGCTGTTATTGCTAATAATTATCAGAAGATTATATATATATATATATATATATATATATATATATATATATATATATATATATATATATATATATATATATATATATATATATATACATGAAAAGTATTTCGTAAATCGTGGTCTAGGAGGTCCAACACGGATGGGAAAAATACTCCGGCACCTCACGTATAATAATTTTTTACTTTAGGATTATTCTCATTTTCTACTATGTTCAACCTATTGTCAACCTTCAATACTCTTTGTCATTCAACATACCAAACCTATCCATTAATAAGGCAGCAGGTACTGGACCCGTACTTGCTTCGTGCCAAACTGCCCTATTTATCTCATTGGTTAGTTTTAGATATTTGAAGTCAAGCAGGAGAAATTGTTTCATTGTCCTCTTCTTTCATATTATCGAAAAAGGACCAAATTGTTCGGACCATCGTAACAGAACTTAACACAGAATTTCGGTAAACCTGGTATTCAACATGTGTCATGTAAAACTTTTGCGAGACCACGGAACCGGCGTTAAACTCTAGGTCCCTAGTGAGGAGGACATTTTTCTTAATTTTTTTTTTGGATTAATGGGGCCGATACATGATGTAAATCAATAAACGTATTGAATCAATGGTTTATAAAAACAATCTACCTATTTATTAAATAATACACGCATGACGCACGTTTGGGTGACCATTCACCTTCTTCAGATGCTAAATGCAAACTAAATATATTTCTCCGTTATATCGGATACAAGAAATAAATAGATGAAAAATTATGTAGAAAGGGTGAATAGAAGAATGGTCACAAATAATTATTAAAATAGGAAAAACCCATACTAAACTGCTAGTCAGGTTGTTCGGTAATTTTGAAAAGATTCAGAGTTAGGCTTGTAGTATGATCAATGAGGCTATTCAATAGGAGACCTGAATGTTTGTATTTATTTATCTGTAATGATTCTAGAAAATTAAGTTTGATTCCTTTACTTTCAGCATTTAATATTTCCAAGTCAAAATTGAATGTGTGATTTTCTTGGATTAAAAGGTTTGCATAATGTGAATCCTACTTTTGATTAACAAAGTTTGTGTGTTATGAAATTCTGGCGTGAAAGCTTTTGAAAGTTCTAACAATATGAAACTTATCACAATCACCACAATTGATATTATAAACTCCTGATATATAACAATAAATCAGGAGTTCATAAAATTTGCCCA
Organism: Cynegetis impunctata; assembly: GCA_030704885.1. Classification (NCBI taxonomy): domain Eukaryota; kingdom Metazoa; phylum Arthropoda; class Insecta; order Coleoptera; family Coccinellidae; genus Cynegetis; species Cynegetis impunctata. The sequence continues at coordinate 197,351 of JARQZK010005073.1, forward strand.
TTAAAAATTTTTTCTGTTCCGTTTTTCATATTATAGTCCAGTCAATGACCATTTTCCCGTGTATTTATCCCATACAGCACCGATTTTCATAAAACATTGGATTTAGGTTCTGCTTACTATCTGTTTCAAAGTCCACCATATGGCGGGGGTTGCTTTTTCACTGGGGGTGGATGCCACCCTTTCTTGGGGTGAAAATTTGTTCATTGAATATAAGTGCGGAAATCGATACATTGACTAATTCTAAGCAACTGTTGTTTCATGAAGTTTTTTCTGAAAGTCAATACTTTTCCACATATTTGCGGGTGAAATTGTCGGTTTTTATGCAAAAAACCACGTTTTCAGATTCTTTTTCGCGAATAACTGGCAAAATATGCATTCACTCGCAGAAAATGTAGAGAGCAAATTTATAGCTTATGAAAAAAAGGAGATCGTGTATTTATTATATATACAGACCGAATACAAACGGAATTATTGTTCGTTGAAAGTTGACTGGTATTTTCAATCGCCAAAATGGAAAGTTTTTACGTACAATAACCAAAAACCAATGCATTTTCGGGGAAAACTTATGAAACTCTATTAGAGTTCTCTAAAAAAACCTTCATTATCATTTCTTATAAAAGTTCCTAGCATCAAAACTGAGCGAGTTATGAAGAGGATAATGTCGATTCCTATTTTTTCGTTGGAAAAAATAGTGAAAAATCTCACCCTCTCTTCCACCCCATTTGAAAAAAATCGTTGCCACTTAACAATTCACTTCATTTTTGTTTTTATAATACGCTCTGAGTGTTTGAACAGTTTAAATTACTTGCTTTTGAAAAAAATTGAGTTTGAAGAGAGAAAATCATTTTCGTAATTTAGCGAAAAATCGTCTTTTCTTCAAAATAACTCAAAAACTATTAATGATACGCAAAATTTTGTGGAGTACGAAATTGTATGTTTCTCTTATTTGAAAATTTGGGCGTTTTATTTTTTTTATAGGGTAAAAGTTGAGTAATATATGGCCATTTAAAGCTTGCGTGTGTTCGCGCAAAGTACCTTTTTTGAGCCCTTTTAGCATGAACCTTGAAAATAATATCTGAAAAAAATTTTGTTTAGATGTGTCTGTAGCTCTTAAAAACACCTACAAAATGCTTCTTTGAAGGACTTGATGGCTCAAAAACTAAGCCAGTTATGGGGAGAAAACAAAAAGCACATTTTCGTAGAAATAAGAATGTATATTAGTATATTGAAGAACATAGTAGTAAATATCAATCAACTTTCGACAAGCAATAATTCCGTTTGTATGTAGTCAGAATACATCATAAATACACGATTTTCTTTGTTTTCTATTATTAGCTATTATTTTGTTAGCTATTATTTTGCTCTCTATAGGTTTTTCGATTAAATACATATTTTTCCAGATAAATAATCTGAAAACGTGTTTTTTTTGCCAGAAAACCGACAATTTCAGTCGCGAATATTTCTAAAAGTATTGACTTTCAGAAAAAACTTCATTGAACAAAAGTTGCAAAGAATTAGTCAATTCATCTATTTCCGTTTTTTTAATCCCAAGTAGGGATGGCATCTAACCCCAGAGAAAAAGCAACCCCCGACACAGGGTAGACTTTGAAATAGATGTTAAGTAGAACCTTAATCCAAATTTTCATACAAATCGGTGCTGTATTGGATGAATACACAGTTTATACTTTTTTACCGTCATTTACTGGACTATTACTCAAACAGTGTGATTTTATATCCATCCCAAAGTCTGAGAGCAGAACTGTTCTGTAATACGGAAATATTATGGAATATTCCGTTATTATTCGACATAGAAATGGGGTAAAACCACGGGTACGCAATTCTGTGCTCATCAAAATCCAACCCCTATTCGTCAAATTTCATGAAACGAAGGGAAGCGGCGACGGCCTCATCGAGTGGCCATTGTTCTAGGACATCATCCCTTTCAATGAGTGGTAGTGCCGCATTTGACTTTCAAATAAGCCTCGTGGAAATGGTAGATTGAAATTAATTTCAACTCGTCGCTCTTCATTTCGTGCGATCGGGGATGAAATTAGCAAATAACAATATTTTGGGAATAAACCGATATGCAAATTAATCAAATTATACGAAAATAGATTAACTTGAGGAATATCCATAGGAAACGATTCTAGTGAGAACCAACTCAGGTAGATGATGAAAAAATTTATTTCCTATCTATAAGTATTTGAAGGTATAAGGTAATGGGAGAAGTTCATGCTATTATAAATATTATATTTAACGCAATACTATTAAAATATAGAACAAAACTAATAAATCACTAAAAAAAATTTTGAAATGCATCAATAAATGATTTAGAAATGGATTGTTGAAGTTTTCTTATTTTAGTAGGGAATGTGTATGGTCTCTGGCTTGCTTGTGATGTCATTCGACCAATCCAAGATCGCCGCACCACGAATCATTGAAGTATTAGTTTCAGAGTCGCACCAGGGCTCTTGCTCCGTATTTATTTATGTTGGACAATCGTTTGCTTAGTTTTTATTTCATGTATAATGGAAGAAGGCATAACAAAAGAACATATCTACTATTGAAAATTAAATATCCGCTGAAAACTGAAACCATGAAAAAACATCAACAATGTAAAATATACAGCGAAATGTGAAGCTCCAGTACAACTAAAAATGCACTTCGCGACTAAGTGAAAGGCTTTTTTATACATTGCTCAAGCAGATTTTCAGACATCTCAAAAAATTGATGTTTATGAAATCAAATATTTCATTGTATTACAATGTAGGGTAAAGTCGGGTTAGTTGGCGCACCTTTTTTTGTAACGGTGAAAAGAGCACTAAATCACATATAAGTATATCGAATATTTTACAAAGTGAGGATAGTAAACAGAAGTAAACAAAAATTAATGAAATAAGACAAAAATATGCTTTCTTGCCAACTGAGAAATTTTTATAGAAAAAGGCTTAATGAGTTATCTCTCCCACCAAGGGTGGGTAGTATGGCGCACTAAAAAAGTAATGCGATATTCATGCGGGTAACATGGCGCATACACAACTTTCGAACTAACCACTGGAAATGATTCATTCGGGTGGAGAACGGAAAATGAATTTATATTCAAATATAATAAACATAAAATAGGTGTTCAACTCAAAAATTACTAATCTCGTTTTTCACAACCAAGACACTTCTTTATGAAACTCATTCAGCCTTCATGTAATCATTGACGATACACTCAATTTTTAAATTGGAGGGAATGGGATTTATGGAATCTAACATTTAACACTGTATCTTCGTAATTATCTTTGTCCGTAATGTTGAATGCATTATTGCCTGCTGATTCGTGAATATTGAGAAAAGAATAATCTGGAATGGCAAGTCTGAAGGGAAAAAATCCTGTCCCTCTAAAGCTGGGCACAGCATTTTCAATTGTCACTAATCTGGAAATTAAAAAAATACCACCACGTAGTGATTACTTCCGAAATACATGTGATAAATGAAACTGGGTGGGAAAGTTGGAGGACACCATATCACCCAACAGTGCGGGTCAGATGACTCGAGCCGTCTTACCCACCAGGAGAGATAACACGTAGCTTCTAACTTACTTTTTAAATTCGCATTCAAGGCGTTATTTCAAGGTTAGTTATAAAGAGAAATGTTGTTCTAAGGTACTAGTGCAAATAAAGTTAGGCTACGATCAAGCAGAAGAAATTTACAACGTCCACAACTAGAGGAGAAATTTTTTCAAGCATTGATTAAACATAGTATCAATACTTTTTTCACTGTTAAGGACGTAACTGGCCACGATATTTTACCAACATATACTGGACATAAGCAAGATTGGCCAGAGGTAACCGGCATTCCATCTACTAGCACATAGACGAAATAAATTGAATGAGCCATCTCACCTGCTGCGCCATCTCACCCGACTTTACCCTATATACTTTGGCCACGTCAAAACCTATTTCATTGCGTTTGAAGATTTTTCGATTCTTATTTCAATACAGTGCAAAATACTCACTGTAGTTGAATATTTTTTCGAAAAGATATCGTTAACTTTCTACAGATTTCTTCGATAGTTGGAAAATATATTAACTGCTCCATTCGGTCAGCTATGAAGGGAAAAGTTTTATTTAATATTTCACTAACTGAGCTTCTACATACATCAAAATCTATAGCCAGACGCACATAGGAATTGTCTGAACGAATTTTCTTCAATGATATTAAAATATCTCTTACTAGACTAGCAACCTTTTCAAATAGTAGCTTCGTGAGAAAGAAAAAAAAATTCTTCTGGCAACTCCATATAAAAAATAACGTTTTTAGTTATTTTGTTTATGTCGTTGCGATATTGCGGCTTGATTGTATTTGAGAAAGAACTTGCTGAACTTGAACTGTTATCCGAAAATATTGATGCTTTTGAAGGAGAACTGCTTAGTGAGGAAAGTCTTGATGGAAAGTGATGAGGAGATTCATAAATGATTTGGGAGCACTTATTTCCTGTTCCTTTCGCACTTCATTTCTTGCGATTGTTTGCACTGACTCCATGGTTTCTCCTCTTATTTGGATGATTATCTGATTCTGTAAAAGTAATGTCCTCTGGTAGCGGATCCTCCGTTTCATTTAACTCAATTTTATCACACACAATAATTTCAAAAGATTGCAAGGAAGATGATTTACTTGAAGTCGACGGTACTTCTTTTGTTTATAGGTTCTCATAAAATACGATTCGAACAGCGCAAGTTAGGGACCATACCCAAACTACGTGACCCGTTCAGGGGGGGAGAGGGGTCTTCAAAATACTACGATTGGTCACAGGGGCGGGGGTAGGGGTTAGGCTTTTGTCACGTAGTCAATGTCCTCTGGAAACGTGTTCATTGAACATGATTGAGATAAAAGATAAATGTGAATAAAAGAAAAAATACTTTTGTTTTAGTGAATTAAGTTCCTGGTACATATGTTTTTTCTTCTTGATAATATTTTTTTCACCTGTAAATTATAGGTATGTACATGATAGCCCCAATTTTAGATATTTGTATGGAGTATCTCAACTATAGAAGGTAAAAAAAAATGGAGGGCGCATACTCAATCTCTTTTGTCGAGACAAATTCACTGGCGAAACCCAAAATTCGCTGTCTTCTTTAGTTTTCGAGTTATAAACAAAAATTTCATTTTTCCACCTTAAGACAAGTATGCATATCATGGTTGTTTGTGAAAAAAAGTACATTAAGAATGTCTCGTAATTTCACAAAAAACCATGATATGCACACTCGTCTGAAAGTCAAACTTTTGTTTATAACAAAATAAAAGACGATTTCATATTTTGGTTTTCGTCATTAAATTTGACTCGAGAAAAGAGATCAAAAATGCGCCCCCCATTTTTTGTATCTCCTATAGTTCGGAGATACCCCATACAAACATCGAAATTTGCCCACTCTGTACGCATTCTTATCGTCACGCCGCAAGCGTTGTATTAATAAAGACAAATATGAGCCAAATAATTTTTTTTCAACTTTGTCTACAAGAATATGATTAAAAAAATATTTATGAATTACTACGTGAAAACTAGAGGGGGAGGGAGGGGGTCTTGGAATATACTACAGATGGTCACCGAGGGGGGTGGGGGAGGGGGATAAAAAGTTGTCAAAAATAGGTCACGTAGTTTGGGTACGTTCCCTTACTATACAACAATAAATTTGTACGTACCTACTGGGCGAATACGCGCTGTCTCGTCTAGGTCAAATGACGTCACACGATAGAGCGCCCGTGGAACGAAATTATTCTTACAGGCACAACTTCAAAGTCCCATAACTTTTTTATTTCTAGAGATATTTTACTGATTCTTTCAGGTTTTTGTTTTATTTTACATAAATTTTTATAACCAGTCAGTTATAGAAAAAATGGAAACTTCTCCATTGACCATTTATTGACACATTTAGAAAAAAATTGGATACTCACATATATTTGACATTCTTAAAACAAATAATTGTCTCAAATATTCCAATCAAATGTTGAAAAAAAGTAACTTTCTTCGATTTCAAGTAAAAATATCCAAATATTGAATAATAATTATGTGAATGGGCTAAAAAAATAATTAAAAAATTTCAGGTAATTATGGAATTTAAACATTTAATATATGAGTTAAAAATTGAAAATTTACGATTCATATAATATATCAACAGGCAAAGTGAATTTGTACTTCTGCCGTTCTCCTGTTCCTGGAGTGGGCAGAACTCCTAAAATACATCTTTGGTTATCGTTGATGTCATTCTCATTATAAACTAACATTGTTTTGTCCAATTTATACATTTCATAGACATAACTTTGCTTCTATTCTGCTTTCTTTTCTGCTGTAAATCTGTTGTATAACACACATAACATATCTAAATATTATTTTATTACGTTTCCCTCCAAAATACTTCACCAATATATAATCCCTAACTGAGAGATTATGACTATCATTTTCGTTTTTAACACAAATATCTACATCTTTTGAACTGTGTCCACTACCAACCCACTCTTCTTCATCTTCTGAACTGTCTCCTTCTTCTTTTATTTTTTGTTTCATTGTTTTTTCAAATAGTTTTTTCTTCTCTTCCGCAATCCTCTTTTCTTCCAATTCACGCTTTTTCTCAATTTCTTTTTTAGCACGGTCTCCAGGCATCTGATGTAATTGATTACAGATGGGATTTTTTCTCTCATATTACGTTTCTTTTCAGGCTTTGGATTTGGCCCAAAAGAGGCTCTTTTAAATGGCGTGGATACATTATGATTGAAAGATGTACCTACTAGGTACTACATCAAGTAGAACATCTTGAGCACTTTGGTGTGTGTCTTTTTGTGGTATACATTGAATAGGATGTGGTATACATTGAAAATGAACTCTCTCATTAATTTCAATTTCTCTTTTTAGTGTAAATTATCTTTTGAAATCCAATAGTATTTTATCTTCATGAAAACAATTTCTAATTTGGGCCTCAGTCACAGATTCCCTACATGGTGCTAAGGTTTGGCAAATTCTTTGCGATATTTCTGGATGTCATTTCAAAAACAACCTATACCATTTATCAATGGGTCGGTTGTCATTTTCAGAACGTTTTTACTTTCTTATTCCTTCTTTATTTTTTTGAACAGAAACAATTAATTGTGTCTTCATGACAGGAAAGTGTCTGTCCGCTAACGCTAAAATCCATTCAACTGAAAAGACTCCTCTTCAGTAGTTAGTATAGTTGCTGGTCCTGGAGATCAAACTAACGGAGATCTACCCTTTTTTTCATGAAGCCGCGTAGTTCTAGACATACCATATATTTTAGCGGCTTTGCCACAGAGAAGAGAACACCTCTCTTCACATCTTCTGAAGTTTGACCCATATTATCCAAAAGTATAGTTCTTTCTTGAAACCATTCCTGAAAAATTATTCAATATAACTATTATTGACACTTTGTAACCAGTTATTGATACTCATGTCAATATTTGGTTGTGCTGATTTTTCCGAAAAAAAATCGGCACGGGCAGCATCCACATACAACGAACTTTTACACTGTATTGAATTCTCCAAAAGAACGTGAAAACCAAATATGGACATATGTGTCCATAAATGGTAAAATAGATTTTCAGTAAACCAATTATTGACATGCAAGTTTTTGAACAGATACTTAATGCTGTTTGTTTTGAAACTGTGTGTGGCTTATACTGAACCTTCTTGGGACAGAAATAGCTTACTTTCATTAATACAGCAATCAACATCGATCCTATAAATTTTTGAAAAAAGGTACTTACCTACCTTAAATTTCAACGTAATTATCACTTAAATTTCACAACATTGGATACTCGACCACACATGTTCCACTCATACACTGGAATTAATTCCCGCAAAAATATTGTGGCGAGCTACAGGGTTGTCTAATTTATCTAACTAGTCATAGTTGCTACTTATTCAATTTTATTCATGCATAAATTCTTGAAATTTAACATTTTGCAGAATACTGTCAATGTATGTTGTGTGTCAATAAATGGTCGATTACCTTACTCGCGTTTTTCTTTGTCAAGATTTTGTAAAATTTTACTATAGCTTCGACTTAGTTGTAGTCAGCGATTTGAAATATACAACTAACTATGAACCATTATTGAAAAAATTGAGCTTGAATTTTACCTTTTTGTGAGCTTTAAGGTCGAAAAAAACAGAATTTCAATTGAGTCAATAGTTATTATTTTATCATATTCATATTTAAGTAAACTTTCATTTCATAGTGAAAAAAGAAGAGCAAGGAATTAGGCTAGTTGTAGTCAAAATGTTTTTTAAAAATGTGTGCTTTTTCAATACTATTGAAACATACATTAAATATTACAAGTTAAAAAAAACAAACAAAATATGATAATGTAAAATAAACTTTTGTCTATGTATTTTAGGAATTTATTAATATAATTCCATAAGAAGTATTCATTTGTATTTATATTTTATGCTTCCTGCACAATAGAGAAGAAGCTAATTCAACTATTCAACACCAGTATATAGAACACCGTAAAGAGCTAACGGAGTTACTCAAAATTAATTGAACTCAAATTGAAAACTGATGTTATTTTGTCAACTTGCGAAAAAAGGAGAAAAAATTTTTTTTAATGAATTCTTATACACGTCTGTACTATAACACATTCATTATGCATGTGCTTCCGAAAGTATGATAATACCTATTATTCCTTAATGAATAATGGTTCATTATTTACTGCATGAAGTCAAACTCAGGACGTATATCTAAACTAAATTAAAAAATATACTCAAACGGAGATGCAAAATTCCACATTTCGGAAGTTACCTACCAAACCAAAAAAAAATATTCTGGAAATAGCTTCCACAGATCTTCTGCAACTATCTCTGTTAACGCAGATGGGATATAAAGGCATTGAACAGACTTAGTGGATGGAAATCCAAAGCGGTATCTGAAATCTACATTGAAGAATCAATCAAAAATAAAAATGAACACTGCTGCAAAAATTTCAGATTCGATTGCAATTGCAGGCCATTTATGTAGTCAGCAGACTTAAGAGAAGCAAGTACTCTCTACAACTAACCAAAATATCAATGTGGATAGGAAGTCAATTCATGCCAGAAATCTACACATCTTTGTAAATCCCAATAATTCAATTAATATTAATAAATAATATCACTCAGGTAGTTTGAATATTACATATTGCTAATGTCAATAATTTCATAAAATAATTTTTTTTAGAATTCCTAGTTAAATGTATTTGTCAGTCGTGGGCAAATTATAGTATTCTACACGCATGTAATATTACTCACTTAGATGATTTAGAATACTCGTCTGCGGCTCGTGTTGTACACTACATCGTTTGTTGTATAATAGCTTTACCATTATATGTCCCTTAAATAATATTCTATTATGTAGTCCGGTTTAAAGATTCTTCTACGGAAATCATTAATGATGAATTTTGTTAAGATTGTTCTCGATTTGAATATGAATTCTGATACGAAGGAATTTCTATACTTATTATTTGAAATACCAACACTAAATATTAACGACTACCATTCAAGTATCAACAGAGTACAGCTCAGTATAGTAAATCGGGCAGCAGTATGCAATTAGAAGTACTTTGGAACGATTCAACTAACAATATATTATGCACAATTAGTCAGCAAACTTTAACGAGTAAGCGTCATTTATGCTTTCAATTTTGAGCTTTAAATACATTAATAGCTCCATCTGAGTTTGCGTCTTGACATTTCCTTCAACCAGGGAACAATATCAGATATCAGAAGCAAGCAGAACGAATGAATAGGTGTCTAATAGAATTAGAAAGCTGCTCTCGGGCTATATTCCAAGTAGTCTTATTTGACAATTAATGAGAAGGAAGTCGAGAATTTTCCCTCATTCAATTATCGCCTTAGGATCCTCTAGGTGGAGAAGCAAGAAAACTAATAATTTGCATTAGGAATTTCTACATCCTTTTCTCTGATAAACAAAAATTTGGTTATTGAGTGAAGCCTATTTTGGTTCGAACTGAAAATATGTATGAAGCTACTGTTACCAGATTGAGCATTTTCAGCCGGAGTTAATGAATCAATTTCTTTTTGAGTGTAATGCTTTTGGATAGGACTAATAGGGCGTTCCATCGTTACCATATCTGAAGAACATTCGAAATTCTATATTATTTAAAGAACAGACTCTAATACCACCAATTCCACGAAATTTCAGAATTGAAAATTCAATCTGCCGTCAAATAAAACATAGGATTTTCCACGACTGAAATGAAAATGGTGAACCTCTCAATTCAGGGAACAATGAACCTCTCGGTATGAAGGCAATAACTACAGCAAGCGAAGACCCTCTCATCGTTTCAAACGCATCATAAAAAGTTCATTGTTAATTGGCAAATGGCAAAGAGTAGCTAAACAAGTGGCTCTTTCACGTAAATGCCGTTTGCGAGAAGGCCTGGGACAAGGTAAGTGGTTTTAAAATGCTTTGAAATGTGCCCAAACAATTCAGCATTGGGCCATTCAGACGTATAAACGATAGCATATTATTTTCGTTCTGCCAAATCTGAAGTTTTAATACTTCAATATTTCCACGACGTTGAGAAGAGGAAAATCTCCTTAGATCTTTACGAGCGAGCGCTGTTTGCTTTTGTTCTAGGGCAGACTCGAAACGTGTATTGATAAGAATAATTTTCCTTTTACGACTCTGCAGCATGATGGAACAAACTGGCAGCCGTTTTTCCCCCGATCTGGAAATGCTAAGTTTGGGATTGAATGTTTACGGTGGCGTATATGGCACAGATATTTTATAGCACGTTCTATACTTTAGATTGTAGGAAAACAAATAATTTCTACGAACAGATTGCCATAGTCGCAGAATGATAGGAGGTCGTAAATTTTCTTTCAAGATATCTGATTCAAAATAAACTCTTGAAAATGCTCAAGTAGCAGAAGGAAAAAATTCTACAAATATGACATAAGTGTGAGTTTGGAATGTGTCATACTCACTACAATGTATTTCATAATATTGAACTTTTATCGAATGGATTAAATAATATATGTTTACTATTGAATGATATTTAAAACTGATTTCTATATACATATATATATATATATATATATATATATATATATATATATATATATATATATATATATATATATATATATATATATGTATATGTATATAGAAATCAGTTTTAAATATCATTCACTATATATATATATATATATATATATATATATATATATATATATATATATATATATATATATATATATATATATATATATATATATATATATATATATATTATTGACATATATATATATATATATATAAATATATATATATATATATAATAATATTATAGATTCAATATATTATATATAATATATATCAATATATATATATATATATATATTTATATATATATATATATATATATATATATATATATATATATATATATATATATATAAATATATATATATATATATATATATTTATATATATATATATATATATATATATATATATATATATATATATATATATATATATATATAGATATATGGAGGAAATTAACTTCGTCTATGTATTTTTTAATTATTATTCATTTTGTTTTTATTTCTCTCTCTACCATTATATTTCTAAGAATTATTTTTTCATATTCCTTCAAACTAAAATATAATTTTGCATTTTTGTACTCATTCAACAGTTTCAAAAAGGCGGAGGTTTTCTTGCCTATTCGGAATAACGATTAGGCTATCCTCAGGTTATTTAATGAACGCTCTTCAAAAGCATATATTGGTATAATGTATGTTCACTTCCTTGTTCCACTTTCAGCACTCGCAACAGGTATGGTATAATAGTGCTTTCATCGTAAAATATAATAGATAGAGTCACTTCTGGTAGGGAATAATGGTTAATTTGAATTTACCGCTGAAAATGGCCGCCATGTCAAACATGCAAGATATTCATTTTTGTTGAAAATTGGGTTAGCTATTTAGATTTAATATTAGTGAGAGGCTCCCCCGCCTATTAAATAGATCCGTGAAAACTATAGATCGATGAAAATATAGTTTCCCGAACCACGATGAGTGCAAAGCCTGTCCCTGCCTCTGTCGAACGGTACGCGACGCGTCAAGTGCTGAGCCCGTCCCTGCCTCTGTCGAACGGGCGCGCCATCTGCTCAGTGTCAACCTGTAGTTTGTGCGGAATGGGTAGAATACTACTATACTCTGCCGTGCCGAAACTTCTCGATAGAATTCGACCCGTCCAACTGTCGGCTCGAAAGGCGGTCACGTGAATTCTAGTCCATGGGAAGCGAAAATAGTTCTTAAGAGTCCGGAATGCATCCGTTTTAGCGAATTTCGGAGAAACGTCAAACTTTAAACGTTCGATATCGAAAATCGGCGTCTCGGATCGAGGCGAGACGTAGCCTAAGCACTACGGAAAGGACGCGAGCGATCGACGGGGCCCTTTGGGCCCCGCGATTCGGGGCCGATCTCCTTATCTCGGCTTCATAAGTTTGCCAAAATGCGGCCTTCGGCCGCCTGCATTTTGGGCAGTCGAATTTGGCGAAGCAATTATTTATTTAGTTTTATATATTATTCAGTACGTCTGGCAACAGTGTTCACGATTGACGTCATATACAATTGATGACGTACACGCCAACGGTCGCTGGACAGACTATAGGCAACTATTTCAGCCTTATTAGGCACTCATCTCTATCACATATCAATATATTGCAATGAACCAAATAAATGTCTCAACACTTGAGAATCCAAACGATTGAACTACGTAGCGTGTAAAAATCACATATCTACGTCATCTGTCAGAGTTGCCAAGTTCCTACACTTCTAGTCAGATAATAATGATTTAAGTGTTGATGAACAACTTCGTCGTCCTAAAAACTGCCAAAACAGTGCTAAAAGAAGGAGATATTGTTGATATTAATTTCTAAATAGCTTTTTCCTCAAGCTCGCTGTCGTAATCGAGATTTACGCTCATATATATATATATATATATATATATATATATATATATATATATATATATATATATATATATATATATATATATATATATATATATATATATATATATATATATATATATATATATATATATATATATATATATATATATATATATATATATATATATATATATATATGTATATATATATATATATATATATATCTCAAAAAACTCGATTTTATTAAAAGTAAAATTTTGATAAAGCCACGAATGTCGTGGCGAAGCGTCAACTTTTTAATAAAATCGAGTTTTCTGAGATTCATAAAGCTTGTTATGGCTAATAATTATCAAAAAGTTAGAAATAGTTAACAGGCAACAACATTTCAAATAAAGAATTATTTATATATATATATATATATATATATATATATATATATATATATATATATATATATATATATATATATATATATATATATCTTTATTCATTCTGTTCACGTTTTCAAGGAAATTGTAACTATGCCTGATGTTATACCCATATAAGTATCTCATTTTATGTCTAAATTATATTGGTGCTACAAGTTCTATACATACAGAGAGTGTACTTTATGTTTCCGTTCGCAAAAGAGACTTTCGCTCCTATTAAACTTACCACATCTAATTTAATCTCGTACAGACGTGAATCCGACAGAACATGAAAAGTTATCCAGTTATCCACTTGTTATAAATTTCTCTCCCGTAACGTGACAGCAGTTCTACATACTCCCTGTTTTATATTCCGTACAACCGCATTGAACGGGCGCATAGTTCGTGGCCGTCCGTCGTCCGCTCGTCTCTCTGCCTGTGTATTTTCCCGCGAACTTTAACCGCGTTATTTAATAGAAGTACGTGGTGAGTTGATTCTATGGCTGAATTAGCGTTGGTGGGTGCTATATTGTACGTCTCGCGAAAATTGAATATCTCTTCGTCCGTCCGTAGTAAAATGAAAACAACGATTACAACAGTTGGACAAAGTTAGTCCTTTGTTTCAATTGTCGAGATTCGATTCACACAGAAATGTGTGAAGAGAAAAGAATTAGTTGAGAAATTAAAAATATAGAACTAGGCGCAAAAGAATAATAATTCACGCGAAAAATCCGGAAAATACTGTTTTTGTGGACGAATAAACAAAAGCGAGTACTGGGAGTTTGCGTGTCCGACAAAAAGGGAAGTTTCTGAGTGCTTACCAAACGGTTAGGTACCGGAAAAATAAATTTTTTTGAAATGTGGGTGCGGCTAATAAGGAGCTATTTTAATAGATAATAGTTGCTTCATAATGAATTAGGCGTTGTGTGATAATGGTCATTATTCTCCTCATTAATTGACATTGAATTTCAGCTAATCGCATGGTGAAACATGCTGAAGATCGACAAAAACATCATCTTATTCGGGCACCTATTAGGTACTCATTACCAAAACTGTACCTAGTCTGGATAATGTGTTAATTGCCCGAAACATGTCGAGAAATTGTTAGTATTTGCACACTGAAATGTTGAGCTAATTAATGTGTGTTTTATTCCAACTTACGAGAGGATAGTTATATCTCAATTAATAATTGCAATTTTATTTTATTGCGAATTTTTTGTTTATGATCTTGGTTAGTTCGATAAGATACTAACAGAAGGCCGCATAAGGTAGTTAGTATCTACTAACGCTTTAAGTGTTTCTGAGGACAAAGTATAAGTCAAATTTATATTATAAGAAATACAACAATGTTTCTCGGGTCAGATAGATGGGTAGATGGATAGATAGAATGATAGAAAGATAGTAAGATAGATAGATAGAGATACATGAATAGATAGAAAGATAGATGAAAATAATTTATATGGCAGAACAATGTTTGCAGGGTCCACTAGTATATATATATATATAAATATAATAATATATATATATATATATATATATATATATATATATATATATATATATATATATATATATATATATATATATATATATATATATTTATATATATATCTATATATATACACGAATTAAGCTGGCAAATTCATAAGAAGTGTATGTTACAAAATAATTAAATTGAATTTCTGAAAAAAAAGTTTCTAATAATGACTACTTATGCGCATTCGTGATTTGATATAGTCGGTACAGCGAGACTTGGCGTTCACGTCATCAATCGTATATGACGTCGATCGGAAACAGTATTGCCAGACGTAATAAATAATCTTAAATCTGATTCGCTGACCCAATTTTCAATAAAAATGAGATATAGAGGTTATTTCGGCGACTGTCACACGTGAAAGTCGAGAGGGTCCGACAACATTGCAAATTTTGAAATGACAACTTAACATTCAATTCAACTTATTTTCATCATTACCCGGAATGTTAATTTTTCTTGACGGATACATAGGATTTGATATGTTATGGACAGAATATTTGTCGAAATGAATGATTCGGTCACTATCACCTACTACTCTTTCAGAAAATTATTAACGCAGATATGAATTTTGACAATTTCGAATTTCATTTATTTGGGTAGGCTGCATTGCATCGTTATTTGCGCACGTCTGTGACGTGCACGCCAATTCTCGCTGGACTGACTATATTAACGTTCAAACTATCAATGTCAAGCACATAATATTCAAACTTGAGAGAAATACTTTCGAATATCAATCGTCAGTAGTATTAATTTTGTCATATGAGGCAACAAATAAAACTCAATTTGGATCTAGGGCATTCAGGATTGAGGATCACCTTGGGAGTTTCCATTTTGATAAATTTTTCGTAAACATACAGTTTAGGTATTACTAACCGTCGCTATTCACAAATGGCACGAAATAGAACGGTCGAGTTGATGAAACATTGAAATTAGAACTTTTTCTACGAACCGAAAACAAAATTTGGATGAAAGCCAATTTTCTTTCCGAAATTCGGGAATTTTTGTTTGCTATTTTCTTATAATATATTTAGTCAAACAATAATGCATTATAGGATAATTGTCAAGAGTCAAAATGTTGAAATTCATAATTTTTCAGTTTTCTACATATTTTCCATATTATTTCGAAACAACCATGTAGAATGACAATTTTTAGAAGTATAAATCGAAGAAGACTGTTTCATCGGCAATCTTTGACGTTAAACGAAGAAGAAGGAATCTTCTCATTTTTATGTTACATTATGACGCAGTAAAGAATTTGGATCATTAAATGCCAACTTTAGTCACAGTCACGGATACTCAGAAATTAATCATTATACACAGATTAAGTATACAATCCTCAAGTAACAACGAATATCAACGATTCTGTTGATTCCTGAAAACGACTAGTTTAAAGAACAATTCGATGTTCGATAACAAAGTCATATGAAAGCAGACCCAAATTACCTACGTAACTTCTTCGAAAGTACCAATTCTCACCTATCTGAATTTCTTCCATTTCTACCCGACTAGAATGAGAAACTTGAGAGAATTTGGAGAAACGAACACATTCAAATGTTATGAGATTTGACATCTTGGTCTTGGATTCGTATGAAAATCGGAAATACTTGGGATACATTGAATGAAAATCTGATTGCCGCAAACTGGCGTTTAGTATGCAAGTATTCCACATGTGAAGACAGATATCAACATGTATTGGCGATTTATATCTCAGAGTTAAATCTATGAATTGCATACTTTAGAACTGAATCAGATAACCGAAGGCATAAAGTCCAATTTCAAATCTAATTTATACAATTGTAGAAGTAGGTACTTCACTTTCGTCTTGAATATTGTGAAGGTTTTAATTTATTGATTTTACTTATATTCATATTGGACACGAAAATTTTCATTTTGTAGAAATTTTTTTTCGGTCAGTTTTAATATCACATAAGTGGAAGAGGCTGATGCATTGAATGAAGGTTATAATTATATGAGTTTAATTGAGAAATATCCAAATTTCTCTTGTCCACAAATGAATTGAAGATGCTGCTTTATAATGATCAAGTACCCTGATAATTCATCAAAGAGTCTTTTACAATAATTCAAACTTTATTCAATTATACTTCGTTAGTAGATGATTCATTAAACAACTTTTCTCATTCTAGTTTCGTGATATATTGATGACTTTAGTCCTAGGTATACCTATATCCTCGGGCATATTTTAATTGTAAATAATGTTGAGTCCAATTGAAATAATTTATGTTTTGGATTGATTGGGCCGATACAAGGTGTAAATTAATAAACATATCAAAACAGTGGTTAATAATAACAATTTACATATTTATTTGAAGAAATAACGCATGACGCACGTTTTGGGTGGAACTTCACCTTCTTCAGATGCTATAATGGCAAACTAACTATGTTTCTCTGTTATATGGAAAACAAGAAATAAAGAGATGAAAAATTGTGTAGAAGGGGTAAATAGATAGATTGTTAGAAATAATTATTAGAATAGGAAAAACCCAATTCTGAACTGCTAGTCAGGTAGTTCGGTAAATTTGAAAAGATTGAGGAGGGGGCTTGAAGTATGATCGATTTGGCTATTCAATAGGATACCGCAATACTTGTATTTATGTATCTGTAATGATTATAAAAAATTTTAATTCCCTTACTTTCAGCATTTAATATTTTAAAATCTAAGTTGAAAGTGTGATTTTCTTGGATTAGATGGTTTGCATAATGTGAAACCGACTTATGATTAGCAAATCTACGTTTGTGTTCTGAAATTCTAGTTTGAAAACGTCTGAAAGTTCTACCAATGTAAAACTTATCACAATCACCACAATTAATTATATAAACTCCTGATTTATTATCTTTATGGCAATTCGTTTATTAGTTTAGATATGTGGATAATATTAGGGTAAAACTAGGTAATACGCCTCAGTTGACAAAACGCCCCACTCGTCTAGTACGCACACTAACAAAGATACATCAAAGCACCCCAAGCGCGCGAGTCGCTTAGAGTGGTCCAACGTTATGGCTTACAAGTGCACATGTTATTTCGTATTAGTTTGAAAAATATTGAAAAAGTAGTTTTTTGGTATTCGGACAATTTGTGGTAAGTATCATGATTTTTTTATATTGAGTGATGAATATATTTTCCGTGTTAAACTCACTTGCACTGTTATAAAATACATAAAAACACCTATCATTTCTTGTTGCTTCGAACGTTATAACTTTAAATCTGTAGCTTTAACATCGGTGGGGCGTTTTAAAAATCGAAATTGATAATACGCCCCACTATTTGTTCTGTAAAATGCCCCAGTATTTGCATCACGTTTATACTAAATAGGTTTAGTATTTTTTATAGAAAATGAATCGCAAATACAAGAGCTACCAGCGTCATGGAGCGCAGAAGATTTAGATGAAGCCATGCAACGTGTCCGTAGCAAAGAAATAGGGTAAATTAAGCTTCGAGGAATTTTAAAATACCATCGAGAACCTTGAAAAGACACCTTATCTGTGGTGAGTCCAAAGGACCCCTTGAACGGAAGCCAGTTTTTTCGATAGAATAT
The DNA here is from genome assembly GCA_030704885.1 of Cynegetis impunctata. NCBI lineage: Eukaryota > Metazoa > Arthropoda > Insecta > Coleoptera > Coccinellidae > Cynegetis > Cynegetis impunctata. The sequence goes on from JARQZK010005073.1 coordinate 215,803, forward strand.
GAGAAGTTAGTGACCCATTTTAAAATACTAGAAAGGTTGTATTCGCTCCGGAAAGAAAAGATGTAAATAATTAATGGCATTCCAACTTGCTGAAAAATTCAATATCAAAAACCCATTTTTAGAAAATTCGGAATTAGCAGGAAATATATGGTTTGCAGGATTTATGACTAGTTATCCAGAATTAAGTCAAAGAAAATCGGAAGGCTTTTCACTATCTCGAGTCTAAGGAGTCAATCGGAAGGACGTCCAAGAATTTTTTGATTTATTTTATGTCTTGTGGGTCACCTATCAGTTACGTAACACCCAAAATGGGTTTTTAGTAGGATTTATCAAAGAGACTGATTTCTGAGTTCAATATAAGTGTTATTGCTTTGTCCAAAAATGTTATGAATACTCTGGGGCATTTTGTAAAAGGTGTGAGGCGTATTACCTGAAGGTCGCTTTGCAAAACGCCTCATCATGGGTTTAAAAAAAAATAGAATATTGCGAAGTCTGTAATTACTTATATTGTTATATAATTGCCATATTGTAGAAAAAGAACCAAATAATGGTCCAAAATAAAAAACTTGATTATATATTTTTTATTTTTGTCGTTTTATTACACTTAAAAAAAAAGTGGGACGTATTACCTAGTTTTACCCTATTTGTTGTTTCACTGGTACTCTTAGTATTTCCTAAATTATTACCGGTACGATAAGCAATGTTAATGTTGTGCTTAGATACGAGAGATTTAAGTTTTCTACTTGAATTTCTGATGAAAGAGTGGCTGTTATATTTGATATTATTGTTAGTAAGGGGGTACACCTGGCTAATCGCATTTTTGAACAACTTTTTATCTATCATGTTGTCTATTATAATGGGATCATAATTATTATTTACGGCAACTTGTTGAATTATCCTTTTCTCGATGTTAAAATTGACGTTTGAAATTGGAATATTTACTATGTACCATACTATTGAAAGCTGCCATTTTGTGTTGGAATGGATGTAGTGTCATATATATCCTTCGTTTTAGTCGAATAAATCGAAAATGATATAATTAGCTACCTTTGAGGTTTATCGAATAATTTTCAATTGTTGAAAATGATTTAATTCATATGTTTTCGTAAGTTTCGGATGTTCATATCATAAGTTCGTCTGACAATTATTGGCAAGAGGATCGAGTCGAACTAATATCGAGACTGCCTGTAATATTCCATTACCCTAATCGTATCAGAAAAAGCGAAAAACCACCTCACCGCCGCCTCGTGGCCTCCCACACTGCGCCCTTCATCCACGTTGGCGGCGTCGTTCGGATCAAACATAAATATTTTATCAGGAGGAAAGGTTAAATCCGTCCTACGATAAAACGTGCAAAAATGTCGGCAAAGGAAAGGCCCGATCCCAGGCCCCTCTGGAGCCCTCGTCATAATTTAAAATGCAATTTCACGGGAAAAACGTGACACAAAAATGTGGAAATCGTCGGCGGCGACCGGAAAATACTCCTTTCGAATGTAGAAAAGAACGAGTTTTTTCAGTTGCATAGCGTGCATTTTCGCAAAATATTTATTTATTCATTTAATTAAAGGGCCATGTCATTTTACATTTATGAAACTAACCTACCACAAACTATCTCTACAAAAAAAACTGAAAGTTACAATTTAAAATGACCAAGCAACATTTTCACAAAATATCATTAACACTAAATATCAATAAACAATTCCATGTCAAAATTTCACTCTAGTGCCTGTGTTTCAAAGTAGTTTTTAAGAGAACAAACAGAACTTGAGAAAAGATGAACCTCACAGGCATTTGCTAGGCGCTGTGCTCTCATTAAAGTACTATTATAACAATAACTAGTTGAAGCAAAACTGATGTAGAAGACTTTACTCGATGTTAGTACCACTGGACTACAATTGAGGCTGAATTTTCTCAATAAATATTTATAATCAATAAAATTATTCACCATTTTTTTCAAAATTTTTTCTACGTAATTCTAATGACCTCATGTTTATTCGCCTCTGGACTTCATTATAATTATTAAATGTTGATGGTAAACTCATTTTAAATGCTATCCACTTAAAAAATTTCCTCTGTACTCTTTCAATATTATTATTATGTATGTTATAGGCTGGAGACCATACCACTGAAGCGTACTCACATTATACTCCTCCCATTAGCACAATACACGTTCTTCATTACTTCCAAATTGTTAAAGTTTCTTATTGATATTTTAATGAATCCTAGCAGTTTGAATACTTTATTCATAAAATATTGTATATGTGGAACGAAATTGAGTTTCTGGTCGAAATACACACCTAGTCCCTAATGATGTTAACTTCTCTTAATACCTTTTGGTTCAAAATATAACCAGTATAATTCTATGATTTTTCGTAAAGATTGAGGAAAAGTTTTAAATGCAAGCGTTCGATATTTTGTTTGAAATGTTAATTTTGCTCATACATTGGCGTTCATCACAAGCTGAAGAAGATAATTATTATTTTTGATTTCCAATAATTGTAGGAGGTGCAGTATTTATATAGGGCTGTAACATTATCAAGAGTTGATAGGGGTAATATCACGTAAATACACGTATGCTGCCTTTTTGTTGGTACCGGATACGAACCCCTTGGTCAAATTGTAATTGGTTGTCAAGAGTTATTTAGAGTTTCCCTCAAGGCGCAATTGAGTTATAACTCTAAAAAACTTGTCTCCCATTTGGAAAGAATGAAAACGTGCTTTTGCATTTTTTTTCTCGAATGTTCAGCTCAAATTTGTTTGCCAGATGATGATTATTTTGATATTGATTTTATAATTTGTGAATTTTTTTCATGGAATATCATTGATATTGAGCTAAAAATATCATATATTAATACCTTATTATATACATTCTTTACAATAAAGATTACCTATTGAAAACTTGACTCACCTCTGATTTGCCCTTTGACACACATTGTGCAACATTCGTTGGATCCAGGTTCAAAGCGTCTCTCTGAAAATTAAAAACAATAATGAGGAAAATTGCTTGAATATATTGAAAATACTCGAATGACGTATACATAGTATCGATCTTTGATGAATGATTGAGATATTATATATTATTCAATGGTTTCAACATAATTTCAGGAAGGTACATAAGTATAAAATTAATAAGAGCTTCTATTTATTTCCTTCATTACTTAGGGTATCATGGTTATTTGATTGCAAGGTACTTCAAGACTTCAAATTTATTACTTAAGGGCCTTTAAAATAAATTTTAGTTTGAGTTCACTTCTTTGGAAGTATTGCAAAAAATTTTTTATTTCAACAAATTATACCGGGGATCACCTAAAAGCGCCTAAAAGTAACATCATGTACGCTTTCTTTAGTATAATGGCAAAGATGTTTATTTAAAAATTTGATGGTTTCAGGGGCAACTAAGAATAATCACTGTATGTAATGCTTCATGAACCATTCACGAAGCAACAGCTTCAACTCAAGATAAATGAATAAAAAGTTATGAAAGTGATAGAAGTGCTAAAAGAAATACTCTATTTCTTTTCTATGACAGCCACAGAATAGTAAACGGGGTTATATTCATTTATTGGCATTCAACAAAGTTTCTACTTATATTTGCTATTCGCATTTGCTCCCCAATGGCCTCACTGTCCAATAAATTCCCTTTTCCCCGCTAACGTTTATGGGTTCTGCAGTATACCTGGTGCAATTTACGTCCAATTAGAATTTAATTTTCATGTTGAAAATCGTTGTTTTCGTGATTCAATTGTTCGAAAACAATCGGGTGTTAACGAAGAAGATTCGATAGATTTTATCTAATTTAACTTCAAAATTATATTTCAATTCCTGAGGGGTTAGTGCGCTTCCATTTATATATACGTTCATGCAAATGAATGACAAAAGCATCTGTATATAATTTTTATGAAGGAATGTTTCAAACGTTCATTTAACAGTAGGTAAGGAAAGCTTCAGCTTGTGCAATCCTTCATTTAGATCTTTGCTGTCATTCAGATCTCTGGTCTACTATTTCAATTTTATGAATAACTCAAGATGAATATCCAACATTGCTAGGTTTGAATAAAATGACAGTTGGTGAATATTTAAAATCGATATAATAAAAATTCGTAAAAAAACAAAATGTCCGCAGTTATAAAATTGATAGCAGTAGTTGTGATTTTACATTAGTTGAACATTCAGAAATCTCAGAACACAAACATAGTTATGAAAATAAAACTGTGGACTCTCATTGTGAAAATCATTCAATTGAAGACAACCACTCATTTATCATATCAATCATTCAAAGTGATATCGGGTGTACAGGAAGGGTGAGTGCAGTTCAAAACTAAAATAAATGAACAATTAGAAATGTTTCAAGAAAGTTTTTATTTTCATCATCGAGCTGTAGTCTCTAGAACACTATCTACTCAAAATTATGTTATCTAAATGACATTCATTACGCTCCTGAAACTCTTCTAATCTAATGCGAAGATTCATAGTACAGATTAAAATGAAGCCTGAGATAACAATGGCATGTCTGCTGTGATATTCTGCTTTAATTGCGTTAATACCCTCATCTTATTTTTGTACACTCCATCTCTAAGAAATATTCAAAGGAAGTTAGGTCTGGATAGCGTGATGGCCAGTTAACATCAGTTCTTCGCGAAAACAGGTTATTGGGGAATAATTCTTTTACGGATTCAATTGAGTTGACAATTGCAAAAATGGACTCCCAAACCTATATTGCTCAATATTCCCAGTTAGTTCTGGACCTCTACGATCTTGAAAGAAGTAACGGCTAATTAATTTTTTGGCAGACATCAGATCAATGCATGAACTTGGTTTCAACAACATGCTTAGGACACCATAAATAAGAGTTTCAGAACAATTTTTCAACCTGGTAGAATAAGTGAAAATATTTCTACGTTCGAACCCATATTGGCAGCTTCTTCAATATCTACTATGGAATCTGATTATCAAATCATTTCATGTTGCTCAGGTTGTTAGAATACATAAATTCATTGAATCATAGAAATTATCGTAAAAATCTTTTGTACGGCGCTCTCGGGTCATGTGAAAGAATTTTCTTCTGCTCTCTAGTAAAGCAGTTATCGGATAGCAGGATTTATGGGATTTTACCCTGGTTCTTTCTCTATGATTTTTCGTAAGTAGCGACTGTGAGATTTGGCAAATTTCGTAAAAACGTGCGGCTAGAGTATACAACAATAATGAAATCTAACAAATTTTGAGTAGGTGTATTTTCCGTGAAGTGGTATGCAAAATGTTTTCTTTATAATAACAGGTATAACAAATGAAGTATTCATCAATTTCAAGAAATAGTCGCGTATCTTTGTAAATTTTATTGAAGAAAACGAAGGATATAAGTTTTCATATTTAGGCCAAACTTTAATGTTAAGACGGAAGCTAATGCAGAAACACTTCCAGCTATGCATATAGATCAGTAACTTTTGCTGAAAAAAGTATGCTTGAGCAACCTGTATGGCCAAGATACAAATCTCTGTGTTGTGTTGTCACAAAATTAGCAGTAGTTTCCTGAAAATTACCCAATTAATTTTTTGTTGGAGTCTAGGACCGGACCTAGTAACTTGCCAGCCAAGCGCACCACTTTACGTCTATCTGGTGGCCATGCTCGATCTGACAATACCAAAATCTTCACGATACAGTGTCATTATACTTGTACATTTCGTCAATTATAGGGAAAAAATTGTGCAGCACAGAACAATGAACCCTTTGGTGGAGTGTTCTGACCCAGGAAAGACTAGGAAACGATCAGTAGCACATCATATAAGAAAGGTCTTGAACTATCTAAAGATGTGTGAAACAAGAAAATTGAGAGAATAGTAATTTTTGTGATCTTTTTTTGCGAAAAAATAGAACTTCGGTCTGAAACTGAATACATTACATAAAGTGAACAAGGAAAATTCTTTAATAATTTAAAAAATTATCAATCAACTTTCTAAGGGAGCTGGTAATACGTATTCCGCAACGCAAAATCTGCGTTCACAATCGAACGGTGAATTATAGAAATTGTCAAATCACCCCGACTGTTTGCGCGACAAATTTCTGCATTTTCGGTCTAAGCGGTGAATTATTGGTCCCCAATATCTTTGGTGGGAGGTCGCTCTGGGTTGTTATCCAGACAGAGTTACTGACCACGATTTGTATTGGAAACAATTAGAAATTTATTAATTCACTCCAAGTCAAATAAGCTGCACTGATGAGATCTAATAAGATCGAAACAGCTGTATGCAGATTTTGAGTCGGGGTGATTTGACAATTTCTATAATTCACCGTTCGATTGTGAATGAATAGATTTTGCGTTGCGGAATACTTATAACCAGCTCTCTTGGAAAGTTGCTTGATAATTTTTTAAAGTATTAAAGAATTTTCCTTGTTCACTTTATGTAAAGTATGAAATTGACCATGGTCAACAAGTATGTTTTTCATGATTTGATTGAAACTCAATGTTCAATTTCGATGTAGAATCATCTTTTTTGTTTGAGCCATATCCTGATATATAGCATTCAATCTCAGCCTTCAGACTCGAAAACGTAGAACCTGTCTTCCGAAATCAATTTTTGCGTAGGCAACATTTTCAATTATGGAAAAGTAACAAGTAAATATTCCATATACACGTTAAGGTACACAAAAGCGTGGAAACGGTTCCGATCAGCCGTTTATGCTCGATGAACTTTCCAATATTTGCTCAACGTGTTGAAGCGTCCAATAAGCAAAAGCGCATCTTTCTGTTTGCACTTGTCACGTCACGTATTGATGAACATTTCGCTGAAAAATCTTCATGCCTTCCGCCGAATTTAAATATGTTTTTCCGAATATATCTTTTTCATGGATTTTGTATGAATATTTATGAGAAACGGATGAAATATCATTTTGAAGGGGTTGTTTCGTGGATATGTCGAATTTTATCATTCCTACCCTAGAGAAAATATTCCATTTTCGTTAATGCATCAATCGAAATAATTACTGATGGAAAAATATTGAAACCTGCGTCGCTTCATCATCTATCATGAATTTTCATGGTGTTTTCCTGTGAATTTTTGATAGTTCTACGGTTAATACAATTCGACGAGCTCATCATAATGGAAACATTTTCTCTACTCGATTTCAGAAGAAAAGAATGGACATCGCTAGTGAAATATTATATCAAATTCTATTTGTCAAATATATGTTTTGATCTGATCCGTATATTTTCGGAAATGAGTAGATAAAATAGATTATCTTCTGGCTCAGTCGGTTAAGTTGGAATTCGTGTGTGAATCAGTGATATATATTGACTTTATAATTTACTCGTATTAATTCATTTTAAATTTGAATATTATTAACGTTGTTTTGTAGCCATTAAGTACACCTCTATAGTCACTGTATTCGTTATTGAATACGGCCATTTCCAAGAAACGCATCTCTGCAAGTGAGAAAGGAACTCTCCACGGCAACGGAAATCACCCTCCACGGTCGTTTTTAGATGGAAATTCTTGCGTTTGGTCGATCGGAATGGGATGCTCCCATTGCCAAGAAGCCTGCTGTCAGCCGCCATAAATCTCCCCGTGGCTCACGAGTCTCCCCATCTCATCTAATGCAATATGCTTAAAAAGTGGTAAAACGTTAAATTTTGACATCTTTCTGTTTGCACTTGTCAAGTCACGTATTGATGAACGTTACGCTGAAAAATCTTCATGTCCTCCGCCGAATTTATATATATTTTTCCGAATATATCATTTCCATGGATTTTGTACGAATATTTAAGAGAAACGGATGAAATATCATTGTGAAATAGTTGTTTCGTGGATATTTCGGATTTTATCGTACCTACTCTTGGAAAAATATTCCATTTTCGTTAATGTATCAATCGAAATAATTACTGATGGAAAAATATTGAAACCTGCGTCGCTTCGTCATCTATCATGAATTTTCATGATGTTTTCCTGTGAATTTTTGATAGTTCTACGGTTACTACAATTCAACGTGATCACTCATAATGGAAGTTATTCTCCTATCTAATCAGAAAACCTTTTCGCTACCAGATTTCAGAAGGTAAGAAGGGATATTACCAGCGAAATTTGTCAAATATATATTATGTATCTTTTGATCCGATCTCTTGAAATCCTTATATTTTCGGAAATAAGTAGCAAAAACAGCTTATTTTTCGGTTGTCAGTTAAGTTTGAATTTGTGTGTGAATCAATTAAACATATTGAGGTTATTATTTACTCGCATTACTCAAAAGTTGATACTAGTGGTCACTCAGTGGATGAAATTTGACTGTTATTCATAACAAACTTAAATTTGAATGTTATTAACGTTCTTTTGTAATCAATGAGTATATCTCTATAGCAACGCATTCCTTATTTAATAGGGCCATTTATTAAAAAAGCCTCTCCGCAATTGAGAAAGGTACCCTCCACGGCAATGAAAATTACGCTCTACAGTCGTTTTTAGATGGAAATTATTGCGTTTGGCCAATCGGAATGGGATGTTACCATTGCCAAGAAGCCTGTTTTCAGCCTTTATAAGCCTCACCGTGGATCACGCGATCCTTTTTCCCATCTTATCTCCTACAATATGCTTAAAAGGAGTAAAAAGTTCACTCTTCAAGTATTGATATATAGAAGCAATAACTAATTAAAATGGCGAATGCGCCGGACAAAACTTGATTTGAAGTATTATATATACTTTTTTGTCTATATCATATACAAATTTTAGTCTTCCTTTCTTGTTCTCTGCATAAATTTTAACTATGAAGAAGTTCTCTCCAACTCTATCGCAGCGAGATGCATTAGAAAAGCAGGTTTTCAAAACGTATCCTGTTTAAAAAATCTATTCATTAAATTATTCTTTATGTTCCAAATCTATAAAAAAAAAATTCGCCCTCTATCGTGTGAAAAATATTTATTCCCTTCTCCAAATTCTTGGGGTGTAAACCCCAACGAATTTATATCGAAATGAATACCATCCAAGACATCACACGAAACTACCTACATACAAAGTTTCAACCCTATGGTTCCAAAATTGCGCCTTCTATCGTGTGAACAAAATTTATTTCCTCTCCTGGGGGTCAACTTCCAAGCAATTCGAACCATAACCAATCCGATCCAATATATCACACGAAACTACCTGCTCACACACTTTCAATCCTATTGCTACAAAATTCCTCCCCCGGGGGTCAACCCCCCAACCAATTCGAAACAAAACCAATCCCATTCAGGATAGATGAAACTACCTAGATACAAACTTTTAACCCTATTGCTACAAAATTGCGCCTTCGGCGGTGTGAACAAGATTCCTTTTCCCTCAGTGGGATCAACCGCTCAACCAATTCGAATCATAACTAATACCGTCAAAGATATCACACGAAACTACCTATTTACAAACTTTCAACCCTATTGTTTCAAAATTGCGCCCTTTATCGTGTGAACAACATTTATTTTCCCCCCAGAGGGTCAACCCCCCAACCAATTGGAACCAAAACTAATCCCATTCAAGAAATTATACGAAACTGCCTATTTACAAACTTTCAACCCTACTGCTTCAAAATTGCGCCCTTTATCGTGTGACCAAGATTTATTTCTTCCCCCGGGAGGTCAACCCCCAACCAATTCAAACTAAAACCAATCCCATTTAGAATATCATACAAAACCACCTAGATACAAACTCTCAACCCTATTGCTACAAAATTGCGCCGTTTATCGTGTAAACAAGATTTATTTTATTTAGCAGGTTTTCAAAAAATCATGAAAAACTGACAATAGATAGACAACAAGGAGAAAAAAATTGCAGATAAAGATAAAACCAATATTCAACAATTTTCTTCTATGAGACTTATATGTATTTGCTCATTCATAATATTTGATCGATATTATGCTGTTTGCTCCGATATAGGTACCCCAAGGCCAATTGTGATTTTCTCATCGTATCTGACTGATTTGTTGGCAACAGGCAACCGATGAATAATCCCGGGGCCTTTTTAGTCGAATATTAATTTACATAGACCATTGGTATTATATGCATGCATTGTGTGCGAAACAATAACATCTGTTTTCTATGCCCTAAGCACTGCATAGGCTTGATCAATTTAAGCATCAAGAACCGAATTATGATACAATTGATTGGTTCCTTGTTTTCGTATAGTTGGTGTGTCACATTTGGGATCGATTCTAATATTTGTTGAGTAAATATAAACTCGCTGACTTTTCATGTTCATGTAAATGTATGCGAGAAAATAAAATCATTTTTTTTTTTTTTTTAAATTTCATCGCATCAACCACAGAGGTTATTAGCGAACTTTAATATAGTATATTATTATTAATCATATTATTATTATTTCTGTGAATATTACGGATTTTTATATGTAAACATCGTGATAAATTTCTAGGGAAATATGTTTTATTCTTTCAGGTGTACGTCATCTTAGTTTATTGAATTTGATAAATCTTTGAGGTTCTCTTTTTATTTAAAAAATTTTAAACCTGTTTCGTATCAAATATTTTTTATTATTTCCTGCAACATTTTATCTTTTGCTTTCCATATCTTGGGCTTTCTAAAATTGAAATCTGAATAATAATGAGTCATGATTCACTTCAATTTATGTCAAATATCTGTATTTACCGTTTTCAAGTTTTTCTTCACACAATATATATATATATATATATATATATATATATATATATATATATATATATATATATATATATATATATATAAATAAATAAATATAATATATATATATATATATATATATATATATATATATATATATATATATATATATATATATATATATATATATATATTGTTTTGTTTCCAGATACATTGCTAATGCAGACTAAATATTATGAAATTGTATCTGGGTTTATTTTTGAGGTAGAACGAAACCATCAAAATTTGGGTGAATTCCCTGTACATTTTGGCATGACCAAATTTGGGGTTCTGGAAATTAATTGTAGAGAATAGATTCAAAAATCAGCTTTCTATGTCTTTAAGCACGGATATACAAAACCGGTTTTTGGAGGATATTTGCTCCCCCACAGCCCCTCCAAATTTGGTTATAAAGTCCAAAACCTCCATGCAGTACAGTGACAGTTGCGGAACAGTAATTCCGTGGTTTTTTCTCGTTCTGCAAGATTCAAGAAGTTTTTTGGTTTTGCGAGCATTTAGCATCTTTACAACTACTGAAAGTTCTATTGAAAAGCTGAAAATTTGTATGTGAAATGAGTTATCGTATGAGATGAACCCTTTGAAATTTTCAAATCTTGTCTCCCACTTCCGCAATTTTTTATGTTGAAATATAATCATTTTTGTGGTTTTCAGCTGGATATTCCTCGACAGCAGCAAAATTGGATGGCAGAAGATATTTGGCCTCTAAAAGGCACTAACATGAATTCAATCAACATTTTCAGCATTTTAAGCGAATTGAGAGCTCAAAAACCTGCATGGAATCTATACATGCAAAAATTTCAGATTGAAAATATGAATATTGTGATGGAGCTATACTATTCCGCGTTCTTCAGAAATTGATGGAAGATAATCATCGAAAAATAACTGATCGATTAATCTACACAGAAAATACATACTGAAAATAATTAAAAATTCATAAATTAAGCTCTCGTTTCTGAAAAATATCCTAACAATGGTTTTAATTCGTAACCGTATTAACCTATCGATAGATTATCGAACATGATGAATTATTCTATTGACATTGTTAATGTATGCGCTCTAATGAAATAATATATTGTTGATTGACATAGAGTCATGCTGGCATTTCGATAAAATTGGATATTCATGGCATCCCGCTGATCAATTCAATTATAATGTTTTCAAATATTAGTATTGCACAAAGCGTATGAAGTGGGAATATTATACATATGTGAAATATTCTGATCTGTTTGTGGCACTAATTTCATTGCATTTTGATGAATATTCATACGTTCGCTGACCGAATGAAATAGCAAAATCGGGAAAAATTGAGTGTATTTTCATTTTTACTGAAAGTATTTGCAAATCAACAGAGAAATATTCGAAATCATATCCTTCACACTTATCATTGTGTTTATGGCAAATAAAAATGTGTTTCAAGCTCTTTTGAACACAAAATACCGTTATTTAATTCACCACAATCTGAAGGAAATTTTTTTCGAAAAACGGATGAGAAACTACTGATGCACCTCACTGCTTCTCTTCGGTACACTACAAAATTAAGTATTTTTGGAGAAAATACGTCTAAAAGTTATCGAGATCCATTTGAAATTTTCTTTTGGGAATTAGTTTGTGACCTGTTCACATCTTTGCGAATATTTAGTTACTGCTTCCGCAGAAAAACATGTTTATTCAAGCTATTCATCTACCTCTCTCGAGATAAAAAATATGAAAATTTAGATTTGATATTTTGTCCAACTGAAAACTAAAAATTTTCATTAACCCATATTATAATGTAAATAAATTCTCCGAGTGCTATTCCATAATATGCACCACTGTATTAGATATAATATGAAATAAAATTTTTCAATCTATCAAAACATGGTATTTTTATTTAATCACTCCTAAAGTAAGTTAGCAAACATTGCGACCATGTGACAACCATAATAATAGTGGCAAAAGTTGTGTCACTTGCTAAAGCCGAAGATAACTAAAACTTTTCGAGGCTCCTAAGAAATAATTCTTCAAAAACTCCATACCTACATCCAGTTAGCACCCTTTCTAATTAAAAGAACTCTCCCCTGCACTCGTTAATTCCAACTGAAGGTCCCGTTAACAGACGGGGAGCAGTAGATAGAATAAATAAAGGATAAGGGATGATTCTGAGTATCCACTATACGCCTTGGCTTTAGAGGGCGCGAGAGCCAAATATTTCGTCCCCACTTGTTTGCCCTGAAGATTTTGTTTATTTTATTATTCAGAATCAAGAGGCCAATTCAGTTCGGTACCATTCAGAAACGTCTGGTTCATTTCGGTAATGAAACTGATTTTTTTGTAGTGGGAGAATTTGATTTCGATATCCATCTCGAGTGTTTGTTGGAACGGGCTTTCTAAGGGTGCGTCGGTTGATGTTGATTCTGTCCTGCCACGTGTTCCGTTTAATTATAACGATGAAGGTAATGATGGAAAATGGGAATGGAAGAAGAATTGAAACGATTGGATGACCAAGCGAACCTGGAGTATAGATATTACTCAGAAATCGGGACGACCTGAACAATGTTTCACTTCTTTTTTATTTATCCCGCAAGTCTTCGATGCCTAGTCCTTGTAGTTGTATTATGATGGTCATATTCATCTAAGAATCATAACCTACTTTGCATACTCTTCAGAAAATAATTCTGTTATTATTGGTCTCAGATAATATTTGATGAAGTCTTGATATCTTTAGCATAAGCATACCATTACGATATGATTCATTATATCTACGGTGTGAACAGTAGTTCGCTATTTGATTTTAGATAAGCGAAGTAGATTGAATGGTCATCTGAAGAGGACCATGGATTATTTTAATAACACCAAGTGTTATATTTTCGATTAAATGGGGCTCCTGATAGGGAACCAATATTTCATGACAAGCCCTTGTTGTATTCACTTGGAAATAGTATTTCGATCTGGTGGACGTGTAACATCTCAAAATTAAAACAAGTTCATGCCAAATTATAATGCGAAAGATGGACATTCTACATAGAGTACACTAATGAACTAATGAACATAAACATCAACAACAAAATTTTACTACGGTTATTATCACAAAATATTGACAATTATAAACCGCTATGGCAATTTCCATCATACGGCAGATTGAGTTGAATACTAATGTTTACTAAACAGGCAGGTATTATCTTCTCAAGGGGTGAAGAAATTCTAGTAGATCTAGTGTTGTGCTGGTTCGGGTTTCAGACAGATATCTGCACGCTCTATCTTACCATCAGTAGAGTCAGAAATATGGACTCATCCGAACTCTGACAGAACGAGCTCGAAGGATTTGCGATTCGGATAACTCACAGGCGGAACTGGACCACTTAGAGACTGCGTTAGAAGCACATGGCTATAGCAGGAGGGAAATCGAGAGATCAGTGTGGGTGAGATCACTAAGACAAAGGGAAAACGAACAACAACCCACCACCTCTCGTGCATGCCTGCCATATGTTCAGAGGGTCACAGACAAGATTGGCAGAGTTCTGAGGAGATAAACTATTGAAATAGTCTTCAAATCAACAAAGAAGATTCATCAAACCATGAGATACGTGAAGTATAAGAGGAACCCACTTTCATCTGCAGGAGTATACCGTATTCCCCGTTCCTGAGGCAAAGTATATATCAGGACTACTGAGCGATCAATGAGAACGAGACTCAAGGAACATAAGGCAAGCTGTCGGGTAGGAAAGATTGAAAAGTCTGCGGAAGCCGAAGACGCACTAAGCAACGGGGACCACAGGATACATATTGAGAACTGTAGGCTACTAGCCTCAATCAACGGCTTGCACAAAAGGCTGTCAGGGAGGCCATCGAGATCCATAAGCACCAGGATCATTTTGACGAACAAAAAAGGTATCAGGCTCAATCAGGTATGGAATCCAATTGTCAGACGCACACAAGTATTGCCAACAGATATCCCAAAGTCGACTGAAGGGGAACAAGCCCTGCCCCTTCCTACTCAACGGTATAAACACAACCTATGCTTAAGAATTCGACCACTGAAGAAACTCGCCACTCATGCTAGCGAAACGTTAGGAAGAAATTCCAACCGACGACTGCCCTTAAACCCGAACCAGGACAACACTGGTTCATGGCCGCGAAAGCCTGAACCAATTTGTTAATTATTGTAGAGTTATTAATATAACAGCTTCAGAAGAAAATACATAACGGAGTGGTTATTAAAATGGGCATTCCAAATTGATTATTCAAATATTAGTCGAATACATTACGGTTTATATATATATATATATATATATATATATATATATATATATATATATATATATATATATATATATATATATATATATATATATATATATATATATATATTTATTTATTTTTTTATTTTATTTATTTAGCGTATGGCTACATCACAGGTAAGTATATGTAACAAAAATAACAAAAACGAAAATTTCACAAACAAACACTAAGATTACAAATATATTCTATTGACTCTCTTGTCGCAATCAGGAAGTCGGATGGGTTGCCACTGTAGGAACTAATTGGACAGTCCTCTACCAGGTGTTTAATAGTTTGTCTTTCAGCGGCGCAGTCACAATTTGGGGAAGGTATTTTTCCCCACCTGAAAAGTGAGTCGGAGCACCTGCCGCAATTCGTCCTTATTCTATTAAGTGCTGTCCAGATTCGTCTTGGTTGATCAAAACCTTCTGGCTTGCTTGTAACGCATGGCATATCCCGGTTGGCAAGCGTGGCCTTCTTCTCCCAGTCTTCTTTCCACCGCTCAATTATGTTGAAGTTTTCTTCATATATATATATATATATATATATATATATATATATATATATATATATATATATATATATATATATATATATATATATATATCAAATATAGCAGAATAAATCAAGTCAATCTTCAGCAAGACATTAACGTTTGTAATATCACTGAGTTTCTAATGACATTGAATAATTCAATTTAAATCCTTTAGGCAATTTGAAAAATTATTTATTTGTGAAAACGGGTGGTGGTTTCATCAATATACATGCTAAACTGTATACTTTCCAAAAAAGATGCTTCATTGAATTTTCAGTGACGAATCGTAAAATTAATACTACTAATAAATAACTAAATTACATATAATTGAAAAACACTATAGGATAAAATAATAGTCAGTTTGTAGAGACATATACATATTGGACACTTTGACTCAAAATCTGGAAATCTGCATTAATTAATTATATAATTCAGAATGTTTCTTGATGACTTTAAGAACTAAAATTATTGAACTGAAATAAATTAATTCCATGCAAAAAGTATTATATTCACTTAGGTAGAGCAAACACTGAGTCTATTGAAAATGCTATAAAAAATTTCTCTTCGAAAATATGCAAGAAATAATTTGAAACATTCAAAACGAGAAGGATGTAATGTATACATATCTTACATCGATATGCTATAAAATCAAATTATTATGAAAAGTAGTTAAATTTTCATAAAACTTTTAATATTGCCGTCCCTGCCCCTTTAGCTGTAGGTAGTCTATTCAAAACACGGCCAACTTTTACAGGGGTGCTCGTGCCTTTATTGGTCGTAAAGGGTTGGGAAAGTTTTAAATTTTGTCTCGAAGATATGCTTTAAGGTCGGCAGTTTCTTTTAGAATGACTGTACAGCCCGCGAAGAGAGCCTGTTTAATTAAAAAAATCGCCCCGTCTCTTGTATCCGTTAATTTGTGCTGCAGGTTACCCTGATCCAGTTAACTATCAAGGGAATTTAAATTGGGTAGGTTTTATTGAAGGCATTAAATCTTGGAAAAAATTAGTGAAGAATAATCTTAATTTTTTCTGAGGAGTTTGTTGAATTATTTTTTCATTTTACAGTAAGCAAGCTTGACCTAATAAACGGAACTTCATAGCAAATAATGAAATTAATATTTGCAAACAAATTTTGAAGAGTAGTGTAATGCATCCTTGAATCAAGGTTAAAGCCTCAAAATATCAATGACTTTCAGTGGTTATCATGCATTTATATTTACTGGGTAATGTACACAGTCTATAAGTCAATGAGGTTTTTTCTTCTTTAGGTGCCCTGTCCTCCTCGGACTTTGGCAATCATCAGCGCTATCTGAACTTTGTCTACAGAACAATATGGTAGTGCTCACTCCATAACATTATCTTAAGTTTTTTAGCCAGGATATCCTTCTTCTACCCGGGCCTCTTCGTCCTTCGTTCTTTCCTTCTATAATAAGCTTTAAAAGTCGATACTTTTCATTGCGATGTGACCGAAATACTTCAGTTTGCGCTTTTTCAGGGTAAACATAACTTCCAGTTTTCCGAGGCGTTGAAGTAACTCGGTGTTATGCACTCTTTCTACCCAGGATATTCTCAATAGCCTTCTGTACGTCCACATTTCAAAGGCCTCCAGTTTTTTGCACATCGCATCTGCCAAAGTCCAAGCTTCCATTCCATAAAATAGTATGCTGAACACGTAACAGCAAAGCATTCGGATGCACAGAGGCAATCTTAAATTTCTGCTGCAAAGTACATAACCTATGCAGCCTTAGGAACGAAGCAAGAGCTTGTTCTATTATTCCATGATGTTAGATAGTGGAAATACTAGCCCAACATTCCCTTAAAAAATATATATTTTCATCTACTTGTTGAATGACGACCTAGGTTCAGAACCAAAGATGATAAGGGCTAGTGAGTATTGAATCATGCATTTTGAGAGGAATTCTTTCCATTTGACCCGAATCTGTCCCAATCTAAACTTAATGACTTGACCGCTTTTTACCTTTCAAACCGCAACTTGTCTACATCTCGCAGAAACCTTTTTTACCCACATCATCTACGTTGGTATGGGCGTGCTGTTCATGTGACGCTCCACGAATCTTCCTGAAGTTCCCGAGGGGCCGGATTTAGACGAATAATGGCGGCAATTCGTTTCGAAAGCAAAATTAACTACTTTAATTAGTTCAAGACACGTCGGATTTACGTATGTTACTTGTCGTTAAACCGACTATTGCCGATTGGCCCGGGTGTGGATCACGGTGCGCACTATGCGAATAATAACAATTCGCGACAATTCAGACCAGATGTTTGCTAATTTATTTTTACGCAGGACGACGAACAGTGAGGATGAGGGCCAATAATGAAGTTTTTGTCGTGTTTTCAGCGAATATAATAGAAATTATGTTATAAGAATCCTTCAACAATTCATAAATACTTGTTGCAAGGTGTAATGCTTTTTCTAGGTCTATCGCAAAAAAATATTTGCAATACTATATCAATAGAAAAACAGATTCCAGAATTGGAACCCACTGCACTCCTCGACATTTAAGAGATACCTATTTTTCATATTTGCCAACAGTCTTGAAGTTTAATAACCTGCAAAAATTGATGAATCATTATCTGGAAGTCAAAATGACATTCTCACTCACACATCAAACCTATTATTTTTCTTTTACATGAATATGATTTAGAATTAACAATGATAGTGCAAAATCCACAAAAAGGTATAAAATACCTGTTCGAGACACATAAAATTGAATCTCAAATATAATTATGTTTCTTACCCTAGTTTCCACAAACCAACGATTATTAAGATTCAATTCACTTATTAAGATCATAAGTAGTTCAGAATTTTATAAAAAAAGAAAAAAATAACTTTTCACAGGTTGGATTAAAAATCTATTGAGTAAACGCGTTTCGTCATAACATTGACTTCATCTCGTACTAAACTATGTTAGTACAAAACAATCTATTTATACGGAAATTGAATATAACAGAGGGGTTCCTAGGAAAACTAAATAACAATAAGCAATTCATTCAGAGTTATTAGTAGGTACATTGAACAGATTAAGGAGAGGAGAAGGGTTTACTTCAATCTGATCGTTAACTAGGTTTCCGGAATTTTTATATTTATTAATGTATACGGATTCCCAGCAGTTGGTTTTATGGAGACTATTTTCTAATTGTTATAAATTATAATTGTGATTACCATACCTTTAATCACAATTATAATATATTTATTTTCATAACTTCAAAAAATATATGGATTTCAATTTTATTACCACTGATTCATTAGTTTTTCATTCAAGATCGTTTCCACCGTGTGTCCCACGACACCTCTCGTATTTTTATATTAATAAGGACAGCAAATTTAATTTCGCAGTAATTTCTTGATATCCATGAACAGTAGATATTTGTCATTTTTCCAAGAGCAAAATGAATCATGACATAAGGGTTATCATTCCCAGACCATTAGTAGAGTCCCGGGACTCGACATAAGGGGATACTAATCCCGGAATCCTGGGACTTGTCCGGAAAAAAAAATCTACTGAATTTATATCCATTCCGATTTATTAATTTCAAAATAAAAATGAAGAAATATCAGAAAAAAACATGCTAAGTAATAATAATATTTATAAATTTCTAAAAAAAAAACGCGAAAATAGTGCTTTAAGTGTTTCGTCTCACAGTCTTGGGCGGCTCTCTGAGAGATTTATCCTGCCGAAGAGAAACATCATTTTGCTTTCATACTAGCAGGAGGGATGATGTTCAGGACATCGTAAGCACGATGCGGAATGTACCCACGGATAACATAGGTCTAGGCCTAGGTAACACAGTGGAATATTGGGTTTTGAAACAATGACCCTAATACAATCTAGCGTTTCAACACTTTGTGCCAGCACAATTGTGTGACGACACAGTCGTGAGTCATGGGTTGCCTAAAGTGTTAAAAACAAATCTGGCACTCTTAAAACTGAAACTCAGTGCTTCAGCATCAAGTTTGATGGCTCAGGTCAGTGCTGTGTATTGTGAGTCGGCATAACCATGACACACAAAGCGAAGCTTATAATAAATCAATTAATGTAGAATTGTAGAATGTGTAAATTTTCAAGATAGAGATGCATAAATTATTCGTAATATCAAATAAAATAATCCCTAGCGCCAACAATCCTGAGGCTCGACTAGCGCGGCTTATATTACGCACATGTTTACTATAAAAAATAATAGTTTTATGTAATGTGGGTTGCCTATAGTCCATGATACAACACATATCCAGTGCTAAATGTGCAGTCGCGTAATTTCTGAAACAGACCATACGTTTCCTGCACCTCGGTTTCATGAAGTGTCAAGTGTCATTGCATATCATTCTACTGTTTCAACACATCTGACATATTTGAAAGTGTCAACACAAAAGTGTTGTACAACACTGTGTTACACAGGACTACATAGGTCACAAACATATAAATCTTGTTTCCACGGCAGGAGGCGCCATTTTGTAGCAATAGGGTTGAAAGTTTGTATCTAGGTAGTTTCGTATGATATCTTGCATTTTGGTTCGAATTGGTTGGGAGGTTGACCCCCGGGGGAAAAAATAAATCTTATTTACACGATTAAGGTCGCAATTTTGGAGTAAGAGGGTTGAAAGTTTGTAAGTAGGTATTTTCGAAAGATATCTTGGATGATATGTGATTTTGGTTCGAATTGGTTGGGGGGTTGACCCCCTGGGGGAAGAAATAAATCTCGTTTATATGATATAGGCCTGATTTTGGAGCAATAGGATTGAAAGTTTGTGAGTAGGTAGTTTCTTATGCTATATTGAATTTAATTGGTTTTGGTGCGAGTTGGTTGGGGGTTGACCCCCCAGGTGAAGAAATAAATCTTGTTTACACGATAGAAGGCGCAATTTTGGGACCATAAGGTTGTTTCTTATGATATTTTGTATAGTTTTTATTTCGATGTGAATTGGTTGGGGGTTGACCCCCCGGAGGAGGAAATAAATCTTGTTCATTCGATAGAGGGTGCAATTTTGTAGCAATAGGATTGAAAGTTTGTGAGTACGTAGTTTTGTATGATATCTTGGATGCGATTGGTAATGGGACGAATAGGTTGGGGGTTGACCCCTCGGGGAGGAAGTAAGTATTGTTTACACATCAGGGAGCAATTTTTCTTTAATTTGGTACAGAAATCATGAATGAATAAATAGATTTTTCAAACTGGATACGTTATGAAAACCTGCTTTTCTAATGCAGCTCGCTGCGATAGAGTTTTTAAACGATACTCCCGGTATTTTGAGATCCAGGGATTGGAATCCCTACATGACATACAACAGTAGCATATTTTCAATAAATACTCACAATTCTTTTTAAGTTAATGTTTTGTTCTAGCCAACAGCCCAACAACCACTATTTACATGGGGTTTTTATTATATTTATCACATAAATTAATCCTAATTTTGAGAAATTGCAAAATGCATTCGAACAATCCAATAAACTTAAAACGGCAACAGAGCAGATTGAATAATTCGGCTTTATATTCATTACCAGTCAATCAACTACTTTGCTCTCAAGATGGGCAAGTAACTTTCAGTTTCTTCTGGGCGTAAATATTATACCTAATCTATTTGAATAATACTTGAATAACAAGCTGCACTCCTCCAGGGATCCAAACAACTCTAGCGATATTCATACTTATAATATATATGGCTATAAAACATTCAAGTTTTATGCCAACCATGACAATCGCGGTGAAGGATGCCACATTTAAATTTAAAACCTTACTCCTAGAAATATTATCCAGCCGGAAACACTTCGCCATTCTACGTAGCGAGTAAGTAGATGTAACACAAAGTGCATCTAAATGTTCTGAAAAACGTTCTTGATAGCTTGGAATGATTCAGAGCTGTTTCGCAGAATCGACCGGGCTGGAATCCCCCCACCTTCTTCGCAGAACCCGGTGACCACCTTCCAGTAAGCTTTGAAAAAAAAGCAATCATCTTCCTCCTGGTGATTAGTGTGGAGAAGAAGTGGTATTTTTGAATTATTTATCACTTTTCTAGGAAAAAGAAACTTTAATAATGTCAGTATCATTAAGAAAGGAACAAACACTGAATTTTAGTCGATTCTGTATATCATAAGAAAACTTCGTGTGATAAAGCTATGACAGGTGTCGAAATACATGGAGTTTTCGTGAAGAATATGAAATTAAAAGTTTGATTGATTTCCACCAATTGAAAATATTATTCTATTTATGTTGGAAATCATTGAGTAACTTATTGTGCATCAATCAAAATGGTTATTTTTGTTTATGATATAAGAATAGGTGCGAAAGGATGAACCTTGGAGTTATAAATTGAATTAATTCCACTTCAGAAATAAACATAGCTATTAATAGATCTCTAAAAATATATACGATAATAAAAATTACAGATTGGTAGAAATAATTCAATGATATAGATAAGATCTCTAATTGAAATGTTGGTATTTCAATAATGAAACCGGTTTATTATAATTATGGACAAATAAACTAGGTCATGCAAAGAAACTACATTCTGATCAAGATTACACATTATAGTACCGGGGGGCGTAGCTCAGATGGTAGAGCGCTCGCTTAGCATGCGAGAGGTACCGGGATCGATGCCCGACGCCTCCACGAGTTTCTGTGAAAAGGCACGGATTAAAAATAGATTTTTCAAATTTCGTATGTATGGTTTCCCAATATAAACTCCAAAAGTGTTTGTTATCGTAATTGCACAAAGTGAAGGTCTCTTTTTAAAAATGTACGAAAATGACCGAATGTAGTTTTCCTAAGACAACATGCCCGAATGCAAAATTATCTGGTTATTTTAATGCACGAGTTTAATTAGAGGGAATATCTAACGAACAGATACATGGTTTCAAAATAGGTAGTTAGTTTTATTTATAAATTGTCGCTGTCATCAGAAATTTCAAATGGAATTACAATAAAGTACCATGCAATATCGCAGTGCTCTTTTGGTTACAATACTGTAATCACCGATATATTTAATCGATAATTGCACTCCTCTTAAGGAATTTTTTGAAGATGAGGGAAATATTCAGTTATAATTTCACAAGACCATCGAAAAAAATCGATTAAACCGAGTCACGAGACGTATTTTGCGAAACATCCACGAGAGCGCAGCTCGAGTGATGTTTTAAGAAAATAGGTCGAGTGACGAGGTCAGTATAATGATTATTTTCGATTGCTGGAGTGGTATACGTTACGATTATATAACGAATCAAAAGTATTAATTTTTTTATTTTTCACTTGTATATTATTTGTTGATTTTACCTTAGATACGGTTGCTATAAATACACTCATTATGCCCTAGGGCATTATAAGCGGGCATTATGCATCATAACGCCCGCTAATTGTACGAGGAGAAATGAAGCAACTTCGATT
Source organism: Cynegetis impunctata (assembly GCA_030704885.1). Lineage (NCBI taxonomy): Eukaryota > Metazoa > Arthropoda > Insecta > Coleoptera > Coccinellidae > Cynegetis > Cynegetis impunctata. The sequence goes on from JARQZK010005073.1 coordinate 238,656, forward strand.
GATTAAATAATTCATAATCCTTGTCATATACGACTCTGGATTTCTCCGGCAATGTATTATTCGCAGCTTTGGCTGTATTTTCTATGATATTCTTGGGTAAATTCATTTTCATTTCCATTATTTCTATAAGACTACACAAAGAAAGCAGCAATAACATTCACTAAATATGATGAAAAAAATATTCACCAACGTTAAAATATCAGCAAATGACATGCCTACTATGAGAAGGAAAATGGAAAGTATAGGAGCAATGAACCGATTTTAAAATCGATTTTGCATTATAATAAAATAATTTTTTCCTGAAAAATAAAATCTTGTATGCACCACGTGCTTCACTAGATCCTAACGCCCATCGGGCAACATTCAATATATATATATATATATATATATATATATATATATATATATATATATATATATATATATATGTAAATAAATAACTATTTTGACAAACTTCAAAACATGACACGAGGCGAAACACCAAAACGATTTTATCACGTCGTCAAGGGTATCACTTATCAATACGCAGTAGTAATGCAAAATTCACGGAATCTAGTGGCTTATTCATACATGAGTTATATAATCACTGTTATTACTTTAAATCATCAAAAATAAAATCTGAATGAATTGTAGGGATTTTTTTAATTTTCAGATGATAGTCAACTCATACATAAAAATAACAGTTAATATCTTCATGCCTTCAATGGACTAGTTTCTTAGTTATAATCTTCCTTCTCAATGGACTAGTTTCCAATATTTTATTGCTTTAATTAAATAGTTACGTAAGATATTTCGATGAAAATGAAAGAAGCGAGTCAAGTTAGCTAATAGTTTGAAACATTCATAGCTAGAAAGCTAGTCTGCTGGGGCGTTTTTAAAAAAAAAAACAATTGATATTATGACAGTTAGAGGTTAGGTACTACTAGTTGATGTCAGCTGGACATCACATCACATTACAAATTAATGGTATGCAATAGAATCGGCATTTTGTAACACACATTCAAATATTTCGAAAGATTTTTACCACCTTATTTATAATGTCAATACTCTCGCAATGGAATACATACCTACAGAACATAATGAGATTATTCTTGTAACATTTTCCAAGAATTTTTTTAATCAGCGGAATTAGGTGTACACAAGAAGAACAGCTAAGAACCAGAAACTCAAGAGATTGAGCTTCCAAATAACATATCGTACAATAAGCCATCCGAGTGATATTTGAAATTAATTTGATCATCTCGGATTATAGCTCTCATAAAAGAATGGACCATCTTCATAATCGGCAGTGACTAAGCATCCAGTCCATTTTATTGGATTCCTGGCTAGAATACCTGGGGCGACGTAATGAAAGTGGAGTTCAGTAGTCCCTGGGTTTCCTGGGAGATTATGTGGAATAAAGTGAGGTTTCAACGTTCAAACAGAAGAGACAAGACGTATTGTGCTGTTTGAAATACTGTTCAACTTAGAAAATGAGATGAATGCAGAAATAAGTTTCACAGAATCAATGAATGTAAAAACCTTTAACTGCTACTCGTATACTGCTTCTTTCAACCAAATATTCATCTGGTAATTGAACATATATATATATATATATATATATATATATATATATATATATATATATATATATATATGTATATATAATTTTTCTATTTTTCTACTATTTCTCAAGTAAGCGAGACGTTCCGAAGGAATGAACAGGTTTTTCAATCAAATCGATTGCGTGATAATTTATTATGATGAAAGCAAACAAATCTTGATTTTACTATTCTTATTTTCACAAATTTGTTGAATAATATACCGCTATAACTATTTCCATCATACGATCAGCACGTTAATGCTGATCGTATGATGGAAATATCGCTTGTTAATGATCTGTTGACTATAGCTGAGACTTGACTGACAAAAAAGCAGATAACTTTGGCTTATATACAAACGATAGCAGTTTTTAGTTCTACAACATTCTAGAACACATAACATTTGAATACAATTTGAAAAAATCTGGATTATCCCAGAGAAGTCCTCATTATTGTCACACATATACACTTAACGTTAAGAAACACAACTTCGAGATGTAGATCGGTCATACAATGATTAACAAAACTAAATTTGAATTTACTACGTTTATTATCACAATTATTTTTGTGATAATAAACGTAGTAAATTCAAATTTAGTTTTGTTAATCATGTTAAATTATCACGTAGTAACGACGGATTCCATCAACTATTTGGTCATACAATGTGTAAAAAATAAAAATTTTCCAAGAAACATTTTTGCCATCCACCCACTTCCACCCTCCAAGACCAAACTCTCTTACTCACAAATGTAGACGAAGGTCTATCTGCCACTATAATCATGGGTGAGTGGCAGTAGGTGGCTATAGAAAAAACACTAGACAAACCCAAAAACACTTTCCTTTTATATATATATATATATATATATATATATATATATATATATATATATATATATATATATATATATAATCTCTTGATAATTATTAGCAATAACAGGCTTGTTGAATCTTAAAAAGCTCGATTTTTGATATATATACGACATCTTCAGAAAATTGAAAACGAGGTCCAGGAGGTATATCGGATTCAAAAACCACTTCCGCACTGTGCTGTTGATTTTTGATACAGTACAATAGTCCATTAGTTTCAGTTAAAATACGACTAAAGATCGTAGAGAAGAGGTGGGGATTCAGTCTGTATCTTGAGTCGGTAGCTTACTAGGAATTACATCTGCCACTATGGGGCAGGACAACCAATTGGACTCTTGAAAACGACGGAAAGCATAGAGCGACATCCGCAGCCGTCGTTCTATCTTGCGTAGAAACTCATACCAAACAGGGCGTAACGGCGAGAAAGATATTGCCGCGTTCGTGTAACGTTAACTACAAAACTTGGTCGGTAATTGTGAAACTTGTTTCAAATTTGCGCGCGGCGCGGCTATTACGGCAATGTTTCGCGCTTTCTGGGGTGAAAGTTTACGCCGGTTACTAAATAATGTACGACGGTGCCTCGACCTGCTTGATGTACGTCGATGTAATGGGGAAAAAGTCACCTTTATTATGAAAGCGAAGCGGTTGGGGGAAACCGAGAAACAACGTAAAGAGTGTAGTTGTACCTACCCTGGGAATTAGTTGGAAAGTACATATTTTGCGGTTTGAGTTTCGTCGTAACTTTCAGGTTTTCCAGAGCGTTAAATTGAAGGTGGTAAATTTAGCGGAATTTACAGGAAATGTCTGGTGTATTACCATAATTGATGAGTATTTGTTGAGAAGCATTTAAACGTACCCAATATAAGCAGTATAATATGAAGTATTACACTAGGAAATTTCTTATAATAATAGAAACTATAGTAGTTAATAAAAGTATTTGAATTTAAAATATCATGAAATGAATTTGTTCTAAGTATATTAATATGAAACATAAATCAAAAATTTTAGTATTAACGGCTGCAGCTCTTGCGAACTTGTTGCATTTTTCAATCAAAATAAGAGAAATTTATGATTCAAAATCATAATTATCATTGCAACAAGATATACAAAGATAATTTTAATCTTCTATCGATGAATGACATAAGCCTAATCCAGTTAACCGACTTAGACCAACCAAGTTTCTCAATTAAATTTTCAATCTTCCTAATGTAAAAAAAATCGTGATCAGTAGAGCTCAATCACTGAGGTATTTTTCGCGCGAAACACATCACGTCGAGATGCAATACTAACGGATTGAATTATATTTTGAAAAAACACGCAAAATTAGCAAAGCGAATTTAAAAGTAAAATATAATTTATTTTACTAAAAACAAAATTCGCGATAAGCATCGCGTGGTTGAGGAAAAAAGTTAAGACCAACGAAGAAACTCACCTCAACGTTTACTCAATCCACATACCAAATTTCAACACCTCTATCGTAAAAAAAAAATACCTACTCAAACTGTAAATTTAGAAAGAAAATCCACATCTAAAAAATATTCTAGGAGTAACTAAATCAATTTTTCATTGAAAGAATTTTCATTTTATCAGTAGCAGAAAATCAACACAATATTCAAGTATCAATTTGTTAGTTGAAGATTTTTTAAGTTCAAGTAACAAAACGAAAAGCTAATTGATACATGGAATTTTCAGAGCAATACTTCGCAAAAACATTGAATTTCAAAGAGCAGCTTTCTAAAAGAGACAATAACATAAGTATTTATATTTATCTTCCTATTTCAGAGATGAATTTCTGTCCAAATAACAGACTCCATTATATTGGATTTTATATTTTTAACATGTTAACATATCTGTGACATTAATTTATAACGAACCTTTTACCTGTAATTTTAGGATGTTTGTTGAAAATTTAAGAATATTAATATACGAAATATTTGAAACGATAATAAGCTAGATGAACATATAGACTTAGAACTTGCCTTGCTATATTTTATAGAAATATTTTTATAAGCTTTACATAAATCCCAAAAGAGTGCAATAGGTGCCAAATTTCGTTTTTGAGGGGATCGTAACATACAGGACTGGTTTCAGGTGCTTAGATTAACAATTTTTTTCTCCGATTTATATTTGATATTTTCGTAAGTGCTATTTATTATTATATTTTTGTTCTGTGATTTATCTTTAATATGAATATTCATTTAAATAAACTTATACAATGCGTGAATGAGAAACAATACTCTTTGTTTTTTATCACTATTTTTATTTATTAAAATGTTTCAAGTTAATTAACATTTTCGGCATTGTACAGTTTTAATAATAGCAGACAGGAAGGGGTTGGAAGATTATTATTACTCTAAATAAATTGAGAGCTTACTACTAACATAAAATTATTCTAGAAACACCAAATAATTCTGTACATCTGTTTGGTCCTTTAACAAATTGACTGAGTTATTTTTATTATATTTCTATATGTTCTGAAATACTTAGTTTTTTACTTTTTGGAACTGTATGTATGTATAATTTTTATATTATTTATGTCTAGAAATGTGTGACCTGTATCTAGAAAGTGTTTTGCAAAATTTGAGTTTTCTTTATTCAATATGTGGAAATGGTGATGTTTGCCCTATGTAACAGCTATAACACTTTTACAACTAAGCTTATAAACTTTTGATTTTTCATTAGTTTTAATATCTTCAACCACAGTCCCAGATATTTAAATAATTAACTATAGTGATAAAAACGAAGTAAAATTTTTCTGATTTATAGTTAAAATGTATTATCACAAAGTAATTGACAAATCCATCTAATATTTGAAAGTATATGAGGTATGTAAGAAAAACTGCAATATTTATTCATACAATTTTTTATTTGTGTTGAAAAGGTTATTCTATTATCAATAGGTCGTATTGCATATAGTGGTTTTTTTGGCCACAAGTAGTTATTATTTGGAAGTTACTCAGCCGTTAATTAGTTCTGAAAATGCACTTTGTAATTCAATTACTGATCATTGTAAAAATTTTTGAAAAGGGCCATTCAACAAGTGAGGTTGCACATTCAATAATCCAGTCCTGGTTGTGCAATGTAATAAAAACTCCTATATTTAAAATGAACACCAAGCTGTTGCGATCCTAAACTTTTCAAAACCTGCTATCGTCTTAAGCAAAATTTAAATATTTGTTAAAATGTGCTTCTTATTTTTATTGTACTAGTTATTCGTTAGTTTTTATGTTAATAATTGATATATAATGTTGTTTATATAATTTATATTGTAACTGGAATGAAATTTCATGTAACTTAACAGTAATAAAACAAGTGACGAGTATATATTAATATTTCCATTATTTTATCCTTTTTAAGGATATCGCTTTTAGGTTTTCAATACTTACTCCAACATAGGTAGCTTTCTGCTCGATCATAATATTTTATTGGAACGTTAAAAATATTATATAGGATGTCGAAGAATATGGGCGCTTATCCGTATCTTGGAAACTACAACTCTAAAAAATTTCTAATTGGGCATCTTACTAAAGTGAATGTGATCTATCCGCTATGAATATGCTCAAGAAATTACCACTTGCGGTTATACCGGAAGTGAATGTCAATTATTTTAAATGATCATCTTTATGTTTTTGAATTTTTAGATTCTACGGTTACTACGTAACCAGGGTCGTAGCTACCGCCGTACCAATGATACGGGGCCCCTAACGTGCCTTCAGAGTTTTCGCTTCAGAAATGAGAAAAGTCAAAAAAAGCAATTTCTTTTTTTTCCTGGGTTAAGCGTGCTCCCAAAAGTTGGCAACATCGTACATCAGTTATTGCGGGATTATATATTAAATTATCAAATTTATTAATGTACCTATTTTTATCCAGAAATATAGGTAAACAAAATTAAAAACATGAACACAAATAATAAAATTTATTTGCACTGGCGCTTTTTATAATTTTATCCATATAACTATCCGCTAGATCGAAAAATACCATCACACCTTTATACGGCGACATCGATGAATTCAACTTCTCTCGTGACGTCACCGAGGCAGTGTCCGGGCTAGAACTCTCGGTAGGATGGTAGGCTACGATTAAATACGACTAAAAATAACGTTCAGCCGAGCAAATCATATGTGTTGTTTTTTCGGTATTACATATTTTGTTTATCATTCCAATTATGACATAAAAGATGACCTCCACTCGCTTTGGCTGTATTCTGTTCCCATGCCACTGTGAAAGATTTTCCTTTTGATTATATTCGTACTCAAATTTAACTTTCCAGGAAGGTTCAAATCACCTAATACTCCTTGGCTACGACCCTGATAAGAAGTCCAAAAAGTTACCGTAGGCTAGTGCTGGGAATCTGCGGGACCAAAAAAACAATTTCCGGGATTATTATGTACGTTACCTTTTTGCCAACCATCCGAAATTATAAAACATCAACGGTTTCTTAAATATTCTGCTTATTTTTGAATATGATTAACATTTTGATTCCTTATTTATATGAATATTCATACTGAAATTTGAAGAAGTTATTAATATTGAAAAGAATTAATTTGTTACACACACTTGTACAGTTAGAACAATTACGTTAAACACGCCTTGTGGGGCAGAGATAGAGGGAGACCATCTGTGAAGCAGGAATACTAGCTGGTTTGAATCCTGAGTTAGGTATGAATGTTGGTGTATGTCTATGAGTTTCAGTAGTTCAAATAGTTAATAAGAAGGTTAGAGATGTGCATAGCTATGACACAAGAAACTTCAGATTTGCATATCAATCGCATGAGAAAATATGTATGCAGGATGATACTATTTCAATTTATTATCTCTGGAAATACGTTCTGAAATGACCTCAACAAAGTTAAAAAAAAGGCTCAAACAGACAGACTCTTATTAAGGAAGTCTTCTATGATCTTGCAGATTTCCAAATTTATTTTTAAGGCTATTAGAATGTTTCATGTTTTATACATGAATATACTTATGTTAACCTTGACTTGTCCTATACATATTCTTGTGATATGATGATCGATAAAGATTATCATTATTATTAATATTATTAATTAGTCGGTTGATGTATATTATATACAAGACTGTAGGTCTATATGAGATTTAAAAAATTGTGTGTGTTAGCTCCGACGCACGACTGGAGTTTACTCTAGTCGTGCGTTAGTTTTTTTATATCTTTCAATATTTTATCAACTTCAATCATTTAATGATTTTGTTTATCGTGCACAACTAAAAGTATCACTACCTATAAGTAAATAAACTACGCTCTGAAATCATAACGCAAATGGGCGGTTGGGTTGCTGTTGTATGTGTTGTATCATACATATATACCTATATAGATGTTGACCGGTTTTATCAAAAAACCTAATTACCATCAACCGGTGTAAGGTGCAATATTACAAATCACATTCATTTTTCATCAAGTATGTTAGTCGCTCAGCTCTTATTGTTGGATTTCATTTCCATGTACGAACTTGGTCCACACTCTCTTGTCCATGGCCATATATCTTGCTTAATTCCATGTTTGTCCTTCCTCTTTTATTATTTCGGTCAGTGTGTTATTCCACGTTTGTTCTAGTCTTCCTCTCTTCTTCCTTCCTGTATTTTGGCCTCCTATATTTGTTTCACCGGTCTCTCCTTGTTCATTCTTTTTAAATGCCACCAGCTAAGTTGTCTTGTTTCTATGAAATTGTGTAGGGGCCTATCTCTAGGTCTTTACATATTTCATCGTTTCTTATTTTATATATTCTAGTCACGCTTTTCGCTCTTCTAAGGTATTTCATTTCCACTGCTTTGATCTTACTCTTCTGATTTCTGTTCAGGGACCATGACTCGCATGAAAAGGTAAGTGTTGGTCTATAAATTGCCTTGTATACTTTCATATTTGTACTTATGAAACTGTTGTATATTATATGGTATAATTTTATTGTGTTTTCTATCCTTCGGTTAATTACTATGTATTGTTTTCCGTCCTTACTAAGTTTATTTCTTCCGGTTCTATTACCAGAACCTTCCTCTTTGTCTTATTAATTTCCATTCCGTATTCCTTAATGATTTCCCCCCCCCCATCTTCATATTTCTCTGTAAATATTTTTCCCGTCCCGAGACAACGATTATGTCATCCCCAAAAGCACATTCCGATATGTGTATCCGTTGCATATTCTTGTATTCAACTTGAAACTTCTTAGTTGTTTTCGTACATTCCTTCAGAAATGTATGCGTAGATTAAATAAGAGAGAGTTGTTCGTTAATTCAATAAATATTAATAATAAAATAAACCACATCCACGTTTTTTCCAGATTATATTTCCTCGTTATTCATTGTCATACGATTCAGTTTTTTTTATATCTTTCAATATTTTATTTACTCTAATCACTTAATAATTTTGTTTATTGTGCAAAAATATAAGTATCACTAGATATAAATACATATACCTACATGCATCAACTCTTGCCGGTTTACTAATAATCTCAAAGTGAAAGATGCGCATAGAACGTTGCGCAAAGGAATGTAACAATTAACTTTTATTTAACGCTCGATTTTACTCCTCATAAAATTTTCATACTGCGCGCTGAATATCGATTCTTAAGGAGTAACCATAAATTCCAATAAAAAAAATTCGATGTTAGTCAATGAAGTTGTCATGATGTTGTTGTCTGAAACTGATTTTTTTACGTCTACAAAACGAATAGGTTAGATATTTTTTCTCAATCGGGAAACTCATAGCGTATCTATAAATAAGATCATAAAGAGGGTAATAAAGAAATGATGTTGAATCACATCAGAAACAGCGGCAGGGGTAGTTTCGTCCGATCATCAACAGACAATAAAACGTTTTTGATGTTGTTTGGTCATGCGGTCAGCTCTTTATTTCTGTTGTTACAAGGCGGTTTCACGAAGTGAACATCAAGAACTGTGATTATAATTATACAGATATCATCATTGAGTAGATAATAATCGATTTAGAATGTGCTGATGATTTACTTACGAAAATGAATATACTGTGCATGTTCGGGACTCATATGAACAAAATTATTTGTAATAAAGATCCTCAGAGAGATTGGCAATTGCACCCAAATTCATCAGAGCAATTTTCATCATCAGAAGTTGACAAGAAAACTAATAAACTTGGTTTAAAGTTGATATTTATGAGAGCGAGTTAGCTCATTAGAGATTGGAGAGCAAATTTTAAAATCATGTGGAGGTTTTGCAGACTCATATACAGAGTTCAATATTTAGACCTAGTCTACTGAAAATTAGGCGGAATGAACAGGATGTCCTTGATTACCTATTTATATTCCAATTTTACTAGAGGTTCAAATGCTTCGTCAGTTCCTTTTAAGGTGTATTTTTTTAAATATTCAAAATTGTGACATCCTAAACTGAGTAATAAATTGAATAAAGATTTTCTGCGTGACTCAATCTCCAATTATATGAATGATATATGATTGAATATTTGAAATTCTTCAGTATGTCTAAAACAATAGAACTATTTATGATCTTTTTTTTACCCCGAGGCGAAGCTAAAGGGGTTATAGTCTCACGACAAAAAGTTGGTATCTGGCCCGATTTTAAAAATTCCAACGGATATCGATAAAACACATATGATTTCATTAGGGAATTTGAATTACCACTTTTTCCCATCGGAGAATAAAAAAATATAGCGTTTTTACCCCGAGGTGAAGCTAAATTCTCACTACAAAAAGTTGGGGTCTGGTCCGATTTTAAACATTCCAACGGATATCGATAAAATACATATGATTTCATCAGAGAAGTTTTGTTCCCAATTTTTTCCCAATGAAGAATAAAAAATTATACCGTTTTTTAGATAGGCATTACGACATGCGCATGCGCCAAGGTCGATATGTACGAAGTCCTACAAAACATGCGTCGAAGTGCTATGTGTGCCACGGTAACCAAGCGACGTTGATAGCTTCAGCTGATTCTGCGTCTGTGTCTGCTTTCCATCTTATCAATTTGATTCATAATTTGCAGCAAAATGAGCCGGAATAGGATATTCAAATTCGACAGTCAATCAATGAATTTTTTTGCTAAATTTTCACGGATTTTATTCGTAATATCGACTTATTAATACATTCATTGCAATTTTCCTTCATTTCATTCGTAAAATCGACTTTCATTGTTATTTAATTTATATAATACATTCAAAAAATATTGACGACATGCACATGCGCCGAGGGGTTTTATCATTCCTAGTGCTACGCAGTAGGGTGTCCTTCATTTTTATTATTTCAATATTGTTTCCAGTTGAGAAATTTCAGAATTAATTATTTGTATGGAAGCCCTTTTTGTTAGTTCCTATTGAGAATGCATTTTTATTTTAAGGTATTCAAAGATTCAATTACAAAATTTTACTTCAACAAGACCGTGCACCGTCTCACACCTCAGTGGTTACCACGGCGAATATCGAAGAATTATGATATGATTTGCTCGACCATCTTCCTTACTCACCAGATATAGCTCCAAAAGCTACTTCCTTTTGTTCCCTAATCTGAAAAATGCCATCGGAAGACAAAGGTTTTTGTCAAATAAGGAGTACTTTTAGTGAATAATTATTTTACAGAGAAAGATGCCGAGTACTATTTGGACAGGTTAAAGAGATGGGGGCATCGCTGGAAGAAGTGTGTACGACAAGGAAACTCTGAAGAAAATTAAATATAAAGAGAAAATGTCTTGCATCTTTGCTATATCGGAAACTTTTCAGATCACCCTAGTATTGGCGGTGTTTTATAAATCATAGCGTCATATATAAAAATTGAAACAAGGATTCTTTTTAACATTACTCATCGGAAAATCATTGTCATTTATACTTACCTCAAATTGGAATTAACTTATTTTTTTGTATGAAATATAAAATCCACGTCAAACAAAGGTTTCGTCAATACCAACCTTTGGATTTTTTGTATTCAACTGAAACTCAGTATGTATATTTAGAACAGAAACTGAACGTGAAAGCCAAACTTCAAACACAAAAATCAACGTTGTTAAGAAACCGATCAAATACCGACAAAATCCTTTTCCCTGACCGTTTCCATGTTGAAAGTAGATAAACATTACGGCAGTGGTTATTTTATCGATACTTTTGGCACCGACTTTCGACATTTGTAACGCCGTTAGTACATGCAAATTACCTCAGTATATTTTATGGCCATTCGCTAACAAAAATATAGCCGGAACATAGATGTTCAATAAAATTTCGAATACGAGTGCCATCTCTGGTTAACGGAAAGATAAAGTTATTTGGCAGAGTATCATGGACAAAATCGAGTTATTTTATACTACCTAATTTGTCATCTGTTCATAGATTTTCATGTTGTAAACACAGAAAGAAAATATCGAATGAATGAAATATAACTCAGGCGTTGTTAACGGTTGAAATTCTTATAAAAATTCAGTTTTCAAAGTTTAATGAACTGATGAGTTCAGGAAAATAAAAAGTGAACATTCTTTTTTTTATTCACCAGATATAAAATTTAATTAAATGGAAGTTTCTTCTCCGAATTTTATCGATAATAAATGGCGTAAAAGAAATAACAAAATTTTCAAAGATTCTGAGATTTATAAATTTTATACCAGAAATCTAATACTACAGCTTTCAGTTCAAAAATATCTCGATAACGGACAGAACTGTTCAAGTTGTTGTTTTTAGTTGGCTTTGAAAGCAATGCAGGCTCGAAGAATAAAAACCTTGCCAAATTGGCAAATTGAGCGTGTTTTATTCCTACCTCAAGTGTATGAGGGAGTCAGGGTTGGAGGTTTGGTGATGAACTCCTTCAGCCAAATCAGGTTCACTTGTACGAACAAGTGCATTAAGGTTGGGTGAGACCGAATATTTATGGAAATGTGGGTAGGGATCAGATGATAAATACTGGCCCAGCATTCGTCTTGAGGGTGACTCACTTTACGACATGAGAAAACCTCTGAGAAAAACTCATGGCAGACAAGTCGACACTGTAGTTTGAAGTCGGGACCTCCCTAATACTAGCCCAACAACTTTTATATACTCTTACTCTTCTACTTCCTGCAAATGAACGGAATAGACGTGCAAGTGCCACCATTGCCATCTACCTTGGAAATAGGAAATTCAATATGAAGAGTACGATTGCTGATAGATGGCAGTGGAACAAATGCATCTCAAGACATTATTCTAGTAGTAGTAGAGAGCTGACATGTCTTCAATTTGTATCTATCAGTTTTGAAGACCTAACAACGAGTTCAAGCAGAAAATATTTTAACTACGCGATTGGAATTTTCTCCTGTCCGTAGAAATATACATAAATGAAAAGATATTTATTCAATCTATGAAAATACAGCGAGTGAAATATACTATGTAATCGTATGCGAAATTAATAACATTTGTTTGAAATTAATCTTATCAAATAAGTATGTTTGAATCAGAACAAATTGAGAAATATCTAACGCTAATGAACATAATATCAAAAAAAGTATAGAACCATTCATTGAAGATTTGTAATTTTCGAAAATATCAGCGCCTGGTGAAAATTAAACGGTAATGCTTGCTCTGAAGTGCTTCCAAACTTTTTAATAGGTTATTCAATACTTTATAGAAAAAAAAATACACTAGAGGGAATATTAACGAAGAATTAATATCATGAGTACCTATATTATCTACGCAAATAGTGCGGGACAAGGTAATCATTAATTCATTTGAGTACATTTTCCCTTTATCATTATAAGTCCCAATATTTACATTTCCAGCGGGCGTTTATTTTATAATTCAAATTTTGAAATTTCTCAAGCTAATCTGTCAATAATTCTTTGTTTATTCAGTATTGTGTTTTAATTTCCTTCAACCCGTATTGGTTGCTTTAACGGTCATCATTCGTAAAACCACCAATTTATTATCCGTATATTCGCAGTAAACCGCAATAATAGCATGGAGCAAATAAAAATCTCCAGTAACAGTTTATATTTACATTTGCTAGGCGAGCTACGATTGAAAAGTAATAATCGCCGTCGCTGACACATCGTTATCTTTTTTTTGTCTGGCTATAAAATTTGCATGCGAGCCGAATAGGTTATACGAAGCTTTATTGGCAATTTTTGTTAATACTAGCTCAGTCTGTATTGGATTTTTTCGACTTTTTCGGTTAGCTATTCACGTACTGAATCGTAATGGATGTTATACGTTTTTTCACAAAAAATCAACGACTAAATATTGGTTTTCAAATATTCTTCTGTGGAACTGAAATATAGTTTTTCAAACAATGACACATGCAGTTTTAGTGATCATGAAACAAATTCCGTTCCTTCTTAATTTGTCATAACTGTTAATCTTATAATCAAGAAAACAATAAATTCGTTGTTTGATCCTGTATTTTCAGGACACTTTTCAGTAAATCTTACAAATAATGAATGATATACTGAAAATAAGAAAGCAGGTAAGCTCCGTAATTGAGATCCTATTTGTCCCTCATTTTTGTTCATTTTTCATCTTACATATTCTCAACCTCCTTAGTTAAATTCGAAGAGCTGTACAGCTGAGAATAACCCAATAACTCATATAGGTACTTTAAAATTTATTGATGTCATTATGATGGCAGAAATTAGGTAAAAATATTGAGATTCACAAAGAATAGGTACTTCCCTTACATCAACTTAAATCTTAGAATAAGAATAGTAGAGGATAGGGAAAAAGTTTACAATGTCAAAATCCTCTTCCTTAACACCAACTCAATCGACCTACAAATTTTCAACCCGCTAACTACATTTCGTAGTGATGGAAAAACCCTCCACAAAGCCATAAAAGACTGAATTTTGGGTAAGCTGTTCATCTTTGATTTCCACATATTTTTCAGAAATTCCAAAAATTTCTGCACATGCCTCTCACCTCCACTCCCCCAATTTTGAAGGTGTCAACATTTTGACTGACCTAAATTTTGATAGTTTCTACCTCATGAATAACCTCAAGTTCCAAATTTCATTTCGTCTGACGGGGGCGGCCACTGGAGGTGCCAATACGTACTTGGATATATATGGATATATATATATATATATATATATACACATATATATATATATATATATATATATATATATATATATAGTACTTATATAATATATAATATAGTATATACTATACAGGGTGAGTCCTTTGATATGGGAAAGCTTGATTGTACCTACACACCGCTTGATTATATCGAAACGAACCAAATGGTTCTGCAAATGGGAGGTAAGAGTTTGCATCATATATATATAGTATATATATATATATTATATATATATAATATATATATATACTATATATATATACTATATAATATATATATAATATATATACATACATATATATATATATTATATATATATACATACATTAGTATATATATATATATATATATATATGTATATATATATATAGATATATATATATATATATATATATATATTATATATATATATACGTATATATATATATATATATATATAATATATATATGTATATATATATATATATATATATATATATATATATATATATATATATATATAATATATATATATAATATATATATTATATATATATATATATATATATATATATATATATATATATATATGACATAACTAAAACGTGCTCTAGAAGATATAAAACGGATACCAAATTGTCAATGCAATTTTAAACTCCACTTTGATCATAGCTCAAGTTTGAAAAAAAAAGGGTGCATCATGGACATCTTGGAAATTGATAGAAAATCTGAGGTAATTATCTGTACCCTGTTATTGTTTATGTAGATTATAGGATATTGGACAAATTTTCAGATAGAAATTTCAACACCACCCAAAATTGAGAAGAACTAAATGAAAAAAAAAGAAACCTCGTACAACTCCCCAGATGTCGACGAGTTTAATTCTATATAAACTTAAAAAGGTTCGAAAAATAAAGAAGATGAATTATATTGAAAGACATCTTTGATACGAAAGTGGACAATTGGAAACTCCCATTCGGGCGTACTCGGTCCGAATGAAAAATTCTTTCCCAGGGGCACACAAAAACCGACTGAAAATCGCACGCCATCCTCTGAAAATGGAAAACTTTAGTTTATGTTTCGAGTTTTCCAGTTACTTCCTGTTGTTTATACAATTTTTCTCGGTGGGTGTTCGGGTTTTCGGATGTCTCTAGAAAGTCGTGAAGTTTCTTATTTTATGTTTACCGTGTGTGGCCCGAAGGAGGCTGCCAAAGTTGCCGCGTTCGCAATCTTCTGGGATTCTACCGAAGGCGTATTTCTTCCGTCATTTCCTATTCCAGAGATGTACGTGCAGACAAGTGGTTAATTCATGTATTTCGGATAATTTGATTGACATATCTTATAACGTTAATGTGAAATGATTTAATTGTTAATATTTGATAAAGCTGACACATAAAATAGAGGAAAATAAGAACCAGGTAAATCATACCATAGTACAAGTACAATATAAAAATATAAAGTTAATATAAAAAAGAATCGTGAGCAGCAGACCTCCATCACTAGAGTCGTATTTTTTGCGAGAAATGAAATAGTAGAAAATAATTCATTTTACTAAAAAATAAAGAAACGGTGTCATGGGATACCAGGTCGGAACGAAGTTCCTTCGGGTAATATAGAAGGACCACATTTTGCAAAAACGAAACATTTGCGTGTCGGGGCGCATGACAGAAGTGATAACTTATACTACTTATACTAATCCAAGTTGAAATAATTAATATTCAAATGTGGGGCTAAGAGCCAGGAGTCACCTCTGGCATTCGAACCCAGAAATACGGTACCAGGGTTCAGTACGCAGACTACTCGGTTATCAATGCAATATAAAATGTAGACACAAGAGTGTATATATGCGGTGTATATATGCGGTTTCTGGGGCTCTATGTTGACGCCACCTTGGGCTGGTCAGAACACATCCGAAAACTTTGTTCTAATCTTAATAGTGTGTCATACACTATCAGGGTTCTGAAAAAAACACTAGATGACAATGTCATTAGAATGTTGTACTTCGCAAATTTTTATTCTAGACTGAAATTTGGTGTAATTTTTTATGGCAAGAGCCCCGATTTCGATAAAGTCTTCATTGCACAAAAAAGGCTAATTAAAACAATGTTTAATATTAAGTTCAGAGAGTCATGTAGAGGGGTTTTTAGGAAAAATAACCTTCTAACGGCTACAGCCATCCACATTTATGAGTGTATAAATTTTCTACTAAAAAATGAACAACTTTTTTCTGACTACAAAAAAAACAGTTCATATAACACTAGATCCATAATGCTTAGTTACCCTAAGCACAATATGACGTTTTACCAACGGTCTCCACTTTTTAATTGCATAAAATATTTCAACGCGTTACCCGACTTTGTAAAAACGGAAAGCAATCCAAAAAAATGTAAATCTAAACTATTCGAATATTTAGTCACAGTCGAACCCTACTATGTGCAAGAATTTATTGATTTTAAAATGTGAAAATTTTATGTGTTTCTATGTCTACTTTAATGTTATTTAATTAGTATCCAATATACTGTTTTTGACGTTTCTTCAGTTCACTGTAATTTTTTTATAATATAATGATTCTAAATGAATAAAAATATCTATCTATCTATATAACGAGAGTGTAACGTATCGCCACGCTATATAATGGAATATAAACCTACTATACGTAGTCATTATTTTATGGAACTAATTTGTAAAGCTTCATCTTTTCATTATGCCAATTCTGATTCCTGTCGTAATAACTTATACTAAATTATTTCGTTGCTTCACATCTGCCAGGCGTCCCGCGATGGCTCATGACGTTTTCGCGTTGCTTTTACATGAATTCATGAGTATATACTATGCATTGGCGATTGGCGTGGCGTAGTGGGCTCAGAAAGAGAAGGGACGAGAGAACGGAAAGAAAGAGGGAGAAAGAAAAAGGTATACAATATTCATTGGTATGTCGTCACTTCCATCACGCTTTTAGTCTCGAATATTTTTCAGTTTTGTCGCACAGCAAAATCATTATCTCCTCTAAGCCTGCCGTAAGAAACTTCGTTCCAAAAAATTCGTGCATCGTGGTTGAGAAAAAAGTTGAAACGGACGAAGAAACGCATCCCAATCCACAAACCAAATTTTAACCCTCTATCGTGAAAAAATATTCGCGATGTGCATCGCGTACTGATATAGTTATTAACGTAACAAGGCCGATATGTAGCAAATAACGGATGAGGTTGGATATTGTAATCCGAGGCGCAGCCGAGGATTATAACTAACCGAATCCGTTATTTGCGTATCGGCCGTGTGTCGTTAAAAATTATTCGTAATCCCGTTGAAAGATTATATTTTGATTCCGAAGAGAGAAAAAACCCCGTACCTCGCAATTCTAAAGAAAAATCCCAACGTCGTGCTCTCTTGTGTCATGGAAAAGTTTGACAGTTTTATAAACAACGTCAGTTTTTTGTGTTCTCAAGTTCGCTTTAACGACGACCATGGATGAAATTGATTAAATTGAGGAACAAAATCAAATTCCTTTAGAAATATTGGCAGAATCATGTGCAGTGCAGCGAGTGTTGATTAACTGCCGAAAATAACTCAAGAGCGATATCAAAAAGAATATGAAAATTTTGAAATGTGCCGTAAAAGCAAGAAAGTAAAGGTGGTTAATGGAGATGTATTATTAGCCTATGCGAAATGAAAATCAGAGGTTTATCCTCCCAACTCGCTGTGGACCAAGATTTCAATGTTGTTATTGTAAGCAGAATGATGTTTCGAAATAAATATTTGAACAAGTGATTTCTTAACGGCCGCCGGCCGTTATGAAATTATAACGGCCGGCGGCCGTTAACACTAACTTTCCAATTGTCATCTGAATACCGTTAAATCAAAATAACAGTATGGGATTACGAAAACAAAATATATCGAGATGCAATTTGAACGGCATAGTCACCACTATGAGAAGAAGAGTTGAATTAAAAAAGGGTCCTAAATCGAAATGAACTCAATGTACGTACCAAACTTCAACCCTCTACAGCGACTGATCAAGAGTTCTGACCGCCCTAGGCTAATCATGGGGACGCGCCCCTGCCAGGTGTGTTACGAACTGCCTAAAAAGTAGTGAGTGAGTAGAGTAGTAGTGTGAAAAATTTAACATGGTTCATATTACCTATAAAAGTTTTCAGATCGATCTGCAAGCAAAACTAACGTTATCCTTGAATCTGCATGACATTCAACCTTAGGGTGGCAAATCATTTTTTTAAGCAGACCGTACATAGAGGCAAAGTAGCTCATGCGTTATAAGACCAACATCATGACAAGTGACTGCAGGCTGCCAAGTAGAAAACCAAATTCATGTAGTGTTTCGCCACATGACTTGTATTGGCTTAGTTTCTATAGACAACTTAGTTGCCATTGACCATGACGTGGTCATCTAGTGTGAAGTTGCTTCGACTTGAATATTTTTGAAATATTTATACTTCTGTTATTATTTTAAAAAAAAGAGGAGAGGCATCATACAAGTGAAAAATTTTTGCAACTGATCAATGATTTATTTGAAAATTATAGTTATTAAGTAATTATTATTAGATTAAACAAAGGTTTTTTTCGTGCAAATCTTTCCACCATTTTTTCAAATTCAAAGTTTGTTAAAAATCACTTTCCATGTACATGCAAGTTTTTGCTGGCGAAGTGTGGAGCGCAAGTAATTTTTTACTCTTTTAAGTGCTGAAAAAGACCTTTCGCCGCTGCAGTTGGTAATACTCATTGTCAAAAAAATTCTTGAAATTGTCTCTACATTCGGAAACATGCATGAAATATTAAAACTTTTTATTAACTGCAAAAAACCCTTTGGGGTTCTGGCAGAAATAGAATGCTCGGTCTCGGTGTCAGATTTTAAAATCTGCGCCAAATGGACGCATTCTTCTGCAAAGTTTTCTTCTAAATCAGTGGCATATATAGGCTCTTGTACCGTTTATTTAAAACTGAGTTTAATGATAAACCGAGTTTAATTTGACATTTTCGCTTGTCAAATTAAACTCGGTTTATCATTAATCTTGGTTTAATAATATACGGTGCAAGAGCCTAATAGTTGTTTTCACTCCTTTGCTTTGCTTCTAATAAATTCACTGTCGTCTAGTTCATGCAGTTTCCATAAGAAACCAAACTTTGTGTTTACTGTATTATAAATAATTGCCAGTTTTTAAGTGCACTTTAAGACAATCAATAGCTGCATATTAATTATCAACGATGAAAGAACCTAGACGATAAAGAATGGAATACGATACAATCGATACCGAGTCATGTAGCCGCAAATGCGAGAACTAGTTAAAATTCCAAATTTGCGAGGCGAATCAAACAAAACTAGGTACTCTTGCCAGCTTACCCACTCGCTTGACCACCGACCGATTCGAATAACAAGTCAGCGTTTGTTTTACGCGGGTTTTTTTAAATTTCAAAATTTATTGTTAAACTCAGGGACTCTCAAGCTCATTTACTTTTAGTATTTTGTCTCGGTCTAGTTGAAATATGTAGGGTACATGCAATGATGCTAGATCAGTGCATGCTAAGACACGATTTCAGCGCGCCCCCCCTGATCCTCGCGCCCTAGGCTGCAGCCTAATTAGCCTAAGGGTTAATCAGGCCCTGACCCTCTAACTCAATTTTCAGAAGCTGTGGTTTTTGGAAATTTTTCAAAAACCATGAAATAACATGAAATATCTACGTAAAAATGGCGGCGGTTGAAAAAATTTAAGCAAATGTTGATAGTTTTGATCTGCAACGAAAACAATCCCAGGTCCAAATTTCAGCTCATTCGACTTGATGGGAGACATCAGACATAAAATTTTTTTTGAAAATCGTGGTCTGGTAGGTCTAAAACGGATGGGAAAAATACGCCCGCACCTGACTGTTTTCCTTCCAAACACTGCAATAGAATGTATTTCATAGGATAAAATACGACTGAAAAGACATACGGTCGAAAAGAAGTTAAGCTATATATCATGTACTAGCGGCGAAACCCAGCATTGCACCCAGCAGTTTACCACTTCCCTTATTAATTATCTGTTGACCGTAGCTGAAACTTGACTGTCAAAAACGAAATGAACGTCGTCTTATATACCTTCAACGATCGATATGTCTAGTTTACATATAGTTTACAAATTACATTTGAATACAATTTGAAAACATCGGAAATATTCCAGAGAATTCCTCATCATTGTGACACACATATACACTTAACGCAATACAACATAACCTCGAATTTAGATGAGTTATACAATATATTGAAGCTTATTAAAATTTAAAAACACTGGTATTTACCTGATTTCATAATATATATACTCATCTCCTTCTGAATTACTTGCCACTTCATTTTTGCCTATAAAATAACGACATTTCGCATATACGAATACAGCTTATGCACACGCCTAGCAAAGTTATTATGTCGATCGCGTGTCAGTGGTCTCGGACATCGTTTCGGACGTATTTTCCTTCAGCTAAGTGTCTGTGGAGTACCTTGCAATAAGGAACTCCTTTTCGATGATAAAAGTAATTTTCACTGAACAAACATCATTCATATCAAAACTAATAAACTTATACAACATTTTTCCATATTTACTGCGCTATCCGAGAAAGAATGATAAAATTTATTATTTCCAATACTCTCAAGTAAATTGAAAATGCATGGTCCAACGTTCACGTAAGAGAAAATATCAAGTAATTTCTCGCCAACATATTAAAAACTCGAGTTTCGACGTCTACATTATGACATTGCCGCTACCAAATATCATCCAACGAAAAACATCGCCGATTAGAAAACTCATTTTCCTGATTGAAAAGTTTACTTTTCGCAAACAAATTCAACTGGATATATGGTCGAAATTTCATTTATACGTCAGATGGAATTTGTGGAAATTCAACTACGTAAAATTTCATGAATGCCCACAGGAATTTTTTCTAGTAATAATCGAGAAGGGTTCATTGAAATATCATTGGATATGACTAAAACATGAAAGGATTACCTAACTCTACGAAATCATGTATATGTGAATATAGAAGATAAAAAAATTATGTAGA
Source organism: Cynegetis impunctata (assembly GCA_030704885.1). NCBI lineage: Eukaryota > Metazoa > Arthropoda > Insecta > Coleoptera > Coccinellidae > Cynegetis > Cynegetis impunctata. Next base: position 260,152 of record JARQZK010005073.1, read on the forward strand.
TATACCACAACATTCTTGATTAATCAATATTTGTAATCAACAGATTGCTAATGGAATCTGCAACAGACATAGCCTCTATAGTGAGAATTCATGAAAAGGTGTAATCGATAAATTTCTTCATGAAACTTTAGTCTGATCGCAGAAATATACGTTACGATAAGTGTGTTGGAAGAATTTTGCACGATATTCTAGTATTCTAAGTTGATGTTTACATGCGCAAATCTAAACTTATATTCCTAGTGTACAACAAACATAGCTTCTCATCTCTAATCACATCAAAAATCGAAATAGTGCAAGTGTTCGCTAACCATGGCCTCTCAGCTCTGAATATATGGAAAACTGAACTAATTCCGCTGTTACAACTTGATCAAAACAAACCAAAATTACTATATTACTATTTTGTATTGACTATCATAAATACAGAAGTTATACAAGTTGCATCACTCCAGTTTTAACCATTTGTTTATCTTCAGATATTTCTTAAGAATGAAGAACAAGCCCTTCTTATTATAAGAGATTTTCACAGTGGGCGTCCAAAAGAGATGAGTACAAGTCCTTATATCATCACAATAGTAAAATCCCATATTCTAGTTTGAAAATCACCCATGTTGCTCGGTCAACAAGCTTTCGAAGAAGACCCAAAGTTCGAAACTGCGCTACTGCAAACTATATAAATTTTTATTTTTGATACACAGTACACATTAAATTTAGTTGTTGTGTTTCATTTATGGGAAAATTCAATGTTGAAAAATGTATCAACAATTGGGAGCTTCATTTCATTTTAAGAACTCCACTACCTGATGACCTTTCTAACGTCATGCTACACGTTGATTAAAATATTTATGATTGAACTATTAACAATAATTCAATACTTAACTGTTCTTCAGTTGAAATTTTTGTTCGAACAAATAAAAAACATTTCTGCTTCAACAAAAAACAGTGAGTGAGCCTGCCTTATTTGTGTGAAATAAAATCCTCCTTTGGTACTATCAAATGGAATGAAATCTATCTATCTATCTATATATATATATATATATATATATATATATATATATATATATATATATATATATATATATATATATATATATATATACATATATATATATATATATATATATATAGGTATAATTATTCATTCGAATTGTTGTTGCCTTGAACTATTTCTGATATCAACAGACCTGTCTGTTGATATTGGACTAAATAGCACGTAATTAATAACTGAAGACGGCCACAGCCGCAATGAGAAAATTTTGAAAAAAAGATAAATAGTACCCTATTCCTTGACTTTTCAAAATCAAAATAATTTGAACCTATTTCGAACATTACGTGGGTAAAGGTTTCTGTGGTTTTCCTTACCATCTAATAATAACAGATTTGAATGTTAATATTGGACTGAATAGCACGTAATAAATAACAAAGAACGGTCACAGCCGAAAAAAATTTGATGAAACATAGTAGTTTTTTTTAACTATTCAAATTTTTTCAAATCAATAAATGTCAAAGAAATTTCAATTTTTTCAAAAGTTTTGATGAAGCCACGAATGTCGTGGCGAAACGTCAACTTTTTAATAAAATCGAGTTTTTTGAGATTCAACAAGTCTGTTATTGCTAATAATTATCAAGAGATTATATATATATATATATATATATATATATATATATATATATATATATATATATATATATATATATATATATATATATATATATATATATATATATATATAATGATTCTGCACGCTTAGAAAATTCTGGTCATTAAATTTCGGATATAATAATATTTATTTCTATAATGCGGTTACCCAGTGATAAATTACGACCATAATAATTCCTGATACCAATTTCAATAAAATGACATTCGTCCAATTATTAACAGAATTGCCCCTCCACCACCAAACGAATTTATAGAATTTACGTCCAATCATTAAAATTTGGTAAATTGAGGAACGAATCGACAACGGTTCTACAGATTCAGACTGGAAATCTATATAAAAAATTATGAAACAATTTTATTTCTCTAATTGATTGCCATTAACTACAATTATGCATCATGAAAATGCATTAATCCCGGTTCATTTGCATAATAATTCGTTTCGTGTATACCATATCGTATGAAATATATAATTTATTGTATTGATGATATATGAAATGTGTCCACTAAATGAATTGAAAAATAATATATGTAATATTTAGGTAACGATTTTTAGAAATGTATACTAATGTATCCGTATCATCGAATACATATAGTCTAAGGATATTGAATAAAGTAATTCTCAATGTTTGTCAAGACGCCTCGGCAGCCAAGATATAAAGTTCATCGTTTCTATGCCGAAACCATAATTATTT
>JARQZK010005073.1:265000-270000 GCA_030704885.1 Cynegetis impunctata
ATGAATATTTTGAAATTGTGAGATCCGCCATGAATCCAAATCATCGCATTCCATAGATGAATTCATAAATTGCCTCAGTTGCATGAATGACGTATACTGAAAGAGAATAAGAAGCATATTTCGAATCCTTGGAGGAAACGCAAATCCTTTGAACGGTGCATTTGAACTGAAACAAAAGTAATTCCAAGACCATATTTTTCGCTCGCGAAATTAGGTAATATGATTTCATAGCGAATATTCCTGTTTTCTTGAAATGTTCCAGCGTCAAACACGATCTGAATTACTCCTTCAGGCAGACTTCAAAGCTGCTTCACTCGAATAGAAAACGTATAACCGGAATCCATCTATGTCAACAATAATCCGAATTGAAATTGAAATTGCAGGTATTTTTGTTTGTGTTTCCGTGTTGCTTATGAGTTCCTTTTCATGTCCCAAGTATATTTTGCGTTTCGGTAGGTCTCTGTTCGAAATTTGCCTTCTCATTTCTCTATTACTTCTCGATTTCTAGTTGCATTATGATATTTCTCCTTTACAGATAAACATCACCCCGAGTAAAATTTCAACAAAATAAACAAGAAAACGAATAACGGCTTTATCACTCAAATATTTCTCGGCAATATTTATCGTTAATATATTAATATTAATAAATAATGATTATAATGATATCTTCATTTGAAATTGAAGTAAAATGAAGTCAAACATGAATAAAAATTGCACTCCCAAAAGTGAAAAAAAAGACAGTTGAGCGTGAGTTACAACTCTAATATATTGATGCTTGAATGCAAAGTGAACAATATTCTAAAGTACTATAATTACTCGATTTTAAACTAAATAAAATTCCTTCTGTTGAAAAACATCCATCTCTCTTCTTCCAAAATTGAATATCTATTCTTTGATTATATTTTTAAACGTTGGCAGTTTAAATGAATTTCTGATATCAGTTGGTTTTATTACTATTTAAGAAACATATTTATGAAAAAGCAACACCGACTTTCTTCAAAAGTTAGATACGAATAAACTCTATGTATACTTACATTTGAAGACATTCAAATAAAATTTAAATGAAGAAATTAAGCTCAAATTGCCATTTATATCATATGATTTGTAGATCTTCAAAGTGAATGTCTATACTCTTCAAAAATTATGTCCAATAACAAACACTTCCCACTCAATGAAAATGTGAAGTTTGAATTGTTAACATGAGAAATCACTGAAGTGTTCAAAACCGAAATGAAATTAGAAGTTTGGAGAGCGCATCGTAAAAATAACGATGGTTGGAAAAATTCACCAAATTTTGACAGTTTCGTTTTGCAACGAAAACAATGGCAGATATCAAATTTCAGCTAATTCCACTAGATGGGAGCCGCTAGAGATTTCAATATGTACGGGGAAAAATATATAGGTATATATATATATATATATATATATATATATATATATATATATATATATATATATATATATATATATATATATATATATAGATATATATATATATATATATAGGCGATACTTTGAAAAAGTTTAATTTAGTTCATTTATCAGAATGATTTGTTAGTATTCTAGCAAATTGCTGTCAAGAGTAGTTCATTATTGAACAAAGCGTTATAAAAATTTGTCAAAAGAAAAAAAAGAGTAATCAGCTGAGCCCTGTCACTAAGGATGTTTTTTCGCGAAGTGCATACGATCTAGATGTAAAGTTCGAATGGAATATATTATAGTTGGAAAAAAAACACGCTCTAATACCTAACAGAACTAAAAAAATAGTTGATTTTAGTGTGAAAAAAACGCTCTGATGAGAAAAATAGTTAATACCCACAAAAGATCGTACTTTAACATAAACTCAATGTACGTACCAAGCTTCAACCCTCTAACTCAATCTGCAGAAATTGTGGAGGTGAGCAAATCTTCAAAACCCACGAGAGAACAAGATCTCTATGCAAAAATGGCGGCGTCGGAGAAGTTTCAAACCTTTATTTCAATATAAGTGTAAATTGTAACTCTTTAACTCAATTTGGGTTGTTTAAAGGTGCAAAAATCATTCAAAAATCTGTTTTCAACTCCATAAAACCTTTAAAAACCGAGAATGCTAAATTTGGAGTAAGTGTTTATAATTAATTTCAACATTTTTTGCCACTGGTTTGAGAACTTTTCGCCCATGTTCCTTCCCGCCACTAACCTCCCCAATCAGCAACATGTGAATTCAATAAACGTAGCTAATACTTTGCTCAAGAACAATTCAGATGACGACTTCAAGTTTCAAGAGGTATTCGAAGAAGATGTTCACCATTTTCCATCAGTCGATCAAACATTAGAACGTCCCAATTTATTTTGTAATCGAGAATCTGGAGCAGAGAACGCCAAGCGGTAAAGGGTACAGAAAACGACGTATTGGGTTACTCCGTTCATTCAATAGATAAAGTGTCAATATTTGCCGAAAAACAGGATCTGATGAGCGAGAAACGCCTAAAAGCATTCCAGGCTACGAAAATACAGGATTTCTTTTCGTTTCACAACCAACGTAGACTAAATTATGAGGTGAGCAAAGGATTTCATGCTTAAAAAGCTTTTAGCAAAGAGAAAATGTTATTAGATATTCTAAGCTCTAAATGAAGAGCTGTATCCAATATTCACGTAGATGATTTTATAGCACTCGCAGTGGAGGACCCATTTATATTTTAAAAGCTCACTTAATGCGGCTTTGTTTAACTTTTTGAAATTACAAGGGATGACTCAAGTATAGGGGATTAAAAATATTATATAAAAGAGTTAAAAACTGAAATTTATAAAACAATGATCACTCCAAAACATTTCGTCAAATTTAACAGAATTCTAAAATGAGAAAAAAATAGAAAATACAGTTTTCATAATATAAGAATATGGTACTTAGTTTCCTCATTGAATTGGATTAGAAATTCAAGTAACTAAGGGTTGATAAAGGCAATTGTTCTTTACTCTGGAAGTAATCGTCATGAATATATAACATTAGAAGATTAAATTAAAAAATCCAATGAAATTTAGACGAAACACGAGCAGAAACAGTGACTTTCTGACAAAAATAGTAGGTGGATACTGCTTGTATCATTATACGAAGGACAGCCCGTGCTTATATTCTACCATGTTTTCGACACGCAACTATTATTTATTAATTTTTTATAAACATTTAAGTTTTTTGCCTCTTTTTTCGCTTACAAAATGAAAACTAATGATGCAATACTATGGTCAACAAGTATGTTTTTCATGATTTTATTGTTGTATTTTGCGTATTACGCTGCTAGTATCTTCGGAGCGTGCTCTCGTGAGTATATCCAGAGGTTTTATATCACTATGTTATTGTGCCTTGGAATCATATACGCCACTGTTGTAAAGAAGATATCTTCATGTCAGGAGGTACGTGTTCGCGCGACGAATGTCTGCATTTTCTATCTAAGCGGTGAATTGTTGATTACCAATATCTTCGGTGGGAGGGCGCTCTGGGTTGTTATCCATACAGTGTTACCGACCACGATTCGTATTGGGGAACAATTAGAAATTTGTTAATTCACTTCGAGTCAAATAAGCTGCACTGATGAGATTTGATAAGATCGAAACAGCTGTATACAGATTTTGAGTCGGAGTGACTTGACGATTTCTATAATTCACCGTTGGATTGTGAATGCAGATTTTGCGTTGCGGGATAAGTATAACCAGCTCTCTTGGAAAGTTGTTTGATAGTTTTTAAATTATTGAAGACTTGTTCAGTTTATGTTATGTCACTAATGATGCAATCACGATATTTCGAACAGACGAATTGTAAAAAAAAAAGAAACGTTGTCATGGGACACCAGGTACACTTCGGATAATATAGAAGGACCACAATTTGCAAAAAAAGAAACATGTGCTTCTCGGGCCGCACGACAGAAGTGATAACTCAAACTAATCCGAGTTGAAATAATAAATATTGAAATGTGGGGCAAAGAGCTCCTACGAAATTGTAAATAAAAAAATTAAAAAAGTCGGGAGTCACCTCTGCGATTCCAATACAGAAATAAGGTACCAACGTTCAGTAGGTACTCAGGTCATTCGGCAGTCAATACAATGTAGAATAAATACGCAAGAGTGTATATAACGAGAGTGTAAAGTATCGCAATGCTATATAATGGAATATAAACCTACTATACGTAGTCATTATTCTATGGAACAAAGTTGTAATGCTTCATCTTTTCATGTCATATGTCATATCTGATTGCTGTCATAATCTGTTCTTTCATGCATATAACTTATAAACAATTAATTCGATGTTTCACTTCTGCCAGGCGTCCCGTGACGGCTCATGACGCTTTCGCGTTGCTTGTACATGGTTTCATGAGTATATACTATGCATTGGTGATTGGCGTGGCGGAGTGGGTTCAGACAGAGAAGGGATGAGAGAAACGAAAGAAAGGGAGAGAAAGAGAAAGGTATTATACAATATTCGCTTGTGTGTCGCCACTTCCGTAAGGTTTTAGTCTCACACATTTTTCAGTTTGGTCGCGCAGCAAAATCCCTATCTCCTCCAGACCTGCCGTAAACTAAAACGAGAAGAAAATAAACTCCTAACCGACTCGATCGGATTCTTATTGACGAAGAAAAACTGAAAAAATTACAGTATTTTCAAATATCCATAACTCCCACATTCTGAAGATGTAGCTTTTCGCGAAATAGTACCTCCTTATAGAAACCTTACATGTGCATAGCGCAGGCGTTATCGCAATTTCAATTATTTCATGCACTATTTCGCAGCATGTCTGGTTGCTGTACGTATGCTGCGATTTCAATTGTCCAAACATATTTTGAAACTAGAACTATTATACTACAAAATTTATTTTTTGTTTTCTCGTTAAAATGTTTCGAAATAGGTAAGAAATACCCGCAAACATGACTGAAAACGATCGGGCGCATGAAACCTATCGAGTAGTGGGAGTCGAGGGGATGCGCGTATATAAAATTCTCTATAACTTGGTGTCTTTATTTAGTTCTTC
>JARQZK010005073.1:275000-300000 GCA_030704885.1 Cynegetis impunctata
TTCGATTTCCTTCGTCGATGTTAGGTTTTACGTCTTGTGTTGTTTTAGGCGTTATCGTGTTTTTTAAAATTGTTTTCCAAGTAAGTGGAATATTCAGAGCATCGTCCCGTTTGTTTAGATGTCCTGATTTCTCTATTTCTAGGGCTTCTCTTATGGTACGAACCCTGTAGTTTTCAATGGATGCTATTTCTCTTGATTGGTCAAAATCGATTCTGTGGCCTGTTGCTTGATGATGTTGAAATAGGGCTGATGTTGTTTGTTTGTTCCTGACGCAAATTTTATGTTCTTGGATTCTTGCTGATATTTTTCTGTTCGTCTGTCCTATATATGTTTGGCCGCAGTCTGCACAAGGTGTGCTATAGACGCCGTGGTTTTCTAGTCCGATTTTATCTTTTGGGTTTCCGAGTATATTGGCTATTGTTTTCTGAGGTTTAAATATTGGTGTTATGTTATTTTTTCTTAAGACTCTTCCAATTTTATCTGTAGAAGAGTCTTAAGAAAAAAAAAAAAAAAAAAAAAGAAAAAAAATAACATAACACCAATATATAAACACCACGGCGTCTATAGCATACCTTGTGCAGACTGCGGCCAAATATATTTAGGACAGACGAACAGAAAAATATCAGCAAGAATCCAAGAACATAAAATTTGCGTCAGGAACAAACAAACAACATCAGCCCTATTTCAACATCATCAAGCAACAGGCCACAGAATCGATTTTGACCAATCAAGAGAAATAGCATCCATTGAAAACTACAGGGTTCGTACCATAAGAGAAGCCCTAGAAATAGAGAAATCAGGACATCTAAACAAACGGGACGATGCTCTGAATATTCCACTAACTTGGAAAACAATTTTAAAAAACACGATAACGCCTAAAACAACACAAGACGTAAAACCTAACATCGACGAAGGAAATCGAAGCGAAGAAGCGAGGGGGCGAAGCCTATGCAGCGAACCGGCCAATCAGGAAACAGGACCAGTCAATGCCAATAAAACCCGGACACAAGCAGAGGCGAACAGTAGTTGCCGTCGAGTCACCAGACGTACAGCAGCACTTGAAAATGCCAAATGAGATTTTGGCGAAACGTCGCGAAACAAACGGTCTTTCTCAGCGCCAACAAAACTTTCGAAAAAATCGGATTGAACCCCGGAATCTTTCTCAGATTCATTCCACCATCCGAGAAAACATACGATATAACAAATATATATATATATATATATATATATATATATATATATATATATATATATATATATATATATATATATATATATATATATATATATATAACGCCCGCTAATTGTACGACGGGAAATGAAGCAACTTCCATTGAATAAATACTTCATAATCCGTGTCGTATACGACTCTGGATTTCTCCAGCAATTAATTTATTCGCAGCTTCGGCTGCATTTTCTATGATATTTTTGGGTATATTCATTTTCATTTCCATTATTTATACAAGACTACACAAATGATGACAAAAATAATCAGAAACGTCAAAATATCAGCAAATGACATGCCTTCTATGAGAAGAAAAATGGAAAATATAGAAGCAATGAACCGTTTTTAAAATCTATTTTTCATTATAATGAAATAATTTTTTCGTGAAAAATAAAGTCTTGTGTGCACCACGTGCGTTACTAGATCCAAACGCCCATCAGGCAACATTCATCCCTCGGGCCGAATGTCACCCTCCGGGCGTTAGGATCTATATAACGCACTTGGTACATAAATAACTATTATGTACTGAATGAGTTCATAAATAGTTCATATTTATTGTTATAATTCATAATAAATTGTTCAGCTTTCTAAATAAAGAAAAATTATTACTTATAATCTTATTACCATTATTTCCTCAATTTTTGCTTCATTCATATACGATGTTAATTCATCAGTCATATTTCATCCTTTAAAATACGTACCATTACAGTGTATCAATGGAAAGCAGTCAGATGCGGGAGTAGTTTTTGTATCTATTTTAGACCTTCTAGACAACGATTTTCGAAAAATTTTTCATGTCTGATATTATATATATATATATATATATATATATATATATATATATATATATATATATATATATATATATATATATATATATATATATATATATATATATATATATATATATATATATATATATTTGTATAAATATTTATATAAATATACAGGGTGATTCATTAATGAGTGTAAATATTTTAACAGGAAAATTTTGAGCTCAAATTATGAAGATCTAACCCAATTTGCTCATACAAAATATTTTTCTTTACTGATTTACAGGGTGTTTTATTTAGATTATTAAAAATGAATTTTGTTCATTACTTGAATGCTGCTCTATATTTCTTTATGATATCTGGCAGTAAGTTAAAGTATTCTGGGACACATCAAATAAAAGTAAAGAAGATTTTCTCGCTATCACCAGTGGCGTACGGCAGGGGCACAGGGAAGAGTTCTTGTTTCCTAAATTCTACGCCACTGGCAGAATTGTCATTTTAGTATAATTTTTCGATTCTCCAATATTTTCTCTGTGAATAAAGCACGTTGTTGCGTAACGCTAGAGCCACTATTTTTCGAGATATTCAACGTTAAACATATGGCTGCACAATTCTTTTAATTTTTATGTACGAGTCTGTCGGTGTTTTTTTGTCATACGATTGCATGTATTACGTAAAATAAACATTACTAGGTATTTTTTTCAATTTATAATAATATTAACAAACAATTTAAAACAGAACAACTACATAAATATCCCAAACGATAAATACTTGCCAGAAACTATGGCAGCAAATTGTAAATTCCGCAAATTTTATTGCGAATCAGCCAAACATATTTTTTAAAGTTAGAAGATCGTTTAGCGAAAGAATGGATAATCTCATTGAGGTTAACGGAGATCACATTGAATATTTGTTGTTAATTGTTTTTAAGTTTTGTTCATAAATTTCATATTCTTCCAAAAATTGTAAAGAAGATCTTGATAATTAATTATTTATTTTGACTTTCTTATGTAGCGCTGGATATTTTTGTAGTTGTTCTATTTTAAATTGTTTTTTAATATTATTATAAATTGAAACAAAATGCCTAATAATGATTATTTCAAGTAATACATCCAATCGTATGACAAAAAACACCGACATGACTCGTACATAAAAATTAAAAGAATTGTGCAGCCATATGTTCAACGTTAAATATCTCGAAAAATAGTGGCTCTAGCGTTACGCAACAAGAGTGCCTTATTTACAGAGAAAATATTGGAAAATCAAAAAATTATACTAAAATGACAATTCTGCCAGTGGCGTGGAATTTAGGAAACAAGAACTATTCCGGAGCCCCTGCCGTACGCCACTGGTGATAGCGAGAAAGTCTTCTTTACTATTATTTGATGTGTCCCAGAATACTTTAACTTATTGCCAAATATCCTAAAGAAATATAGAGCAGCATTCAAGTAATGAACAGAATTCATTTTTAATAATCTAAATAAAACACCCTGTAAATCAGTAAGGAGAAATATTTTGTATAGGCAAATTGGGTTAGATCTTCATAATTTGAGCTCAAAATTTTCTCTTCAAAATATTTACACTTATTAATGAATCACCCTATATATATATATATATATATATATATATATATATATATATATATATATATATATATATATATATATATATATATATATATATATATATATATATTCCCCTGGTACATATTGGCTTCTTCAGCAGCTCCCATCGAGTCAAATGAGCTGCAATTTGGTACCTTAACATTGCAGAACGGTGTGTCACCGTAGAACAAAGTGTCAAAATTTGAGTAAATTTCTGCAACCGCCGCCTTATTTACGTCAATATTTCATGTTTTTTCGTAGTTTTTGAAAATTTGCCAAAGTCCACAGCTACGTAGATCGAGTTAATGTTGAGGAAGTGCCTTCGGTTAGTTTCAATTATTTTCCTCATTCGCGTTCCCCCTGCGGAGGATTTTGTGTTCAAATCGCCATCAGTACACGATGCACTTCGCGAAATTTTTTTTTTATAGTAGAGAGTTGAAATTTGGTACGTGGATTGGTTTGATGTTGATGTACGTTTCTTCGTAGTTTCAACTTTTTTTCTCAACCACGATTTCCCAAATTTTTATTTCAATAAAATGAATTATTTTTAACTTTTAATTGGGTTTGCTGTTCTAGCATCGCGCGACGCGATGCATTTCGCGCGAAAATACGACTCAAGTGATGGAGCTCTGCTGCTCACGAGTTTTTGTTTTTGTCATTGTGCCTGTTATGTAATGCATAAGATATAGCCATCATAGTTTACTACGAGTAATCTGATAAATCTCATCATCTATTAACTATATGTAAATGTTATTAATTTTATTCAAAGTGGATCAAGACGTACCTCGTTTATGATGCCAAAGTTAAACACTTACCGTGCTAGAATACTTACCCTTGGAAATATTCAAATTATTCACTACAGAAAATCTCGAATGATTGTTCCAATCAGGCAGAAAATATGTAAATTTTTATATAAAACTATTCGACATGCTTTTGTTACGCCCAAACTTTTCCAACGCTAATGGAGCAGGGTAATAAATAATCGTTTACACCAAAGCCTCTACCGCATATATTCAAAACCGTTCACGGTTTGATTAAGCTCTCTCCGATAATGTCAACTGGCACCCGTTCCGATCTTCGCAATATGTCTGAAAGACCTTTCTCATAAATCTTACTTTTATATCGCAGACGGCCGTTGTTGTCGCCGCCACCTATGATCGCGTCCACCATATCCCTGTTCTAATTAATGGCTACCCTAAAAATAAAAATCCCTCAAACTTATGGCCCGTCCACGAAAGGTTCTTTTTCTTTGGGTGTAATTTCGTTTACCGTGAGGGCAACGTTCGATTTTTAATCAATAACGTCAAAGTTTTACGGAGATTGTAATTGATTTGTCTTCTTTTCATGCTCGGAATAGATTCAATGATGCGAAATTGTTCTGGTTGTGAGTTATTTCAGGTCGTTTCCATTTTCGATTTCCTCTCTTTCTCGCAGGTTTCGTTTCTGTTATATGATTGTGTGAAGCAATGAAAGACAGTTATTCGGATGAAATAATTCAAACGTGAATTATGGAAGATATATTATGTCAGTTTTATTAACAGAAAATTGTTGATTACTTCAACCGATCGAGTAATCGGTTCGTTCATCGTTTGACTTATATTTCGAAAGAGAAGAAAAAAATAAAAAATCATCTATCCCAGTGAGCTGCATTAGAAAAGCAGGTTTTCATAACGTATCCAGTTTTGAGAAACTATTCATTCAAGTATGATTTTTGTTCCATATCCAAGAGAAATTGCGCCCTCTATCGTGTGAACAATATTTATTTTTTCCCCGGGGGGTCAACCCCGAAACAATTCGTACCAAAACCAAACGCATCCAAGATATTATACGAAACTACGTACTTACAAATTTCAACTCTATTGCTACACAATTGCGCCCTTTATCGTGTAAACAAGATTTATTTCTTCATATTGAAACAATGGTTAAAAATAACAATTTACACATTTATTATAAAAAATAACGCATGACGCACGTTTCGGTGGAACTTCACCTTCTTCAGATGCTAATGGCAAACTAACTATGATTCTCTGTTATATCGAAAACAGGAAATGACAAATTATGTAGAAGGGGTAAATACAAAGATGGTTACAAATAATTATTAAAAAAGGAAAAACCAATTCTGAACTGCTAGTCAGGTAGTTCGGTAATTTTGAAAAGATTGAGTCTTGAAGTATGATCGATTTGGCTATTCAATAGGAGACCGCAATGCTTGTATTTATTTATCTGTAATGATTCTAAAAAATTAAGTCTACTTCCCTTACTTTCAGTATTTAATATTTTAAAATCGAAATTGAATGTGTGATTTTCTTGAATTAAATGGTTTTGCATAATGCGAATCCGACTTCTGATTAACAAAGCTACGTTTGTGTTCTGAAATTCTAGTTTGAAAACTTCTGAAAGTTCTACCAATGTGAAACTTATCACAATCGCCACAATTAATTTTATAAACTCCTGATTTATTATCTTTATGAACTTTGGATTTATTATTACCGGTGCTATAAGCAATGTTAATGTTGAGCTTAGATAAGAGAGATTTAAGTTTTTTACTTGAATTTCCGATGAAAGTGAGACTGTTATATTTGATATTATTTTTAGTAAGGGGGTACACCTGGTTGATCGCATTTTTGAAAAACTTTTCATCTATCATATGGTCTATAATATTGGGATGATAATTATTATTTACGGCAATTTGTTTAATTATATTTTTCTCGATGTTAAAATGGGCGTTTGAAAGTGGAATATTTACTAAACGATGTACCATACTATTGAAAGCTGCCATTTTGTGTTGGAATGGATGTATTGAAGTACTATATGACGCTATCAGTGTGCGATGGTTTGCGAAAAATTGAAAAATTATGTTTGTTATCTACTTTTGTTATTTTCAAATCCAAATAGTTAATTGAGTTATCTTTTTTCATCTCTAAAGTAGATTTGCAAATAACAAAAGTAGATAACAAACATAATTTTTCAGTTTTTCGCAAACCATCGCACACTGATAGCGTCATACATAGTACTTCCCTACATCCATTCCAACACAAAATGGCAGCTTTCAATAGTATGGTACATCGTTTAGTAAATATTCCACTTTCAAACGCCAATTTTAACATCGAGAAAAATATAATTAAACAAATTGCCCTAAATAATAATTATGATCCCAATATTATAGACCATATGATAGATAAAAAGTTTTTCAAAAATGCGATTAACCAGGTGTACCCCCTTACTAAAAATAATATCAAATATAACAGCCTCACTTTCATCGGAAATTCAAGTAAAAAACTTAAATCTCTCTTATCTAAGTACAACATTAACATTGGTTATAGCACCGCTAATAATTTAGGAAGTCATATAAAAAATAATAAATCCAAAGTTCATAAAGATAATAAATCAGGAGTTTATAAAATTAATTGTGGCGATTGTGATAAGTTTTACATTGGTAGAACTTTCAGAAATTTTCAAACTAGAATTTCAAGACACAAACGTAGCTTTGTTAATCAGAAGTCGGATTCACATTATGCAAACCATTCAATCCAAAAAAATCACACATTCAATTTCGATTTTAAAATATTAAAAACTGAAAGTATGGGAATTAAACTTAATTTTTTAGAATCATTACAGATAAATAAATACAAGCATTCCGAACTACCTGACTAGCAGTTCAGAATTGGTTTTTCCTTTTCTAACCATCTTTGTATTTACCCCTTCTACATAATTTGTCATTTCTTATTTTCGATATAACAGAGAATCATAGTTAGTTTGCCATTAGCATCTGAAGAAGGTGAAGTTCCACCGAAACGTGCGTCATGCGTTATTTTTTATAATAAATGTGTAAATTGTTATTTTTAACCATTGTTTCAATATGTTTATTAATTTACACCAAGTATCGGCCCAATCAATCCAAAATTTATTTCTTCAACCTCAACTAATTCATGTCGAAACAAACACAATTCAACCTACAAAGTTTCAAGTGGGGGACAACCCTCCAACCTATTCGTACAAAAACCAATCCTATCCAATATATCATACGAAACTACCTACTCACAAACTTTCAATCCTATTGCACCAAAATTACGCCATTATCACGTAAACAAGATTTATTTCTTCCCCTAGAGGGTCAACCCCCCAACCAATTCGAACCAAAACCAATCCCATCCGAGATATTTTTCGAAAATACCTACTTACAATCTTACAACCCTATTACTCCAAAATTGCGAACTTCATCGTGTAAACAAGATTCATTTCCTACCCAGGGGTGTCAACCCTCCAACCAATT
This sequence comes from Cynegetis impunctata, assembly GCA_030704885.1. NCBI lineage: Eukaryota > Metazoa > Arthropoda > Insecta > Coleoptera > Coccinellidae > Cynegetis > Cynegetis impunctata. The sequence goes on from JARQZK010005073.1 coordinate 282,876, forward strand.
CGAATGAAAACCAATCCCATTTAAAATATCATACGAAACTACCTAGTTTTTCGACCCTATTGCTCCAAAATTCCTAACTTTGTCGTATTTGTCTTACGTACTTTAAAATACAAATATGAAATTGAGTTTTTGGTGCCAAGCATCATGAAAAGTCATAACGAAAAACTATCTTGGTCCTAGGTCGAACTTAGCTGATTGCACCCATTTTAGTAAGCAGGTTTTCAAAGTGAAAACCTGCTAAAAATTTAATTTTTTCACATCCATGAGAAAAATCTAAAAGAAAGCACAAACAAGTTGCTAAAAAAATTCAGTATGGATATTTCGTATAGAGTAAAATGATTCCTTCTGAAAGAAACTAATGAAAGAATGGAAATTCATCTGACGTCATTAAAACAAATTCCAATTATCTGAATTCCACCAACAATTTATAATATACCTAGGTACGTCATTTTCAACTGAATGACTACAATTCAAAATATAGATATTTATACTTATAATGAAAGTGGTGTTGGGAATTCCTGGCTTCGGTCTCATTTATAATTTGAACAATGGAAAGTAATAATTTTAAAATTCTACAGAAGTGTGATAAAGGTTGAATAATGAATCTGTGGAAAGATTGGTGATTTTTTAGTAGCAAATGGAGTAGAGAATAAGAAATTAAGTATGAACATAATTTACAAGTTTCAGCTCTCTAGGTTCATTGATATTCAGAACGGGTATGGAACAAAATAATCATAGTTTAAAGAATTTTCATTCCATTACAGGGCCTTAAACAGAATCAAGAATTTTGAAAATTTCAATGTGGAAATTTCATGCATTTCAGTAGGTTTTCAAGCTTTGCACATATCTACAGTATAATTATCCTGAGCATTTGGAGATAATTCAGTTTATGTTGAATATGTATTCTTTTTAATTCTTCTCTCCCAACACCGCCCTTTTTATGTAGAAATTTCCTGATTTTTCCTGGTTTTCCGAAAATGAGGAGGAATATTGCCCTGTAGCTAACACGTTTTTTTATTTGCTCTGGAAAGTAACTATTTTGCTTAAATTAAGGCCAGTGGGGACAGATGATCTGATATTGAATATTGAAAAAAAATTCTCAATGTTCTCCAAAGTGAACCGGCATAACTAGCTGAAAAGAATTCACTTTCTTATTTTTCGCATATTTTGTAAATAATTACTGTTCATATATTTTGACATCAATTAGAAAATATTCCTTTAATTCCACTCTTTTGTCCAAAGTTTTAAAATTCCAAAATTGTGAAAAATTGGTTGTGCAAAATGTATAGAAATTATATATATATATATATATATATATATATATATATATATATATATATATATATATATATATATATATTAAAAATTAAATAATAAGAAAACAACTTGTCTAAAAACCACAAAATGAAAATAACTTTTTATTCGACTAGTTTCGCCTGTTACGGCATTATCAAGACTGAATACGTATTCAGAAATTAATTCGATATTCGAATGAAATAAGGGGTTATTAAAGAAACCCTTCAGAAAAACTGATGAAGAGACGCTGATAGAGATCACGACCAGGCCGAATTAAGAGTTTGGATTCAGCAGAGCTGTCGGCAACCTTTACGAGCGAACGTAGTTGCTTTAATCGAAACGCAAGGATTGAAAATTCAATTTTCCATCGCATTCCTTTGATCTCAAATTGAATGAAGCCGTTAGTAGTCGGTTCACTTGGATGAGGCTGCGCGCTCCCCACCATCGGATGTATTAGTGTTGATGTTTACTTAATGTTCGCCCTGCTTTGAAAAGTGCTTCGATTAACTTGATTGCAAGTGCTTTTTCGGAGATTTTTGCGAAACGTTAGTATTGCCGTGAAGTAGGTACCTCACGGTAATTTTTTTTTTCAGAATTTCAGTTCTGTAATTTATTTTATTGGGTTTCAAAATCATATTTTGAAAATACAATATCTTCAAGCATTTTTTTTCATTTTTAGACGTATTCTCTTGAAAATAATAGATTAATGCACTGTATCGAAAGTCTATACAGAGTTGCCGGAGTAATTTTTTTATCCTTCCTTTTCAGAACAACTACTGGACCACGACTTTCGAACTTTTTTAAATTTATATATATATATATATATATATATATATATATATATATATATATATATATATATATATATATATATATATATATATATATATATATATATATATATATATATATATATATATATATATATATATATATATATATATATATATATATATTATTGAAATGTGTTGCAAGTTTAAGTACTGGCTTAGTCAAGTACAAGTACGGGCCTGTATTACTAGAGACTTGAAGATCTACCGAAACGCCATATAGTGAGAGTTTATCTGTCTGTGCAGCCAGATCTGTGAACTTCCAATTTTCATTTTTTGTATGAAGTTAGACAATTCTTGTTACCCTCGCGCGTTAGGAGAGTTGTCATCTCTCGATTTCTGAGAACCCTTGATGGAAATTTGGTCCGTACCCACGTCCCGTTAGTTCCAAAAATGGCCTTCGGAACCTTCGTAAGACCACGCATAACTCCCGCCCAAATTCGCGAATCATATTTATGTTGTGTATTTTATATAAAGAAGTTCTTTAAAAATTTCAACATCAGTCGGAAGTCTGGTAAAGGCGAATTGTGCGTCAAAGCATAATTAAATTTTGTATGAATCTATTGAAACCAAGTGTTTTCATTTGGTTTCTAGTTGAATATATTAGAATGAAATGAAAATGGAATTTTCCTCATCAATTATTCAATTATTGCGTTTATCAATCGGTGAAAATGAAAAATATATGATTTATCTTGAAATTCTAAAAAAAAGGAATATCGGAAAAATTGAATCAGTTTTTCAACAAGTTTCTAATTCAGATGTTATCAGAGGTATCGTCAACTTGATAACTCTTTTAAGTTTCACTATTCCGGTGTTAAACCATTGTGGAATTTAATCTCCATGGGAAATACCGAACCGTGTCTCCAGAAAGTGTGAAAATTCGACGATTCATACAGATTTCCACGATTCGAAACCGTTCACAGAGCGAAAAATTGTTTTCGTCATTGTTATAGGAGACCCCTCCCGGTTATTGCGGTAGATAATAACTTGAGGTCGGTGCTCGTCGTTCGAACGACCGACCGCGGTGAGTTTCCACTTTAATTGGAATTCCAGAGGCCATTGTGTATCAAAGTGGAGAAATATTGCACCAATACCGGGCAATTATTGATATTTATATACGGTAGGCCTGCCTCGCGGCGTAAACGATAATTCATGGAGTTTCTATTACCGTCTGACGCGGTAACGCCAAGATATGTGGGTGGATATTGTTAAAATGGAACCTGCAGACAGATGCCGAACTCTATTCGTTAGTACAATTTTGGGATGAATTGGTGTAAATTCGGAGTAAGTTGTATAGATATGAAACAATGAGTGTTCAATACATTCTACGAGGGAGGGAAATGTTGCGGTATACCATCAACTGAATAAGTGAAAAATCCAGAAAATGATCACAATAGTTCTATACTTGGGACAGTTCGATGAGCGTTCCAAATGAATGAGTGATAAAATGAGCCAATATTAAGAAGAAAAACTCGTGAGCAGTAGAGCTTCATCAAGAAAGTCGTGGTTTTTTGCTCGAAATACATCGCATCTAGAACCGATCCTAACGATTTGAATTATATTTTGAAAAATCACGCTTATAGCGAACCGAATTGAAAGGTAGAAAGTAATTTATTTTACTAAAAGAAGAACTTCGCGCAGTACATAGTGGTTGAGGAAAAAAGTGGAAACCAACGAAGAAACGTACCTCAACATCAACTCAATCCACAAAACAAATTTCAACACTCTATCGTGAAAAAAAAAGTCACGAAGTGTGTTGCGTATTAATAGCGAAACAGATCGAGATGCAATTCGAACGGAATAGTCACCACGAAATGAAGCACGGTTGAGAAAAGGAAAAAAAAAGGATCTTAAGTTCACATTAACTCAATGAACGTACCAAATTTCAACCCTATAACTAATTAGCAGAAGCTAATTCGGTAATTTTTCAAAAACCATGAATATACAAGAAATATGTACGTAAAAATTACGGAGGTTCCTGAAATTTAACCAAATTTTGATAGATTGATTCTGCAACGGAAGTTATCCCAGGTACCAAATATCAGCTCATTCGACTTCATGAGAGCCACTGAAGATGTCAATATATACCGGGATCACGATTTTCGAAAAATTTTTCATCACATATATATACCTATATATATATATATATATATATATATATATATATATATATATATATATATATATATATATATATATATATATAATATATATATATATATTATATATATATATATATATATATATATATATATATATATATATATATAATATATCGATATATATATATATATATATATATATATATATATATATATATATATATATATATATCAATATATATCGATATATATCGATATATATATATATATATATATATATATATTATATATATATATATATATATATCAATATATATATCGATATATATATATATATATATATATATATATATATATATATATATATATATATATATATATATCAATATATATCAATATATATCGATATATATATATATATATATATATATATATATATATATATAATATATCAAATATATATATCGATATATATATATATATATATATATATATATAATTATATATATATATAAATAATAATATATATATATATATATATAGATATATATATATATATATATATATATATATATATATATATATATATATATATATATATATATATATATATATACCGGGTGTCCACGGAAGGTGGCTCGCCCCTATAACTTTTTTTTTACGAAGATAATGAAATGAAATTTAGAGGATCTGTTTAATGCATAAAACTGCATTTTTTGACAAGTAACTCATTTTCATGCAACTTCCGGTTTCACCGGAAGTGACATAAACTTTCGGTTTTTGAATGGTACACCTGGTATATTTTCTGTTTTTTTGTCTTCGTATAATAATTAGGATGCAATCATGTATCATTTGTTACTTTTTGTAACCGTTGTTTCATTTGTTTTTTCGAGAGAAATATTTATTCTATAGAGGGCTATATATGCGTTTACCGCCTTGGGACGTAGATTTGTGGGCGTGGCTTCGGACTTATTTTGTTTCAGTTGTGTTGATCACAGGCTACTCGATGATTTCAAATGTTATTTTAATATCAATAAGATTCTTCATTTGAAGAAAGTTCTACGGTTATCGGATTTCAGGTTTTTATTGAAAGTTTTATTTCAGCCTAATACCTAGAGTGCGGTATCAGATTAATCGTAATGAAATTATCTTTTTTTTAACCCGACGAGCCACCATGTTGCCATTTGAAAAAAAAATAGTAATGATAGTTTCAAAATTAAAAGTCACATAGCTGAACCATTTTGATCGAAAACAGTAAAGTTGTATTTTAACAAACATTTTAGGACCGATATTAGTTATCTGAACGCATCCATAGCCCTCTAGAATAAAAATTTATTTCGAAAAAAAAATAAAAAAAAGGTTACAAAAAGTAACAAATGATACATGGTTGTATTCTAATTGTCATATGGAAACAAAGAAACTTAAAATATACCAGGTGTCTCATTTGAAAATCTAAAGTTTATGTCATTTCCAAACAGATCTTTTAAATTTCATTTCATTATCTCCGAATACAAAAAAGTTATAGGGGCGATCCACCTTCCATGGACACCCGGTATATATATATATATATATATATATATATATATATATATATATATATATATATATATATATATATATATATATATCAATATATATCGATATATATCGATATATATATAAATATATATATATATATAGAAAAATATATATATATATATATATATATATATATATATATATATATATATATATATATATATATATATATATATATATATATATATATATATATATATATATATATATATACCGGGTGTCCAAGGAAGGTGGCTTGCCCCTATAACTTTTTTGTTTACGAAGATAATGAAATGAAATTTAGAGGATCTGTTTAATGTATAAAACTGCTTTTTTAGACAAGTAACGCATTGTCATGCAACTTCCGGGTTCCCTGGGAGTGATATAAACTTTCGGTTTTTGAATGGGACACCTGGTATATTTTCTGTTTTTTTGTCTTCGTATAATAATTAGGATGCAATCATGTATCATTTGTTACTTTTTGTAACCGTTGTTTCATTTGTTTTTTCGAGAGAAATATTTATTCTATAGAGGGCTATATATGCGTTTACCGCCCTGGGACGTAGATTTGTGGGCGTGGCTTCGGACTTATTTTGTTTCAGTTGTGTTGATCACAGGCTACTCGATGATTTCAAATGTTATTTTAATATCAATAAGATTCTTCATTTGAAGAAAGTTCTACGGTTATCGGATTTCAGGTTTTTATTGAAAGTTTTCTTTCAGCCTAATACCTAGAGTGCGGTATCAGATTAATCGTAATGAAATTATCTTTTTTTTTTAACCCGACGAGCCACCATGTTGCCATTTGAAAAAAAATAGTAATGATAGTTTCAAAATTAAAAGTCACATAGCTGAACCATTTTGATCGAAAACAGTAAAGTTGTATTTTAACAAACATTTTAGGACCGATATTAGTTATCTGAACGCATCCATAGCCCTCTAGAATAAAAATTTATTTCGAAAAAGAAATAAAAAAAAGGTTACAAAAAGTAACAAATGATACATGGTTGTATTCTAATTGTCATATGGAAACAAAGAAACTTGAAATATACCAGGTGTCTCATTTGAAAATCTAAAGTTTATGTCATTTCCAAACAGATCTTTTAAATTTCATTTCATTATCTCCGAATACAAAAAAGTTATAGGGGCGATCCACTTTCCATGGACACCCGGTATATATATATATATATATATATATATATATATATATATATATATATATATATATATATATATATATATATATATATATATATGTGTGTGTGTGTGTGTATGTGTGTGTGTGATGAAAAATGTGTCGAAAATCGTGGTCTAGGCTAGGAGGTCTAAAACTGATAATAAATTACTCCCGCTCCCAACTGATTTCCTTCGATATACTGCAATAGTATGTATCTTATGGAATAAAATACGACTACAAACTGAGCAGCAGAGCTACGTCACAAATGTATATTCATGTCATTTTTGTTTTTTCCGACATACAAATTTTTAACCCTCAAGTCAATTTGGAAGGTACGAATGTGAGTAGAGTTTTAAAACCAACGAAAAAACATGAATTCTCTACATCAAAATGGCGATGGTAAAGAGTTGAAACTTCCAAAGTATATTTCCCAAATCAACTCAATCCGCGTACCAAATTTCAGTCCCCAAACGCAATTTTCAGAAGATGTGGAAGTGCACAGAACCTCAAAAACGACGAAAAAATCTACATAACAATGGAAGCAGTAACAGAAAAAAGTTTATACTGCCAAAAGGCACTTCTCTAACATCAACTTTAACTGCGTAGAAATATTCAACCCTGTAACTCAATTTGGTGAGGGTTTGGGGTGCAAAAAATCCTTCCAACAACTTTTTTTTTATCTTCGTATTCCATGAAATTAGCTTAAAGTCTGCAATTTGGAAATGTTGTTCATCATTAATTTCCACATTCTCTGCCGTCGGTTTGTAAATATTCTTCGAGTGCATTTCCACGCTACACCTCTGCTAAATTTGAAGATGTATTTTCACCGAATTCACCAAAATTTTGAATATTTGATTCTGCCTCAAGAACAACTCGAAAGTTTAGCTCTTTTTATCCAATGGAGATGCCAGAATGTACCGAGAACAAATATATACATATAAATCAAACATCGAAGAACCTCAAAGATGGATATAAAAACCAATTCGGCATCTCTACCGTTGACTTTCGATAAAGTACAATATTCTATCATTTTCGAAGAAAAATAAACAACTAAAATATTGGGGTTTCCTCTGTAGAAGTAATGTGAGAAATTTAGTTCTCGAGATCAACCTTGTTCAGGATTTGTAGAGTGCGATGTTTCGACATCTTCTGCGATTCCATCTTCAGAAGTTCTAGTAAGGAATTATTCAGTTATTTGGTTTCAATCTCCCTATTTCACGAATCGAATAAGGACTAGTCACCATCAGCAAGAATCCATTGGTTGATCTCAATTCACAATCTGTCTACTCAACCAACTGAATTTTTCAAAAAGTCAACTCTGAAGCCTTCAATCACGTACTCTTCACAGTTAATTGCCGAGTTGAATATCTGGAAATACCTCCTTGGGCACTCAGTTTTCAAATAAGATGTGGTAGAGACAAGTCACACACGCCTTGTAGAGCAGCGGTAGTAGAGTGACCATCTATTCAGCAGGCGTACTGGGTTCGAATCATGGATTAGGTATGGATGTTTGTGCATGTCAATATATGTGGTACAAACAATTATTTAAGTGGAGTAATGTACTGTATTAATAGCCCATTGGCCGTTCAAATCAGGCGTTAATGTGAAGGTGCATAGTGAGAAAGAGAGAGAGATCATAGAGACAAGTAAGTGGGTCTTCATGTATAATATAATTTGATGCAAATCTTTTTAAAAAATACTTTTATCGTGTTTCTGATCCTATTGGATTCAAATAAAATGAAGGCTTCCATTGAACCCATGTTGATTTTGAAATAATTCATCTTTTAACCACATTATAAACATGGTCATGTAAATTTCTCAGAAGACTAACATACCGCCGTGAATTGAAAACGTTCTCATGACCTGCGACTACGTCATGTGAAAAATTGAACAATTCAGTTTTATCTGGCATTTTTCCATGCTTAGCTCGGTGGAAAATGGCCTCTTGGAAGCTTTAAGTCTGATGTGAAATACTGGAATGCATTGTACGCGGCTCCAGCGTCATTTAATTATCCTCCTGTCAGAAGCTGCTCTCTCGGCACGTTGGTAAAATATGCGCACGTTTCAGTATTCAAATGAGTGGTCGAATGTCTATGACAGGCAGAACGTTACTCCATTTTTGGACTCGATGGTACGGAATCGAAAGCGATTCGTTTTTGGAAGAGCGGCAAGAGAACCACTCGCATGTGGAATTGTTGAAAATGAAATATTGGACAGACTGTCTGCGAATTACCATTCAACAATTTTAATAGTGGCTCATTCCGACAGGCATTGGAGCTTTGCTTCATCCGATTTATCAACGGAGGAGGGCTCAAGTACTCTACATGTGTTGATTTTGGGTGTATTAGTTATAGATTTTGAGAGTAATTAAAGCTATGAAAACTTTGAAAGTATTGAATGTTTTAAAAATCCAGGTACGGTGATATTGTCCATAATTAATAATTAATTTTAAATAATATGAAAATAACCATTCATTATTAATTATCAGCAAAGTATGAAATAAATATGAACTTAAACGGTAGATTCAATATAAGTAATGATTGGCTTTCGGTAACTTAAGAAGGACACATATGTTTGCGATTTAATTTTATGTAAAAATCTTGAAAAAGATCTGATCGATAATGTTATTTTATCTTGCTGAAGATTTCTCTGTATCATTATTAATTGATGAATATCTATATATCAAATTTATCCAAAAGAAATTGTTGCAATGGCTCTCAGTTTCTGTCAGTAAACTTGACGTTATAATCGGTTATTTCAGAATAAACATTATATAGATCCTAACGTTATGCGTTAGGATCTAGTAACGCACGTGGTGCATACAAGATTTTATTTTTCACGAGAAATTATTTTATTATGATGAAAAATCGATTTCTAAATCGGTTCATTGCTCCTATACTTTCCATTTTCTTTCTCATAGTAGGCATGTCATTTGTTGATATTTCGACGTTTGTGAATATTTTTGTCATCATATTTAGTGAATGCCATTGCTGCTTTCTTTGTGTAGTTTTATAGAAATAATGGAAATGAAAATGAATTTACCCAAGAATATAATAGAAAATGCAGCCAAAGCTGTGAATAATTCATTGCCGAAGAAATCCAGAGTCGTACGACAAAGATTATGAAGTATTTAAGCAGTGGAAGTTGCTTCAGTTGTCCTCGTACAATAAGCGGACGTTATGATTCATAATGCCCGCTCATAACGCCCTAGGACATAATGAGTGTATTTATAGCAACCGTATCTGAGGTAAAATCAACAAGTAATATACAAGTGAAAAATGGAAAAAATTCAGAATGCTAAACAACTTATTTTCTTCAATTATTTCTCCCAATCCCTTATTATCATTATCCGATTAAATAGTAGGTGCGGATGCTGACGTGTCAGTCGTGTCGGACACAGTTATAGGTCTCTTTTTTATTCGTCAACTGTCTGGAGTGTAATGTGCGACAAGGAACTCAGTTCAAAAAGTCAAGAGAACGAGGTGAAGAGAGTTACAATTATCTAGTAATTATTTTTTTTATCGCACTAGGGATCTATAATTTAACGTCGGTTCCTAACGGAACCCAACTAATCAATTATATTTGAATCACCTAAAGTTATAGACATACATAAATATCCATACCTGGGATTCACCCTGAACGCTTGCTTTATAGATGGCCACTCTACCTCTGCTCCAAAAGGCTTAATAGAAATTAAGGTTAGTTTGATACCAGAAAAAAAAGGTGACGAAGTATCTGATACGTGTGATATTATTTATTAGAGGTTATTGTTGATTCACCAACTGTAGTAATTCATTAATCATTTTATTTGGGCATTTGATTACACATTTATCTATAAAATCTGATGTCATCCATTATTCATGCTATTTAATTTCTATGGAGGGTAAAGGCAATGAGGGCTACTCATTTGGGAAAACAGTGTCCAGTTGTAAGCTACAGAAATAGCAGTTCTAAAACTCACTAGAGTAGCACTAGAATAGCGAGAGAACATAAAATAGGAAGAGATGCAGACAGCATTCCGTGCCGCGTTATTGCTAAATGTTGTGATCGAGTGATTGAGAATTTGAAGTTTGAAAGCTAGGTTATGTAGTTTATTTTCAGATGAATGCTATTATTATTCATTTCTAGTTTATTAAATTAGTTTAATTTTGAATCACTTAATTTTCTTTCTATAGAACTGAGTTCATCTTCTTAAATTTTTATCAAGGTTCTAAAATCTTATATTTTAAATGTGAACAACTATATTCCACTCAGTCCACTTCAAATCGCTATACAAGAAAACATAAGATTGAACCTAAATTCAAAGAGTACGATCTGTTGGTCTTGAAGTATCGTGAAGGCTATAAAATTTCGTTCAAGTGTAGCAGTAAATTGCGCCATCATCGTAATAACCAGCACAGTTTCAGTGGTGTCAAGGGTGAAAATAAGAACTTCAAATCTTATGAAGGAATGGTAGTGCCATCTTCTAGAATTTGTTAATGAGGTAAATAAGTGAAAACTACTTCAATATGACAACAGAGCGTCATTTAAAATGTACCCACTTACTATTGTTGCGCCACCAATTTGACGTTTTTTGACGGACATTTTTTCAAATACAGAGATGGCCCTCCTTACCTTTATCCTTCATATTAATTTCATCTTGATCACAAAGCATCCTTATCAAATCACAGAATCAATATAGGGATCGATCATCGAATGAAAGAACATCGAGTTGATTTCGCGACCCGAACATCGATATTAAATACTCCGCTTTGGCCAATAGGCCTTTTCATCACAGAATTTTTTTGTGCGCATGCGTCAGTTTCCGCCATCTTTTTCGTACTGTTTTTAGTAAACAAGCATGTTAAAATACCTGTCCTCAGACAATTTAAATCAACAACTATTAAATACATGAAATAAATTGCAGTAAAGTAACAGAAAAATAAAACAAGAAGTGTGTTAATTACAAAATAAATTTTTCAAGTGACCTATAGTGATGTTATCTGTACGAAAAGAAACAACAAAACGGTGTTGTTATGAAGTAGGTATGTGAGAGTGATACACGGTATAAGGCATTCATAGCCAATACTTATTACTTCATAAATTTTCCAAAACCTTGCCTACAATATCAAAAAAGAATTATCAAATGATCAGGCAAAATACATATCAAAACATGTTCAAAATGTGATATATGGGTGAAAAAATGTGGTCGAAGTGACAGAGGTTTTCGAACGATTGATGTTACTAAAGATACTTATATCTGTTCACTACATTTTCATGGAAAAAGTCCAACTGAAGAAAATCCCAATCTTCTGAGCTATAAAGAATTTCCACAAATTGATTGATCAATTAAGGTATTGTTATTCAATGAGTAAGATGTTTATAGTTATAACATCTATCTTGTTTGTAGGTCCTGAAAGCAAGAACCAGTTTATTAAACAAATCGAAAAGAGTTGATATGGAAGAAACAAATGGATCTCTACCAACAGAAATAAAGGACACTGTCACTACTAAGCAGGTAAAGTTTAAATGTAAAAGTCTATAGATTAAAATTAAAACTCTTTTCTATTATTATAGATATCAACGGTTCATGAAGAGGTTCACAGTATTATTGATAAAAATTTGTGTTTCAATTCACAATTTCCAGATAATTCCTTATCTTCGGAGATGGCTGTACTTGGAAGAAGTGAAATCAGTGAAGAAACCATCAAAACTACTGGAAGCAGAGAAAGTCAAACCGATTTCGTGAAAATATGTAATAAAATTATTCAGGTTAATCAACTGAAAAGTTCAGCCATGGAAAAATGTCTGAATTCTATAGCTTTACAAGATTTTTGAGTCCAGCTTGTGAAGACTTATAGTATTGGGTATTCAAAAATCTAAACAATCAATGCAATAGTTAATTTTGGTATCATTGAGATTGCGCATGGGATATTTGATTGAAGATTTAGCTTACAATACTCCAAATGGCTGAGTTAGTTTTGTATCTGATGCTTATGAAGGATCAATATCGGATCCTGAAATATTTAAACGATCGAAACTTGCAGACTTTTTGCAACCTGGAGAAGTAGTACTTGACTTCTTCAAACAGTTTTATCATGCCATGATGTCACAAATTATATTTGTTTATGCATGCGTGGTTAACTTTCAAAATCCTGTAGTCTTTGACTGATAAATACAAAAGAATGTAATAATTGTGTGAATTGAAAAACAAGACAAATAGTTAATAGAAATTATCAAACATTTTCTCTACCATATAATATATATAAAAGTTCCATAGAACTTATAAAGATTTGTATATATAAATAAATGACAATAAAGTCATTTGTTAACTCTATTAATGCACTTATACATATATCAACTTTGATAATTTTTTTGTTATTGTATTGAAAATAAAAGCTTACAATTATCATCTATTTTTATTTTTTTGTTCTAGAAATTTTAATAGTTTTTTGAAGCATTTAATGCATAATTTGCTGGTACAGGGTAAGCTATCTTTTTCACTGGCATCCAAATATTTAAGCTTAGATGTGCTATAATTTTCATTTGAGTGTTGATTATTGTTCACATTTTCAATATCACTTTCATCGTCATCATGATTTATACACGATGTTACTAAATAATGATGAATACATCCATAATTAAAGTTTTTTGGCACATCATTCGAAGGAAATGGTTGCCAAACTTGCGGATAATTAATGGCTTGAGATGTTATGGTTCACATTTCTTTTCTTCAAAACGTCCAGCCATTTTCCTCTGTCAACAGCAGGGTCAACAGGTACTTCATTTCGTATAGAATTCTTAACCCTGACAAAATTAATTTGTTAGTATAATATTTGAATTAATATAATATTGTTCTCGTTGCTAACCTTTCAACCAGTTCACTTTTTTGCCTTTTTGAGAACGTCCGTGGCACTTAAGCCACCTTTTTAATTGATCAGAATGATATGTTTCAACCGAATTTTGAAAAAGTACAGTACCATCAATAATTCATTTCAATGATCGATAGATTTTCGGAGATAATATAGCTAGCCCAGCCATTATGGTACAAAACAGTACGAAACTTTTAAATTCCCGCTCTTTCAACATGGCGGCTGCGCATGCGCTTGTCATATGATGAAAAGGTCTATTCGTGAAGGCGGGAAGAGCAGAGAACGCACTCACATCCAATAAAATAAATGCTTCCCTCGTGCGTTCACACATCCATTGTCATCTCATCGTGTTCGCGTTGCAAACTCCGTCAACAATTCTATGAACGTGTGGCGCGTTCCCTGGCTCCGGCCATTGAAAATGCGGCACAGCCTTATCTGCCAGCTGATTCATAGAGAGAAAACCGCATTTAATCAAGTGTGCATGATTAATGTTGCATGTCGTGGTATTGGATTCTCTCCGAATGGAATCAAATCCGAAAAAGTTTCGGCTGAGCTTTTGTCTTTTTTTCTATTGGCGTGGCGGACAACTTTTTAATCACTAGAAAACTATTTCATTCGTTTGCAGCATGTTGTCTATTTCTCCGATTAACAACTGTGAACGAATTAGGCATATACGATTGACTTATATTCACGATGTCTAGTACACTCATGATATATTAATAACTTTTGAATTATTAAATATAGATGATATAAAAGACGCAAAAATTAAAACAAAAAAATTTTACCCAGGCCGAAATACTGAATTTCTTCTTCAAGCAAAACTTTTTTAGTAATCGATAAATTTGACGGATTTCATTCTTTCTATAATTATTTCGATATAGTTTATATGTAATCCTTATATTTTTGTACCTCCATTTTTCTTGAAATCTCAATTCGAGCCAAAGATCTATAATTTAAAGTTAGATGAATTCATGGATTAAAGTATGTAAAAGGAGGACTATAAGAATTAAATATATTGTCTTTCAATATTATTCTTTCATAAAATAGACCAGAAAAAATTTGCAGCTCTTCTAGCAGAATATTGAGAACCAGTATTTATTTTTTTATAATTCCGCAGAATTTTGCAATAGAATTACCACAAAATTGAATTTTGAATTTGAACAACGTCCAACAAATTTCAACAAATTATATGTTGTTGTTGTGTATTTGAAATGTGAATTCTCAAATATCTGAATACACAAATACACTCCAACATGCTCAGAGACTATTTATTGAAATATATCAATCGCCATCTCCCCTAGTAAAAAATTCCCGTTTCATTCATACTAGTGCTTGAAAGAGCTGAAGATGGCGAGAGTTTGAAAACATTTGGGTAACTAATCTCTCGCATAGTTCAAAAAAGCTTCTTCCAATGCAAAAAAAAAATACTATTGAAGATATATATTTTCGACATAACTCTTGGCAAGTAAAGGCCTACAACAATCAATTAAGCAACTCCATTCTCGAAATTCAGAATACTCTCGATTAGATCTTGTAGTTTAGAACTAGAACTTACAATCACTGTTCTCATAATGGCCCTTCCTGCGGATGATTTACAGAACGTAATTCACATACTTCAGACAGAATCCGAATATGGTCTCCAAACAATTCAGGAGTCGCACCTCTGAAATAATAGCAGAGGAGGTTTCTGTTTGTTTATTATACTCAAGAACATGCCTTACTTCTGTCTCAAACTATTCCCATTGTTACTAGAAGACCACTACGTTGCACCCTCCTGCCAGCAATCTTTGTCCGATTATTGTGTTCGGAATTTACACGTTTAAATGTTATGTGCACTTAACACTCTGTGCTCCCGGTTCATTTTTTGGCTAACTTGATGGTGGCTTTTAGCGGCAAAATTATGAACCTAATATTACTAGAAGTTGAATTGTGTGGTGAATCAAAAGGATATTCGTGAAATAATTTCTAGCTGGAAATGGAATTTTCATTGTGACCGCCAAGCGCAGTTGTAAACTTTACTCTAATGAAAGTTTTGATTTTATGTTGACGTCTATGGTTCCAGAGGAAGTAATTACTGCGAAACTGCTTTGTGGGAGAGGCCGAATAGATTTTTATTCGTGAAATTCACCGTTGAGTTTGTGGCTGAAACAACGTCGTGGTTGCAAAATAACCGTCATTCATAATTGTTACACAGTGAAGTATGTTAATTCATATAATCAAATATTGTGCCTACCTAAGAACTCAGCTATCCAATCTGTATTTGAATCAAGTCAAATATGTTGACTTGATTCAAATACAGATTGGATAGCTGAGTTCTTAGGTAGGTACAATAATTGATTATATGAATTAACATACTTCATTATGTAACAATTATGAACGACCCAGTTTCTAATTTCAACTGTATTTTTCACAATTGTTTGAAAACAAATAGCGAACAAGATATTCAGTAGAATACTTAAGATTGTGAAGAAAAGTAGTCATGAATATTTTGTAGACTCAAATCTACGCTGAAAGTTTTATTTCTACCAAAATCCATTTTTGCATTTTCTTCCATTAAATTTCCATGAATTTGCCGAATTTTTTTGGATCTCAAGTCCCAAACTCACACTGAATATTCATGAGATCTTTGCAGAATCACCCTAGTCGTTTAGACCAAAATCGAATTTGTATGTTATCGAAAAAGGTCACAGATCCCAGGAGAAATGCAATACGCTAGAAATTTATTGCTGTAAAATAGAAAAAGGCTTCCATCTGGAAATTGTTTTTGGAGAATTGATACTTTGAACCTATACATTTTTGATGAGATCGTTATAAATTGCGGAGGGGTTGGGGATTATGAATCATTTAAGGACCGTCGGTTCTACCCTCATGAGGATCATTGTCACACCAATTCCTAGTGAGTTTATATATAACGTCAAGGATTTTTTTTTTGAAATATTTAGATTGAAATACCCATTTACCTCAACTGAAATGGAATATATGTATATATATATATATATATATATATATATATATATATATATATATATATATATATATATATAGGGTGTCCGGAAATGATGAGCAAAAACTTCAGGGAAGAATTCTAGACCAAAAATAAATGATACCTCTTCCTATAAAACTTTTTCGAAAATTGATTATTAACGTAGTTACAGGGTGTTAAAGTTAGATTTTATTTACAGTTTTATTGCTCTATGTTTTTCCACGCTTATATTATATCGACGAAATCTCGTATTTCGAGCTTTATCGGGATGAGGAAAACAAATTTGCCCATCATATTTTCGCATTTTGTAGAGGGCGTCACATACGACC
>JARQZK010005073.1:305000-352500 GCA_030704885.1 Cynegetis impunctata
TCTATTGTTAATAATATAAAATTTGTATATATTTTGTATGAAAATGTGGTTTAATGTGTTTTAAGGGTTCCGTACCTCAAGGATAAAAATGGAACTCTATTACTAAGACTTCGCTGTCTGTCCGTCCGTCTGTCCGTCTGTCTTTCACCACGCTGTATCTCAAGAACCTCGATCGCTAGACAGTTGAAATTTTCACAAATTATGTATTTTGGTTTCCGCTATAACTGCAAATACTAAAAACAAAATAAAACTAATATTTAAGGGGGGCTTCCATACAACAAACGCGATTTTTTTGCCCTTTATTGCTCGATATCAATAATGGCAACAGGTAGGAACTTGAAATATTTACAAAATACTCAGTTATATTTTTACTTTAATAATAAATAAAAGAATTGAAATAAAATAAATATTTAAGGGGGAATCTCATACAAAAAACGCCATTCTTGTCTATTTTTGCTCGATATCAATAAAAAGTAACATGTAGGCACTTGAAATATTAACGAAATAATTTATTGTATATTTACTTCAATAATAAATAATAAAATTAAAACAAAAAAAAAATTTAAGGGGGCATAGTCAATGGCACGGAACCGTTCGTGCGCGAGTCCGACTCGCAATTGGCCGATTTTTATTTATACCTAGTTTCACATTGTGTTTGATTCTTAGATTTATTCGCATGATGTGGTTTTATTTCTATATTTTACATTTAGTTTTGCGCTTCGTCGATAAATTGTAAAATTTTATAGACAATAGCATATTTTGATTTCATTTGAGAAGAAAACAATAACATGTGGAAGTTGAAACCAGAATTCTCGGATGAGATCAACAAATTCACATTACCTAAATTTTATGCTCATGTACAATACTAAAAAGCTGAATTTGTCGGAAAAATTAGTAATAAAAATGATTTTCTTATATATTGTAAACTTTAATACTTGGATTTACTCCAACAAAAACAATTTTTTTTCCTGGTAGTTGCCCTTGTAGACCTCTTTGTTTTTCCCCTTCAAACTTTCGATTAACAATGCATATGAAAAATGCCAATCTGAAGTAATAAAACATTTCGAATCCTACATTCTATGAATATGTAAATCCCTTGGGGCGACAGGGGATTTCTCCTGATCATTCGGGTATAAAATGGGTGATAAATGGTATTTCACGTATTAGGGTACCAAATGTCGAATTTGGAGCCGCTCAAGGGATGGCGACTTCGTATGAAAAAATGATTACATGAAAACTATTTCAAGAGATGTCGGATTTACGGATGGATCTAGCCTCGAGGGGCATAGCTTGTTGGGAACCAATCATTGGGGAGATGGATGAAGGCAAATAGAGGAAATCAATTATTTAAGTCGGTATTATTAATCGAAATTTCCTAAAAATTTTCAAAATATCCTTCACTAAAACTGGAATAATTTTGATGAAATGTCACGAAGTTGTAACTTATTTTACTGATATGTGAAAATAGGAAGTTTTTCCAAGGCATGTGATATATTACACGTTTTATACCTACAAGATAATGAAAAGTTATAATTCAACCCCATGAAAACACTTGAGTAACCTAATAAAATTAGAAACACTCCTTTTTCGAGTTCGTTTCACTATAAACAGATTCATAAAATTTTGGCGTTTTTTATGAATCGTGAAGCGAGATGATGGGTATAATTTATAAATATTTGGATGGATATTGAACATATTCCCATAATTTTATTGTCTCATGAATATTCATCATGTTTTATAAGCTTTTCCATAGCAGCTTTTACAGAAAAACTCTTGTTTATAGGACTGCAACTTTGTCCGCTGATGCTGTAAACTGAGTGATTTCCATGAGATAATATTGTAAACAAAAATTGCGCGTTTCATTTCTCCCTGAAGTATGTGTGAGGAAGGCGGGCTTCGAGTTTTGTGGATGAACTCCTTCAGCCAGATCAGAGGATACACTTATATATGCAAGTGCATTAAGGATGTGTGAGAATAATTACGGAAGAGAGGAAGAGTCGGTAGAGTTCAGAGTATTTATACTGGCCCTGCATTCCCCTTGTAAGTTTGCAAGCAGTGACTTAATTAATGCTATCAGGAAACCTCTGAAAAACCTCATGGCAGACCTGTCGATCCCAGGGTTTGAACCCGAGACCTTCCGAATACAAGGAGGCGTACTTGGCAAACCAGCTCGTAATATATCTGTACTATATTAGTATTATGTATAGTATTAGTACTATATTAGTGCCTGGTGCCACCTTTTGAATTAACAACAAACTCACTTAACTTCCTCTGCTCACAAAAGGTGGCGTAAATAGATCGATAGTGAATGTTAGGACTGTTTTTACAGCGGAGAGTCCATCGCTCTATACTATAATGGTTTTAGAAGGGTTAGGAAAGAGCCTTCTCGTTCTTTTCAATAACTATTTCGTAATATTATCCATGTACAAGAGCCAATATTGGCTTCACAATATAACAGTAATTTGTGAAAATCTAATTCTATATATATATATATATATATATATATATATATATATATATATATATATATATATATATATATATATATATATATATATATATATATATATATATATATATATATATATATATATATATATATATATATATATATATATATATATATATATATATATATATATATATATATATATATATCGTCAATATTTATGTATGAGTGGAATTACATAAAAGCGCTATAAAGAAACACAGACCCATTACTTCACCCAGGTATATTATATTCCAACATTTTCATGAAGACAAATGATAGGTACATTCCTCTGAAATAACCCGCACGAATATAATAAAGAGAAATGAAGTACGACAAGTTTACGACCACAAGTAAGGAGACATTCTCTCTTGCGTCCTCAGGTAAATTTTATGGACTGGAATATCTTCATTCATCAAAATGTACTGCATATACTTCCTTGTATAAGATAGAAGAGACGGTACATATGTATATAACGACAATTAATGCTGACAATCTCACAAATTTCAATAGGATGAAGAAGGGAAAATCTGCATAAAGGTCTGAAAGAAATGAAATGATTCTAGAGCTAATCTATTCTGCATACAAACATTTATACTCGAAAGCATATATATATATATATATATATATATATATATATATATATATATATATACATATATATATATATATATATATATATATATATATACATATATATATATATATATATATATATATATATATACATATATATATATATATAATATATATATATATATATATATATATATATACACATATATATATATATATATATATATATATATATATATATATATATATATATATATATATATATATATATATATATATATATATATATATATATATATATATATATATATATATATATATATATATATATATATATATATATATATATATATATATATATATATATATATATATATATGTACGGCTACGCCGTTCTGATGAGGACCAAAGAGTCCGAAACACGTGTCAACGGCTGCTTCCATATAAGCGTGCTATACCGATAATTCTACTCCATTTCTTTAATGTCTTCCCATGACTAATTTCTTTGTTGTTAGATAAATAGTACCCTATTATTATCATTTTCAAACATTACGTAGGTAAGGGTTTCTTTGGTTTCCCTTACCATCTAATGATAACAATTTTGAATATTAATATTAGACTGAATAGCATATACAAAGCAACCCTGTCTATTCAATTTTTTCAAATCAATAAATGTCAAAGAAATTTCAATTACGAATATCGTAGTGAAACGTCAACTTCTTAATAAAATCGAGTTTTTTAAGATTCAACCAGCCTGTTATTGCTAATAATTATCAAGAGATTAAAAATAGATCACAGGCAACAACAATTCGAATAAATATATATATATATATATATATATATATATATATATATATATATATTTGGGTTTCTTGTTCTTGAATTTTTAGTGCTTATTGAAATATAGATGAAAGCATTTGTTATTAAAAATTTTTTTTGTTTACTTCTTAGACATACACGTGTTTCGGTCTGGTTTGACCTTTTTCAATGTCTTCAACTTTGTACTACAAATTGAAACCATAAATAAAGCTAAAAAAATTCTTTCCGAAAACGCATACCCCAGAAGTCTTGTTAACAACATTTTTAAACAAAGTACACATAAATTATATAATAACACACAAAACATACCAAAAATTAAAGCTGATAATAAATACATCCCGATACGATATATAAAGAATTTTTCCGAAAATCTTGACAATTATTTAAGAAAATTTAACATTTCAACGGCTCACCAAAACAAAAATAACTTAAAACTCCTATATACAAAACATAAATCAAAACCTGAAAGAGAAAAAATATCAAACATCATATACAAAATAGATTGCAAAGATTGTGACGGCACATATATAGGCCAAACTACCCAATACATTTCTGAGCGAATAAAAGGTCACAAATACCAAAAAAATATAACTGCGTTGAAAAAACATGAACAAGAATTAAACCACGAATTTGACTTTGAAAACTACTAAATACTAGAAAGAGAAAAGAACTATAAAAAAAGAATAATCCTAGAGATGATAAATATCCAAACACACGACAATGCGATAAACGACAAAACAGACACGAACAATTTAGCTAAAGTTTACAAGAATATCATAAAACGGGAACGCCACCTATCGAACCTAACACATACCACTCACAACTAGAGACAAGCAAGGGAACAAAGACCTGAATTCATAACAAAAGAAAAAGACATGATCACAGAACACCAAAATCATAATAAATAAGATAACCTGTTCGGTCAATCAATCTGGAATACAATATTAAAGAACATAATTATATATAAGATAGGTAAGAATCAACAAATCTATTATCTTTTAAGCAATGGAGCTGTAATGTTTATATTAATCTGTAGTACAAAGTTGAAGACATTGAAAAAGGTCAAACCAGACCGAAACACGTGTATGTCTAAGAAGTAAACAAAAAAAATTTTTAATAACAAATGCTTTCATCTATATTTCAATGAGCACTAAAAACTCGAAAACAAGAAACCCAAAGATAGTATTATACAGTGCAAGAAAACCTAACTCATATATATATTGTGTTGTGTTGTTGTTGCGGTCGGTCGTTCTCAAATCGTTCCTCAATAATTGTGTAAAAAACGATATTAAATTATAATAATTAATATCAAATTTAATACTAGCCTATTCGTTTTTTAGTCGCGAATCGTGTGGGTTTAATGATTAAGTGTTTCAAAAATGACTACTTGCATAATTTGCACTAATGCAATCACTAAGAAATCACCGGGTCTACAGTGTAGTGGTTTTTGTCGAAAGTTTTTCCATGCTAATTCCAGATGTTCGGATATCGCAAAGAGTCAACTGTCGCTGATACTGAGTTTACCCGGTGGCACGTGGAATTGTCTCGACTGTAGAGCTCGTGGGCCGTCTGCGGCGGTGATCTCGGCAAGTGATGCTGATAGAGGGGACTCTTGCGATTTATCCACTGGTCTCGGGAATTCCAGCGTTAATCAGCTGATTCAGTCTATAAGAATGGACATATCTGCTATGCGTAATGAAGTCAGGGAACTTAGGACATCAGTCGACTTTTGTTCAAATAAAGTTACTGAATTTGAACAAAAATTATCAAAGTTGGATGAGGTTATAAAAATCACTAACCAGTTGAAAAATGAAAATTCACTTTTGAAAAAGGAAATTTCTGGTTTAGGTTCTAAACTAAATAATTTGGAACAGATGTCTAGAAATAATAATGTAGAAATAATGGATATTCCTGAAAAACATAACGAAAACCTAATCGATGTTGTAAAACAGATTGGGCAGTACATTAACCACAAAATTGAACCAAATTCACTCGATTTTGTAAGCCGTGTCCCCACTAAGCTAGAAAATAAACCTAAGAATATTATTGTTAAATTTCAAACTAAATTAATAAGGGATAAATTTATGTCGGCCGTAAAAGCGAAGCGTACAGAACTGGGTGGTACATCTAGCTTTAAAATCGATGGAATGTCCAATAAGTTTTTTATTAATGAGCATTTAACAACAAAAAACAAAATTTTGTTTAAGGCTGCTCGCTTGGTTGCAAGAGAAAAAAACTACAAGTATACCTGGACCCAGAATGGCAACATACTACTCCGTAAGAATGAAACTTCAAAAATTATGCATATTTTAAATGAATCGGATTTGGAAAAATTAAAATAAATTTTTGTTTCTCAGTTTTTGTTAGTATAGGTTAGAAGCAAAAATTTCACAATGGCGTTACACATTTCATACCAAAATGTGCGTGGTTTGCGCACAAAATTAACACAGTTTAAGTTAGCTCTTCAGGCTAATCTCCATGATATTATTTTTATTACCGAGTCTTGGCTTAATAATAATATATTTGACAATGAATTAGTGGAAAACAGTGACTACTCTATTTTTCGAAGGGATCGTGCGACTTCGGGTTGCGCAAAAAAAGATGGTGGAGGGGTTTGTATTGTGATTCGCAATGGATTAAATGCTCAACTACTTCCCAATTTTACCAGCGATGCGGAAGATTTGTGGGTTTTAGTGCGAGTGCAAAATGTGAAGTTATATCTGTGCTGTGTATATTTACCTCCAGAGGATAATATTGCAGTCGTATCATTTGTTAGAAAATTAGAATTTATTAAATCACAAATAGGTGACAGTTTGGTTCTCGCATGTGGTGACTTTAATTGTCCTACCGTCAAGTGGGTAGGTAATGATTTAAGTTTAGCTAAGGAGCCTACTAACGTGGAAAATAAATGCGCAGATATTATGGACGCGCTTTCATTCTCAGAATTAATGCAGTTTAATGGTATTCCTAACGCGTTTGGTAAAATACTAGACTTAATATTATGTAATAAATTTAAAGTTGACAACTTGGCTCGCTGTGACAGCCCATTTGTCGATGAGGACGATTATCACCCGTGCATTGAATTTTTGTTTAATTTAAGTTCACAACAATACTGCAAAAATAATCTTGAATCATTTTATTTTAATTTCAGAAAGGCTGACTATGACATAATAAATCAGAAACTTCGAAATGTTGACTGGAAACGAATGCTTAATGACACTGATGTCAATAAAAATGTAGATAGCTTTTACAATATACTTAAAAAACTCATTTTGGAACATGTTCCTAAATATAAAATAAACAAAAAATTTCCTCCCTACTTCTCAAAAGAAACAATAAAAATAATTAGACAAAAAAATAATCATCACACAAAATGGAAAATTTATCACAATCTAAATGACTTAAATCAATTTAAATATTTAAGGGCACGTTCTAAGTATCTTATTACTGTGGATTTTAATAATTATAAAGAGAAAATTGAGCAGGACCTTGCAGATGATGCAAGGAAGTTTTTTAAATACATGTCACACAAGAAAAACCATTGTGGAATTCCTTGTAGCATGACATATGAAAACAATGTTGCAACATCGGGCGAGGATATTTGTAGACTTTTTGCAAATTTTTTTGAAAGTGTTTTTGAACCTGAGTTTAATATTAATAATCAAAATTTTGAACAAATTGAAAATATTTATAATAGCGATTATTTAAGTAATATATTTTTAGCTCGTGAAGAAATACAGAAAGCCCTTTCTCTTATTGATCCTACTAAAGGACCTGGTCCCGATCAGATTCCACCCATATTTTTGCAGAAATGTGCGGAAAGTCTCTCAGTACCACTTTATGTAATTTTTAATAGATCGCTATTAAGCACAATATTTCCTGATAAATGGAAAGTGTCATCTATACTGCCCATATTTAAATCTGGTCAAAAGGATCTTATAAAAAATTATCGACCAATAAGCATTTTGTCAGCAATTCCAAAGCTTTTTGAATTACTGATCTACAAGTACTTGTCAAGTCACGTCAAAAACATAATCATAGAGCAGCAACACGGATTTTTCAAGGGCAGAAATTTGGAAACTAATTTACTTTCTTTTTTGGAATATTTGCAAGTAGGCTTGGATAAAGGTATACAAACGGATGCCATTTACACAGATTTTCGAAAGGCCTTTGACAAAATTAATCATTCTGTTTTATTACAGAGGCTGGCCGAGGTAGGTGTGAGTGGTAACCTTTTGAGATGGCTGAAGTCGTACGTCGTGAACAGGTCACAGTTTGTTTATGTAAATAATTTTTCATCTGAAATATTCACAAACACCTCTGGAGTTCCCCAAGGTTCCCTTCTTTTTATTATTTATGTAAACAATATAGGGTCCTGCTTTCGAAATACCAGATTTCTGCTCTATGCTGACGACCTTAAATTTTTCAGAAGAATTCGAAGCATAAGAGACTGTGAAATGATTCAGGAAGATTTAAAAAGATTATATGACTACTGTAATAATAATTATCTATTTTTAAATTTTGAAAAATGTTTTAAAATTTCATTTACTCGAAATGTCAATATATTTCAATTTCAATATTCGCTTAACCTCCAGCAGCTTACGGATAGATAATATTGTAGATTTAGGGGTTACCTTTGACACTAAACTCCTGTTTAAACAGCATATTGAAAAAGTTATAAGTAGCTCAAACAAAATGCTTGGGTTTATATTGCGCAAGGGTAAACTCTTTCGATATAAAAAAACTTTTTTAACTTTGTACTATTCTTTTGTGTTTAGTAGATTAAACTTTGGATCTTTAATTTGGAACCCCATGTACGCTTGCTATATTAGCAGACTTGAAAGTGTCCAAAATAAATTTTTAAGATTTCTTGGTTTTAGATACGATGTCAATATTTCAAATCATGACTATATCGAAGCTCGCAAAATTTTTAAACTAATAAGTTTGGCAGATCGAAGAAAAATAACAGATTTCATTTTTTTACAAAAAATAATTAATAATTTTTTGTCAGTGCCTAGCATTCTGCAGAGCATTTCGTTTACTGTACCAGATCCGCGGTTGCGATTACAAAATTCGTTTTATGTTCCCTTCAGGAGAACTAACAGTGCACAAAATTCCCCGCTTTGTAGGATGTTACAAACTGGAAATGCTTTTGGTTTGGAGGTTGACATATTTTCTACTTCAGGACCGTTAACTAAAAAAACCTTAAAACGTAAATTTTTGGAATAGGGATTTATCTTATCTTATCTTTTGTAAAATTGTATAAAATTGTATTTAAAAAAAAAAAAAAAAAAAAAAAATATTATAAATTTTAAATTCTAAGTCAATTACATATAGTATTTATCCTTTCAATTGTAATTTAGCGAATACTGTTTTTGGGCAACACAGCCTGTTTGTATTCCTTGTTGTTAAATAAATAAATATATATATATATATATATATATATATATATACAGGGTGATTCATTAATACGTGTAAATATTTTAACGGGAGAATTTTGAGCCCAAAATATGAAGATCTAACCCATATATATATATATATATATATATATATATATATATATATATATATATATATATATATATATATATATATATATATATATATATATATATAATATATATATATATATATATATATATATATATATATATATATATATATATATATATATATATATATATATATATATATATATATATATATATATATATATATATATATATATATATATATATATATATATATATATATATATATATATAATATATATATATATATATATATATATATATATGCTGCCACGCCCAGAGGTTGTTATCTCTACAAAGGCGCGCAGTAAGATTATTATGACTCGTTCCCGTTACAGGGATGATGTTAGACAAAAATTTGTATCACTCGGCCTCTTTACCCTTACGAACTTATATATTTACGAATGCTTATGTTTCGCTTTTAAAAACAAAGACAATCTTAAAAAACACTCTGACATTCATAATTATGAAACTAGAACTGCAGACACCTTTGTCCTCGACACACCGAGGCTAGAATCCTGCAAATTTAGTGCAAACTCTGTTTTATTTATTAACAAACTCCCTAAGGAGTTCTTGGAATTAACAGAAAGCAGTTTTAAATTAAAAATCAAAATTTTTTTTAAAAAAATCCATAGTATGATATGAGAGAGTTCTTTTCAGAAGAGATCTCCCTATCAGATTTTGTTTGAGTCTGTTGTCATCATTTAGAGTTGTATGTATTTTTTGATGCAACATCATAAAAAATAAAAATAAAAAATTTCGTCCAAAAAATTTATGAAAATGTTTACCATTAGGAGTATGAAAAATATATTACGACCTCTTCTCAGACCGACTATTGTTATTTTCGATTGACATTTTGCCACCCTATTGCAGATCTGTGAATATAATTTAAGAAAGGTGAAAAATTGAGAGTATTATGAACTTTTCTATTCTGTCATGACAAAACGAAAATAAAAATCTTGCCAAAAAAAATAAAAAGTTTATAATTAACAAATAAAAAGTAGGGAATGATCGTAGAGGGGTAAAAATTTAGGTTTGTATGAATTTCTGAATGTTGTATTATAAAAAAAGAACAGAAAAATTTGTCTCAAAAATAAAATAAAAAATTGAGGGGTTGGCCACCCTCAATATTCCAGGGGATGAAAAATAGATTTTGTCCGATTCTCTGACCTAACCAATATTCACACAAAATTTCATAAGAATCGGTCGAGCCATTTCGGAGGAGTTTAATAAATAAAAAATAGGGGTTGATCGTAAAGGGGTGAAAATTCAGGGTTGTATGTATTTTTGAATGCTGTGTCATAAAAAAAATTTAACAGAAAATTTTGTCCGAAAAATAAAAAATTTAAATTGAGGGGTGGACTACCCTTAACATTTTGGGGGATGAAAAATAGACGTTGGCCGATTCTCAGACCTACCCGATAAGAACACAAAATTTCATGAAAATGGGTAGAGCCATTTCGGAGGAGTTTAACTTCTAACACCGTGACACGAGAATTTTATATATTAGATATATATATATATATATATATATATATATATATATATATATATATATATATATATATATATATATATATATATATATATATATATATATATATATATTTGAATTATTTTTGCCTCTATTGTATTGTTATTTACTTGTCGTTTCTTAGCAAAAATAGACTATTTGAGCTATAAAACAGATGTTTTTGAACAGTTAACAGTTTCTCGAAACACTTGAAAGATTTAAATTTCAATTCAAAGAGGAATAACTGTACATGTATGAGTTTACGATAATATCCGCACTTTAACTACTGCAAATCACTATTATTGTCATGTACTGAAGAACAAATAAATAAGCTCCAAGTATTACAGAATAAGTGGTGAGGGTGATACTGAGGTGGAGTATTTACACTCCAGTGAATAATATGTTGAAAACTTTAAACTGGCTCCCTGTTGAACAGATCATTAAAAGAGCAAATCTGGTTCTTGTGTATAAGATGAGCCATCAACTAACTCCAACATATCTTAACGAGTTATTAGTTACTCGTTTTAGTATGCATTCTCGGGCATTAAGACTGAAAATAATTTTGATATATATTTTACAAGAAAATACTTCCTAATGGGATCTTTACTTGTAAATGGAGTAAGCATGTTTAATAATCTGCCAAAGGAAATAAACGAGTCAAAACATTTTTAAGTGTTTAATAAAACTATATGTAAATGTCTTATGAAGTGAAGTAAATTAACTTATATTACCATATATGTATGTGTGAAGACAATATTGTAAATCGTAAAGCAATGGCTAAATGAAGTTTTCATTCATTCATTCATTATTTGAAAATGTTCCAGAAAAGTTGTTATTAATGCTGCTATATTTCCAGTACTGGATTTTATTTTTCGAATAAAAATTCAAGTGTAATTTTAACTATGTTGGAAATTATCGCGAAGGCACTATACGTGAATATTTCTATCTTATTACGTATGCAAAATTTTTTAAAATAAGGGGTGGTTTGACATTTTCACAACACGTTATTATTTACAAACTAGTCCTTCGTTTATCTCTCGGGAAAACAATATGAAAATTAATAAAAAGTAACGGCTACATTTCCATAACTTGCAATCAAGAGACCACCGTTATCCACCTACATGAAAGGGGAGGAGAAATTTCGTCTAGCCTTTCATGCCAACGAGGACATAAACCGGGGGTATTTATCATGCATTACCACCGCTGATACGGTCTTATTACGACGGTGATATGACGCTGATGCGTATATAGGTGCGTCGTATAAAGAGATGTAACTGAGGTAGTTTGGCCGATCGTAAAAGAAAAACTAATAATGGGGAAATACGGGACATGGGGTAGAACCGACAAGTGCACCGACTCGTTTGATGAACTTTCTCCATGCTATCAGTCTCAACTGGGAAGGGATGTGGAAAAACTGAAGTTTGGACCTGAATGATAATGGCGCGAAGAGTTGAATTATCTACGATGAGTTGGCAACTTTTGTTAGCCTCTACATTGTAAAGGTTATGCGATCAGCACCTTTCTTCCAGAACAAATTAAGGTTTAATGGAGCTGTTCGATGAATTCAATTGATCTATATATCAATACGTGAGGAGAATATTTTGCACTCCTTTTTGAGCATACTGCGCGTACAGAGGAGTATGAGAATTGGCATAGTTAAATTTAATATACAGGGTGTTTCAGAATTGCTGAGACATTGGATCCAATTTATTCATATACTGAAAAGTACCGTTTGCCTACCCAAGCAGCATCAAAGTAGCGGAAACTGAGTTCGGAACTTTGAGTAGGTCGTTGTTACGGAATTATCACTAAAAAACTAACTTTCTAGGTTTTCCTACTTTTATTCAGATACTTTTAGTAATTCTGTAGTTATTATCACTATAATTTGGAACTTAAAGGTTGCAGTACTTCTAAGTAGCTTTTCAAGTTTCTGGAAAGTGACTGTTACTATGTAAAATAACTTTGAAGTCGCAAAGACTTTAAAGTTATATTCGCTAGTCCCAGTAACTTAGTCTTGTTACTCGTATATCACTATAAAGTTTTTATTACTTTATGGTGGCGTTAAAAGTAACTATGACGTCCTTGCTACTTTTGAATTTCCGTCAAAGTTATGGAACTATGTAGTAATATTTAAGGTTAAATTAAATATTTCGCTACTCACGAAAACAACTTCACAGTAATTTTTAATTACAACAAAGTTCAAATTACTTAAAAAAGAATTTTAAAGTAACGGTCAATCTATAGAGACTTCTTGGTGTTCGAATGTGGTTGTTTTGTGAAGTGAAAATGTCAGAAGAACAAAAGAGAAAAAAGAAAAAAAAGTTATGGATCAGTTCTAGGATCTCCTTTTCGGTGTACTCCAAGTGTTGGGGATGAAACAATACTCCAACTTATGAGGAACAACCGTGAAATATATGAGAGGCTTTTATTGTGTGACCCCAATTTTAAACACCTACATTGTTTCTTTTTATTTATCACATGCAAATGTACAGTTCGAAAAACATTCAGCACACACTAACCGCTATAAAGCACTTATTAATTATAGGTTAAAATTCCAAGGGTAACTATATAGTGGCTTCAGGAACTTCGTGGTTGTTTTGTAGACAAATATTCTACTTAATGGTGATAATGACTTTAAAGTTATGAAAGACTATTGGCCGCTACTTACAGTGAAGTGACGAATCCTTCAAACACACATTGTGACGTAAATATTACTCTAAAGTAATTTCTTTAAAATGCGCCATATTTACTGACCAAATGTAGGACGCCATTATATTTATTTCAATTTCCTTATAGTAGTACAAGTATGGAATCGTCAAAAAGTGGGAAAAAAATATAAATTGAAGCGAATCTGAACTCATATAATTAGTAAAAATGTTTAAAAATATATTTTATCAATTTGATGCATTATTATCATTGCCTTCCTAAAAAAAAGGTGTCGAAAAAAGTATTTTGAGAGGGCGCATTGTTTTTATGAATCTATCATTATCACATTTCACAGAATTTTTCAAATCGTTTTGAATTTCTTTGTACTCGGAGCTCGTAAATCAGCAAAGGAACAATATCTACATAACCATGAAAATATTATTTCCATTCTGTTGAGGAGGCTGAATAATGATGGAAGATGTCATTATTGAAGAAAAGGCGAAGCAGACGCCAAAGTAAAGTAGGCGGGGACAAATATTATAAAGTAACGGTGACCACGCCGCAACGTTCCCGCCACGTAGTTGGAACGTGAGTGCGACGTAGCGGTATAAGTTGGGGGGTGGTATTATTCACGTAGCTATCACCTTCAAATTGTTCCCCAAATTGGTGGTAGGAACGTGATAGGGCCGTGGCTATCACGTTCCCGTCGCAAGTAACTATAACTTCAGAGTTACCCATAATAGTCGCCGGGTGGTACCAACGACTAAAAATGCTGCTTGGGTATGAGATGAATTGAAAGTGTACATGAAAAAACACATTTTTCTACGATGCAGAGAATTGAATGAAATTTGACAGTAGTGCATTTTAGAGGATTACTCTCCATTCGTTAATGAAAGAAACCCAAAGTGAACTGTAGGAGGGGTAAAACCACACTCATCTCCGGATATTTTTTTCAGAACTTTCTTAAGGGTGATAATACGGTTCTCAAATTTTTTTTTGCGAGAAGACTGATTAATTTTTTTTTATTATCTGTAATACTGCTAACAAATATTCCTAGTACAAGTTTAATCAAATTGTGATACAAAATTTAGCTCGCAGTGAAAACAAAAGTAAAATACTTTTTTTATAATAAGGGTTCAATATGACGACCAGTTTCATAAATACAAAGGTCTCATCGACGAAAAAAATTAAATGCACCCTTCTTAAAATGTGTTTTCATGTAAACCGTCAACTCTTCTCACGGGCAAACCACACTTGATAGCTTGGTGCCTCAGCAATTTTGGAACACCCTGTAGAAGAGTACATAATATATGTATTATTATTGAATTAAATTTCTGAAAAAATGAGTTTCGTAAAACGGCCACTCTGGCGCCTTTGCCATTTCATATACTCTTTGTTTAAGTTAATATTTCCAACGTCAAATACACAACATTCAAATTCAATGAAGCTTCAACCAATGAGCGATTACTAGATTATGTGAAATGTTAAAGATTCTTTTTCTGAGATTCAAACTCTAGGATAAAATCGTTATCTGATATGAATATAATTCACGTAACAAATCTGAAAAATAATATATTTTAGACGAATAGAAAAAATTCGTATGCGAGTTTAAAATAACATTTTCTGAGTGTTCTGCGAACACTATTTTTTCGGAAAATGTAGTGGAACATCAATTCAGTGGAGAATCGCATTTATTCGGAGAACAAAATACGGAACATTCTGATTCTTGTTCATATTAAAATTTGTATTAAAATTCGAACAATTGGTAGTATAAAACGAAATTCTATTTTCTGAAATTCTTCGTTCGGATGACATTCTTTGAGACTGAAGTAAGGTAATTGTTGAAAGTAAAAAAAAAGTTCAATATTTTTTATATTCATGATTTTGTGTTATATTCACGTTAAATATTAGTCAGTTGTCATCTTCTTCAATAATTTTTTTATGATCATTAATATTTTCTTTTATAATTATTGCTGTTTCAACCAGTAATTTCGTGAATTAACCGGATATAGTATTTAGAGGTGAAAATGTAATAGTTTGATGAAAATATGAAAGAAGATTAGAAAAATAATATACAAAATAATCATGATATCTTATTTGAATGTATTTCACTCAAAATAAACAAAATTTCGTTTAGTCTTATATCTTATGTCGAATTTTTTCCATGTAAAATTTGTTCACTTCAATGTGTTTGGAATTTTTGTTCCAGAAGAATTCTTTTATCACTGTTTCATTATATTTAACCACAATAACCAGGATTCATAGTTTATTAGGAAAATGTAACCAAAGAACTTGACAGGTTTGCATTTTAAAAGTAGATCACTGTCTTGTTTCACACAACCCGAACATATACCATCATTTATTTATTTCATGTTCAATCTAGGTTTCAGGGGTGTTTTCCTCGAGTGGATGCGAAGCTTTTTGACCAATCGATGGTTAATTGCGCGGGTGGGGCAACATAGCTCAGTTAGATACCCTGTAGGAATGGGCGTGCCTCAGGGTTCAGTCCTGGGACCACTTTTATTTATTATTTTCATAAATGACTTGCCTGACTATATCATGAACCATTTCTTCAATTTGCTGAATATCAAGATTGTATTGTTTGCGGATGATACTTCGTTCATTATTTCTGCACAAACTTTTGACGAACTCAGGGCAGGTTGTGAATCACTAGTCGGGTACTTCAGGGATTGGTGTTTCAGGAACTCCCTTATATTAAACGCAAGCAAGACTGAACTTGTCCACTTTCAGATGAGGGATTCAGATCCCCAATTAATCCTAAATCTTCAGTTCGGTGAGCTGAGGCCTTCTCAGTGTGTCAAGTTCCTTGGATTACATATTCATAAAAATTTAAAGTGGAGGGATCACGCTGATCACGTTTGCAGAAAATTGAGTAGCGCATTTTACGCTTTGAGACGCATAAAACTTATATTACCACAGGATTCTCTAATAAATTCGTAATATTC
Source organism: Cynegetis impunctata (assembly GCA_030704885.1). Lineage (NCBI taxonomy): Eukaryota > Metazoa > Arthropoda > Insecta > Coleoptera > Coccinellidae > Cynegetis > Cynegetis impunctata. Next base: position 321,540 of record JARQZK010005073.1, read on the forward strand.
ACTTGCATACAGTCACCTCAACTATAACGTTATGTTTTGGGGTGATTCCTCATTTAGCAATTCAGTATTCATTGCCCAGAAGAAGATAATACGTTTGATTTTTAACTTGAAACCTGGGGAGACCTGTAAACCCTTTTTTATAAAGAACAAAATACTGTGTTTCCCTTGTATTTATATTCTTGGATGTCTGTTGTACACTCGTAGAAATGTTTTATCACTGAGTAAGTGTTCTGAGTTTCATGATTATGAAACAAGGCATAGAGAAACTCTCTGTATTCCAAAACACCGAACTTCTAAATTTCAGCAGTCACCTATGTATAATGGCATCAAATTTTTTAACCATCTGCCTGATAGGTTGAAGGTTTTGGAGTACAGAAGATTCAAAAAAGAAGTTAAGTTTTTGTTACTCGAGAAGTGTTTTTACAGCAAGGGGGAATATTTTGATACGGATATAAATTAGCCTTTAAGTATGTTGTTATTAGATGTTATATTACTTTTCTTTTTTTTATCTTTGTTGTCTTTTTTGTAAACGTGTTCTATACAAGTGTATCTTGTCTGAAAGGATGAATAAAGTTATTATTATTATTATTATTATCACTTGACTCCTAATATCGGACAAACACAATATCACAATAATCCAAATTATTTTACTTCATACTGTTTACATCTCTCGACAAAGGTCGTTCTCAGGACATCTTTATATTAAATCGACATCTAATATTTAAAAGAATAAATTAATTAAAATTCTCAAACGGTCACCAAAAGTTTTTGTTGTTTTGTGATTTGAGAAATATCAGTGCGAACAAACTGATATATCTCGTCAGATCGAACTATGCTCAATGAATAAGAAAACAAATGAAATGTCTTGAACTTACCTCACAACTTGACTGATTGATGTTACTCAAGTTAAGACGAAATACACGGTCCCTGGAAATAAAAAATTTATCAGTTGTATAAAATGCGAATAACGATATTTACATAGTCATAATGTTATTCCACCAAAATTTACAAAAACCTGTTACAGAGACACTTTAATATAAAACATCGCACACTTCTCCTTAACAGATTCAGTAAACATTCATTGTTCACAACCTTATACATATATATATATATATATATATATATATATATATATATATATATATATATATATATATATATATATATATATATATATATATATATATATATATATATATATATATATATATATATATATATATATATATATATATTTTTAAAAAACTTGGTTCACGGAATGAACCGCGTGAAAGATTTGAAAAATCTCGACGTTTCGGCTCCTTTTGCGAAGCCATCTTCAGGAGAATTAGAAGGGGAATAATTCAGAATCGTGGCCTCAATCTGCCTACTCCACGATTCGAATTAGGAGGAATCGGAAACAATACGATTGCGTGGTCTCAACCTGCCTACTCCACTAACCGTACTGCTTCCTGTCAACTCTGAAGTCTCAACCTGCCTACTCTTCAGAGTCAACTGACGGGCCGATCGTCGCGTGGCCGTATTTATAGGGGAGGGGGGCGGGTACTCACGCTCATCAGTGCGGGATGCACTCTGATTGGGCGTTACATGGCGACCACTGAGAAGTGGTTTCCATGCTGATGGGAGTCTGTGACTGTCATCTCTGGTGTTCAAACAATTTGGACGTTTTTCTATTTCTACAGCTTCACGGATAATTCGGGATTTGAAAGATCGGACGGGAGCAATAGTTCTTGTATTGGGGAAATCGATAATGTGGCCTGTTTGGGTGTGATGTTGGGAAAGGGCGTTGGAGATATCTGAGTGTCTTACTGAAAGTGAATGTTCTTTGGCACGCACCTGAATTCGTCGGTTTGTTTGTCCTATATAAGAACGAGGACAATTGGAACAGGGAATCTCATAAACACCGTGATTTTCGTTAGGAATTTTATCTTTGACGGATCTGACCAGATGGGAGAGTTTTTGTTGAGTGGTGAATATTGTTTTGATGTTTGTGTTTTTGAGAGATCTTGCGATCTTATCTGTTACTCCTTTGATGTAAGGAAGAAATAATTTAGGTGTAGATTCTTGTTCAGAGGGATTGGAAGGAGGTAGAGGTGGGGTGATATTTGTGTGTTTGGGTATGTTCTTGTTGATTTGATATGTGTTGTAACCGTTCTGTAATAATATATGTTTTAGAGTATTGAGTTCTGATTCACGGTGTTCGTCGTCAGATATATATATGTATATATATACATATATATATATATATATATATATATATATATATATATATATATATATATATATAATATATATATATATATATATATATATATATATATATATATATATATATATATATATATATATATATATATATATATATATATATATATATATATATATATATATATATATATATATACATATTTGCATATCTTGGAAACGTTTGCCAAGATTTAGATAGGAGTAGAAAAATAGTATTTTTCTACTCCTATTTCTGAAACCCAACTTTATACATCCATGAAAGTTCTTGAAGTTTAAGTTTTAATACCGGAGCGTAAAGTGTAATGCTTTTTTATAGGATGTATTTTACACATCGCTGCCATAAGAGTTAATACACTTTTATGAACAGATAAGAAATTCACAGATAGCTGTGCTTTCACGTTTTTCTTTTTGTGTTGTGCGCGCTAATAATCATGGAATCGACTACAGAAAAAACGTCTACCCCACCGAATATAACGGAAACAGGAAACACAACAAGTGCATCCTTATTGCCGGCAAAATCTCTGCATATTTATGAGAACACGTATCAAAAATTTCTATTATGGCGCACAGAGCAAAATATTCATTCGTTTTCGTCAAATGTTTTTTAACTTACTTGTCAGAACTGGCGAAAAACTAAATAATTCATTTAAATCGATTTTTGTCTTTCAAATTTGCTTATTCTTACAGTCGTAGAAAAAGTACAGTGTGCAAAATTTGCGTGACGACATTTTTACACTCGCGTGGATGCTCCACTCGCTTCGAACGTTTCGAAAACTCCACGCTTGTGTAAAAAAATCTACTTCACGCACTTGATACACAATATATTATTATGATCACCTGCTGTGCGCTCTCATGCTGACAATTTCATATAGCGCCATCTCGTGAAATTTAAGGCATTTATATTTTTTCCTTTGGATGATAACCTTCAAATTGTGTGAGATGGTAATAGGTATATGAAATTATCCAAATGTTGAGTATTTGTATTTTGATTCGGTCAAGAATAAGCTTCATTTTAATTTGTAGTTAATATGTGCAAACTACAATGCCTGGAAAAGCTTAGAAAAAACATTTAACTTCAATTTACGTTCGTTTCTGAGATTTCAGAATAGGAAAGTGTTATGGAAAACAAATTGCAATATCAAAAATATGAAAAGATGATAACGTCATTAGTAGTTTATGTTCAAATTTTTAAACTGCAATAACTGACGGTATTATTGTACACTACGAACAAAAATAGCTTTTTCACTCACGAATATAATATCAAATCATCACTTAATAGTTGAACAACATTTCTTAGAAATATTCTGTTTTGAATGTTCAAAAGAGACTTCTTAATCTTCATTTTCGTAAAAATTTGCCCAACAGTTTGAATATTGAAAGCCGTTACTATAGATGTTTATCGATTTCAAGGAAAAAATAAATAAAAACGCATGATTTACATAAAATTTATCACATTGTGGCGCACGTTTCGTGTATATCAGGACTTTTCGGAGAGTGTCCGGCCAGTGTCTGAAGAAGCTCTGGTGGTGGAGAAACGTTCGTCAAAATGTAGTAAATTATGTTCTCTCTTGTAATCAAGTAGTTTCAGTAGCTCAATTTCCGTTGAAATTATTTGACGTATTCAAATATCACTTCCGAATGTATTCTATATGATGAAAAAGTTCCTATTCCTTTCCTATTGGTATCTGACGTAGAGATTTGAAAGTTTTTTGAGTTTTTCATAACAATGTTAGTTGTCAGTGAAAGTGTGAAGGGATATGCAGGTGAAAACTTACTATAGAGAAAATATAGAGAAAATGATAGGTTGGAAAGATGCGTACAATGTGAGAAAAATTAAGTGGAATCGAGGCCTGATATCGTCAATTTTACTGCTTTTCGTCTGTTGAATATATAAAGCTCTGTAATTTCTGATTTAAAGGATGGGCTCGCTAATTTTTTGTGTGAAACTACTTTCGTCTGTTAGAGTTTCACCAATAACCTTCAATCCTACATTTAAGACTTCTGCCGGCAGACTTTCTTTATGAAATTGACATTGGTCTCTTTCTGTGACATTATTTTGGTTAAATCAAGCATGGTTTGATGGACTATATTTTTTGATATCTTGAGTATTCACTAATGTATCAGATTCAACGTCTCGATTAATTCTTCCTTCTGAACGTGCTCGGTTTGGTTTCATATTCATTTCCTTATCATAAACTTTCGTAATAGGTTTTACATGTACGATCAGCATTTTTATTCAAATTCTCTTTTTGGCTGCAGCATCTTCAGTTTTAAATAATAAAAAAAAACAACCTGAATTTCAATCATAGGAGTGAACTACCGGGAAAAATGTAATTCTCTTTTGTAAAATTCAAAGAACACACCGTCATTATCGGAGTTGTGTTCTTCTTCAAATTTATTTTCCATACCTTCAATAAATCAATCATTTCCTTTTCTCGAAAATAATTTCCTCTCTCTACAAAATATTTGTTTGGCTTCAGAAACCGATGAAAGCTAACACTTGCATTTGTATATGCTTTTGAATAACGATTTTTCATGCAATTGCATAACGTTAACGTTGGAATTAAAAACTACAACTATCTAGCCGCCAGAGTGCGCCAGCTGGTATGTTAGACCGAGAGATACTGGATGGATTTATGAGGTCATTTCTTACATTATGGCGCTTTTAGGGGGGTTCATATATGTGATAAATTGAAGGACAACAAACAAATTAAACGATTTTTTACAATATGGCATTAAGATTTTCGGAGAGTTTATAAAAAGTATGATTTAGGAAAATTTATCCCATGGTAAAGTCCAAAAGTGGTGCTATACTGTGAGAAATTGTTGAAATGTTGCATAAAATTTTACAATTATTTAATTACATTGTACGTATACGCCCACTCTATAAATTTTACAATTATTTAATTACATTGTACGTATACGCCCACTCTATAGGTATGGCACTATAACAATTATGTTTCTAATCATAAAAACAACAACTAGACCAAATTTCAAGGTGAAAGAAATAGTTTTTCAAATTTTAAAAAATTACATGTTTGAGGGTGTATGGCGGGTATTTTGGACCATCGGAATCGTATGGCGTGGTCATTTTCGTACAGGATTAATGAAAAACAATTGTTTTAAAAAAATCAGTCTGTAAGAAATGAATTTAATAAAAATTGAAAAAACATTTACAAAAAAGTATGGCGGGCCTAAACACTCACCGGAGAAGTATGGCATATAGCGAGCGTCGGATTTTTTTTTGTTAAAATATCGATAAATTGAAGATATTTTTTGAAAGGAATTGTTGACACCTCTGGATTTTCCAGTAATTTCAATTAATTATTTTGCAATTGCGACCTGCGCACCACCGGTAACAACATCATTTTCCTTCAATTTATTACGTATATGAACACCCCTAAAAGCGCCATACTGTAAGAAATGAATCCACAAATCCTTCCAGTATCTTTTGGTCTGTGTCAGATCCCAATAGAAATTGAATTGAGAGTATTAATACGCAAAAGCGTGGAGATAAAAACGGTGAGGGTTTGAAGAAGAAATATTTGTTTGTAAGATGAAAAAAATTCTCATTACTGCTATAGTTGAAGTAGCAGAATAGAGACTAGTGATTGCTGTTAAATTTCGAATTATATGCCCCCATTAATATTCACGAAACGGAATCAGAAGATGAACGCCGATAGTCATCGGCTTCCAATTAGCGGAGAAGTTACATCCTCGATCATTTATAAATGATTTCAGGCTCATTAAGCCGGAGATGGTCGGCCATCTAGTGATCATTAAATTAACGAAAGGGGATTAATAGGTTAATTCCAGGGAGAACTAGTCGCGGACTTTAATTAAGGCCAAGACGCCGGTACTGGATACTTTGGGGGTGAAACGATCGTCCTGGAGCGGTAAATTCCTTTGTTATAAGGAAACCTTGTCAATAATTACTCACTATATTCGGTAATTGTGCAAGACGAGAACCCTAGTCGAATGACTCAAAGGAATATACTGAAGAGCTACGTGCCTAGAACAGTTTTAGAGTCTTGATTAGTTGAGAAACTTCATGATAAACGGAATCTATCAGTTCAGTTTGTTCTTCAAATAAAACTTTCAATATCTACATAAATATATACATTTACATAATTATAGAAAGGAAAAAAAATAGTCTCTTGACTGGACTAATATGAAAAAAACTTTGAGTGTCACTAAAAGACATTTTAATTGAGGTTAAGTCAATAGAAAATGACCAGTGCAGAAAAGAGACTCCATGTTAAATTATGGAGCTTTCGAAAAAGTTTATTATAATTTTCAAAACATCTGAAAAAATACGAAAGTCCCCCTTGAAAAAAGGTATAAGTACAAATACTATGTCTTACAAGACCTCAACTATGATACATTTTTTAATTCCATTGTTTAACCTCTAGTTGAATATTTATGAAAATCTATAATTCTTTCAAAAACATCCCTAACAAGCTGACACCATAAATCTTGAAGAAGTTGAAAAAAAGCTTATAATTTTTCTTAATAAAAAAGACGAATTGTTTTATGAATGAGTTCTTGCGTAATTGTCAATAAATTGCAATTGTTTTTATTAATTTATTTACATGTACCTGTAATTTTTCATTCAGATTCATTTAATTTTTTCAATGACGTGTATATGTTGAAATTTATGTGTAAAGGTATAAAATAAATGAATTAAATTTCGAGCTTGTTTCAACAGAGAGTCATAAATGATGTATATATATATATATATATATATATATATATATATATATATATATATATATATATATATATATATATATATATATAATTAAAATAAATACGACCTCTAATATCTAAAAAATATTCATTTCATTCCCGGGGGATCAACCCCCCGACCAATTCGTACCAAAACCAATCACATCCAAGGTATCATACGAAACTACGTACTTACAAAATTTCAACCCTATTTCTATAAAATTGCGCCCTTTATCGTGAAAACAAGATTTATTTGCTCCTCCAACCAATTCATATAGAAATAAATATCGTCCAAGATATCGTACGAAACTACCTAATAAGTTTCAACCCTATGGTACCAAAATTGCGCCTTCTATCGTGTAAACAAGATTTATTTCCTCCCCTGGGGGGTCAACCCCCCAACCAGTTTGCATTGAAACCTATTCCATTCAATATATCATACTAAACTACCTACTCACAAACTTTCAATCCTATTGCTCCAAAATTACGCCCGTTATCATGTAAGCAAGATTTATTTCTTCCCCCAATTCGAACCAAAACTAATCCCATTCAAGATATCATACGAAACTACCTAGGTACAAACTTTCAACCCTATTTCTATAAAATTGCGTCTTCTGTCATGTAAACAAGATTTATTCCCCCCCCAGGGATCCAACCCTCAACCAATTCGAACCAAGAACAATCGCATCCGAGATATCATGCGAAACTACCTATTTAGAAACTTTCAACCCTATTGCTTCAAACCGTTATGCGACCGTTATCGTGTAAACAAGATTTATTTTCCCCCAGGGGGGTCAACCGCTCAACCAATTCGAACCAAAAACAATCCTATCCAAGATATCATAAGAAACTAGCTATTCACAATTTTTCAACCCTATTGTTTCAAAATTGGGCCCGTTATCGTGTAAACAACGCTAAAATACATAAGCACATACACACGAACATTTTTGGTGCCAAGCATCATAAAAACTCATGCAACGAAAAACTATCTAGTCCTAGGTCCAACTTTGCTAATTGCACCCATTTTAATAAGCAGGTTTTCAAAGTGAAAACCTGCTAATAATCAATGATGCATCAAATGGTATATGAGGCATACCGTACAATTTATCAAATAACTACTGCTTCGATTATGTTGTAGAATTTAATGCTTCCAATAGGTAGAATCGGCCAAACAGGAAATTTTTGCAGCGTGAATGCATATTGCTTGAAGCAGAAAAACGGCTTTGATGTTTTGTTCATGTACCTTAATAGAACCATGCTCGTGCTTGAAATACTCTTCCAATATTGAAAACCCCAAGGTTAGGGTAACTCATAAAAAGACGACTGTAATTACATCATAATTACATGCAATTTTTTTGAGTTTCGCTGTCAGACTTTTATTGGAATATTTATTATGAAAATGATGTAAAAAGGACAAACAAAATATGTTGCTTTATATGTATTTGTGATATGTGTGACCCATTTTTAATGGAGATATTCCTGTGAAATTTGAAGTTGTGAACCGATTTCAACCACAAAATTTGAAATTTTTATTGATATGATATTTTTTCTTAGTCGAAATTCGGGATTTTTTATTCGCGATTTTTTTATTGAAAAAAATCACCACGTCACTGAATTCATCGTGCTCCTAAATAGGTATGACCAAAGTTTCATTAAAAAATATTCATTTATAACAAAGTTATGAGAACTCAAAGCTCGAAAACTCACACTTGACAATTTCAAAAAAACAACCAATATCAACAGATAGTCATGAAATAATTTTTTTTGGCGATAAAGGGCCACCAGATAAAAAAAACTAAAAACCTTCAATATTTTGACTAAAAATAACGGAATTACATTCAAGTTTTCAACTAAAACTAAGACCTAATAGATTTTACAATTCAAATCTTAGTTGCTATGGAAATAATGGCAGTAAGATTGAGCGTAAGAGAGAAAATTGAAATTATACTAATTTCGGGAGATGACTCAAGAAGTTTGTAGAATATTTATCTGGTGGAACTTTAATGTTGAAATCATTCAAAAAAATGCTTCTATGCCTATATGTGGATATTGGGTGTTTTTTTGTGACTGTTGAGTGTGTTTTCAAATTTTGAGTTCTCATAATTTTGTTATGAATGAATATTTTTTCATGAAATTTTGGTCATACGTATTCAGGGGCACACTGAATCTATTGGCATAGTAATTTTTACAATAAAAAAATCGCTAATAAAAAATCCCGAATTTCGACTAAGAGAAAATATTTTCATCGATCTTTCCATGTGCAACCTACCCATCACAAATAGAAGTCGTATCAAAATTTAGGTAATTCTTGTGGACATCAGTCCAATGTTCCCTAGCATTCAGTTTGACCCGATAACGAACTATAGAAAATATGATAACATGAATATTATGGAAATTTTCAAAATATTATGAAATAAATGCAAAAATTTCAGAAAAGTCCACAAATTGACAATAAAATTCCGAAAAATTTTCATAAAATTGCAAAAAATTGCAGAAAATTGCAGAAAGATTACAGAAAATTGCAGAAAATTGCAAAAAATTGCAAAAAATTGCAGAAAATTGCAAAAAATTGCAGAAAATTGCAAAAAATTGCAGCAAATTGCAAAAAATTGCATAAAATTCCTAGACGTTGTACACCAAAATTGCACCGAGGTCAACCCCTCGTATATATATATATATATATATATATATATATATATATATATATATATATATATATATATATATATATATATATATATATATATATATATATATATTCTTTTTAAATATTTCAAAAGCTATGAAGATCATGTATTGTGTGGCTCATATATCTAGTTGTCAGTTTAATGTAAGAGTGTAGACATATAATAAAGACACACATTTGTTTTATGTTGGAAACAGAAAAGTTACCTCAATCACAAATTATTCAATCTTGATTTTAATATCAAGGTAATTTGATTAAGAGTGAGGGAGTATGAATTTATGGCGTTTGAAGAATTGAAACATTCGAGTAAATTTGAGAGTAAGGAAGCTTCCATATTGTTACTAATATGAGAATATTTTTTCAATATGTATGATGAAAGTGTTTTTTTTTGAACTATGAAGTTTAGAACAAAATTATGAAGACTGCTCATGGCTCTGTGTAGCACCATTTCGAAGATAATTTTAATTGCGAAATGTAGTCAGGTAGTCGAAAGTGTTAGAAAAAACAAAATGAAGATATCTGGAAAATCTTTTTTATACCGTTTTATATTATCCCGAATTAATACCGATAGTCTCAAGAACTAGAATAGAGGAGTTTTCTTCCGAGTAGATGTCACATCTGCATTCCAAATCTGGGCGCAGGATTCAGTTTTCCTTTTTTGGGATTCCGATAAACTCTGAATAAAACATGAGACGACAGCCAAGTGTTATCTCTTCATTAGCATTTTTCCTGAATTAGAAGGCTATCCACTCTTGCTAGGCACTCTGCGATGTCTACAATCTCGGCGAACGTCCATTTGGCCGTTTGGGGTCGACTTTTTCGAGGCGCGAAAAAAGCAACCTCTCTTTCACTCGATTGAAATATAATCGATCAGAACATACTGAATAGAGTTAAATATAATCCATTCAAATGTTCTACAGGTAAGCAATAATTCAGAGAATATTTGAGAATAATGCAAATTTGGTATGTATATTTCAGATGAAATTTAAATTTTTGATGATAACCAAAATATATCACGAAAATCATCAGGAGACTTTCTGTTCACACAAACAAAATTATTGAACATTTGAGTAATGAAGAGATCATTATTCGCAGCAAAATTATGTAAATGTTCACGAATTTAGTAAATAAACCTTAACAATTTTATAATGAACTAGCGACGAAAACCAGCGTTACCCGGGTCGAAATACATCGTACGCACTTCGCTTCTTAAAGACCTGTTAACCATAGTTGAGACTTGACTGAGAAAAAAAGTCAATCAATCAATTAAAATACGTTTATTCAAGATTTCTGGGGGGATGGGGTACATTTTTGTTATCTAGCTAAATATTTTATTGTGGGAAGTCATAAGGTTTTGCAACCTTCTTCAACCCTGGCTTTACTTAATTAATTCTCTAATATTTACAATATTAATAAAAACCTAATTTTCCTATCTTTGGGGGGAGTGCGGCTGCGGCCGACTTTTTTGCTAATTACGTGCCATTCGGTCCAAGGTCAATATATTTCAACTGACATTAGATGGTAAGGGAAACCACAGAAAACCTTTACCCACGCGAGAAAAAAAAAAGTAATGAACTTCGGCTTATATACCTTCAACGATCGAAATTTCTAGTTTGACCACATTCTAGAACATATAGTTACATTTGAAGGAAATCTGGAAATATCTTTAATATTCCTGAGAAGTCCTCATCGTTGTCACACACATATACACATAACGTCATTCAACACAACCTGAAATGAACTCACACACACACACACACACACATAAACTCGCCAAGATCAAACTCCTTACTCAGAAATTCAGACCAAGAGCTATCTACCACTACAACCATGAGTGGGTGGCAATAGGTGATTAAGAGAAAAGGCTTGATAAACCCTCAAACTCTTGAGGGCCAAACCACAGAATCAGTTGTGACAACACAATGGAAAACAAAACAAAACTCAAAACTTAAGAAATGTAGACTGAGACTGAGTTCTGCCAATTCAGATTTCAGCTCAGTCTCGGTCTAGATTTCTTAAGTTTTGAGTTTTGTTTTGTTTTTCATTGTGTTGCACAACTGATTCTGTGGTTTGTTCTTGTTCACTCTTTCTGTGGTCGGTCTGTCAAGACTATCTAGTTTTGTAATTTGTCAACTACTGCATAACGTGACTTGGAGATGTTGACGTCGGTTTTTGTTAATATTAGTTAATTATTACTTTCCAAAGATTCAATAACTCACGTTTCGTATTGTTATCATTACTGTTTTGTTTTTTTAATTTGTTTGTATGCTCCCTCTGTGTCATTCGATTTTCGCCGCTCTTTTTTCACAACTTGTCACATGTAAGTTGCGTTATACTTGTAGTAATTTTTAGCTTTCCCACTACTTACATTTTAGTTTGTTTATTCGAGTTCTTCAACCTTTAGCATCCTGATGAAGGTCCCAAACTAAGGACCGAAATATAGATGTTCATGACCAATGGTTGTTTGATATAAATCTGGCCCCCTATATAACCTTTTTATAATTATATATATATATATATATATATATATATATATATATATATATATATATATATATATATATATATATATATATATATATGTGTGTGTGTGTGTGTGTGTGTGTGTGTGTGTGTGTAAAATTGAATGTTGATATGTCATATTTCTGTGGAGAACGATTTTACTGTGAGATACTATCTACACTTATCTTTGACAGAATCGAATATATTCACTGAAATTGAATTCTCGCCCATCATTTGGTGAAACATCATAAAGAAATAAGTATTAATAATGAGTTCATAACTCGAAACATGTCGAGTAGCCAGTTCTCTCCAATACAGTACCTATTTTTTTTATATAGTTTTAGTTTAGTTTAGTTAGTTTTTTTTAGTTTAATTTATTGATCTCGTGAGCTGTACAATAAATACAGATGAGGTAAGTCAAAAATTATTACAATACAATTAAAAACACAATTTAAAAAATTTAAAAAAATCATTACAATACATCCACAGAGGCGAAAAATTGATCATAACCTAACTTAACTAATTAAGACCTATGACGAAAGCACAACACAGAGTGGCCCCGTAGTAAATAGGGAAACAAACCATATAATAAATACATTCAACGAAATTAAAAATTGGGTGATATATAGACAAAAAAAAAAGCTTAACTATTTCCGGTCACAGTAGTATCTGCTAAATTCAGCAACCGTGTAAAATGCATTCACCGACAATACGTCTTTTATACATGTTTTGAATCTAACAATCTCCAGGTTTTTTACTTCCCTGGGAAGTGTGTTATAAAGGTGGCATCCGGCAAATGTAGGCGATCTCTTATAAAACTCATGTTTTGGTCGTTCAGTTCTCAATGAATTCACATTTCTAATGTTATATTTATGAGACATACCACTGGTAGACAAATTCGATTTAGCACTGAGTATATAAATTAAAGTTTTATAAATGTAAATGCACGGAAGTGTTGAAATTTTATACACTTTGAAGATTTCTCTACATGTACTACCTATAGTGAAACTTAAGTCAAGTGTTATTTTGTTTTGAAGATTAATCTTCATTAAATATATTCAGTGCAAAAATTGATAGGAATGTCATGTTCATTCACGTTACTTTCATAGGCCAAGCTACAGAGATTTAGAGTGAGCTGGACTGGAAGTAGGTCAGTGTCACGATTGGTTACTCTATAGTAAACTGAGAATGTTTAGTACACCTGATATTACTGTAAACATCACGTATGGGCAAGGTCGCACATCAGCAGTTTGTTGTATACTAATGCTATATGAATATATATAAGAACCAGAGGAAATCTGGAGAAGTAAGTAAGACGGAAAGATAGACTCGTCACGCTGCCCGAGAGGTTAGCACTAAGTCTATATTCTTTAATACTGTGTCAATAAAGACTAAAAGTATAGTATGAACCTGTGCATCATTTAACACCCAGGACCAGTCATTACATGGCGATCCTGCCAGTTTAAGAAAAATTGTGGAAAATTGTGGTGATTGTGTGGCATAAATGGGAGGTTCTTCAAGTAAACCAGACAGGGAAGAAATCATAATTGCCCAGAATGGAGCAGGCAATTCGGCAACGGCAACCCAGGCCATCACAAGGACCGAAGGGATGCTAGGGGTAATGCTGATAATAATTTTGCTGGCAATTATTGTGATAATAGTGAAGAAGTTCCTGGCCCACATGAGGAAGCTGGCAAGACAGGAAATTCAGCGAGCAGAGCTACAAAAATCACAAGCATCGCTGTTGCAGGTTTGAGGTAGGATCTACCCTAGTGAACAGACACTATTAATAATTTTTTTTCTTCTTTCTTAAATTTAAGTATGAAATAGGATGACCCCCTTTTCATATATATATATATATTTTTTTTTGGTTATTTAGCACTAGTTTATTATTTTCAATTGTAGTGTGTTAATAGTTTCCTCGTTCGTGCAATAACCATAATTTAAGTTTAAATGGGAAATTTTTTTTGCTGTAGATAATTATTACTATTATTTTTTGTTGGAGCCATTCTTAGTTAAGATTATGGAAATTTTTTTATCACTCGTTCTGTGCCATTGAAATGAATATGAATTGTGTGACATTGACATTATTATTATTATAACATTGCTATTTTGATAACATGGGTAATCTGATGACACTGACCGGCATTGACTCACTATCGAGTTACTATTGTTTTTATGAGTAATTGGTTTATTGAATGGATTTGGAATCTTGCGATCTATTGTGTAACAAATTGAAGGAAATAAGAACTTATTTAATAAAAATTGGACCAAAACGACGGATTGAAAGTAGAGACATTGTTGAAACTAAATTAAACGAATCAAATAAAATTTATGAAGAGTGCAATAAATATTTTAGATCTTTCGATACTAAGAGAGTAGAGCAATCTGACCTTCAATTAGTTATAGATAAGAAAGCAAGAATCAACAGTATTTTCCGAGAAATTGTAAGTCTTTGCTCTTTTGATGATACGAATAGTGGAAAAAGTGCTTCTGATATTGTAGTAGAGACAACAAAATACAAAACTGCGGTCATGGAGTTCGATTTGAAAATAGCCTGCAGTCTTCTGCCAACAATGGATAGTACAGTAGAAAGCGTTAGTAAATTAATCGACGGTATAGAGTTGTACGATTCCATGTTAAGCCCAACAGCAAATCGGAATCATCTAATAAATCTAGTTTTGAAATCCAGGTTGTCAACAGCCGCTAAAATGAGACTCGATCAGAGTTATGGTACAGTGGAACTTTTGCTTTTAGATATGAAAAAATATCTTATTCCGAAAAAATCGTATACGGCCTTGCAAACAAAATTGTGTAGCGTTAGGCAAGGCAGTAAATCAGTGGTAGACTTTGGGAAGGAAGTCGAAGATCTGTTTGTTAATCTGACAATATCGCAAGCAGAAGGAAATCCTAACGCTTATAGTATCCTGAGACCAATTAATGAGAAACAAGCCATTAAGAGATTTGCTGATGGACTTAGCGACCAGAGGTTAAGTACGGTAATTGCAGCCCGTCATTTTGATTCCCTTCGCGATGCTATTTCGATAGCTGAAGGCGAGGATACCGAAAGGTCTGAGGAACGAGCGGTAATGGCATATGACAGTCGGGAGGCGAATGGCAGACAATTCGTCAATAGAGGTTTCCATCGAAACAGGGGTAATTTCAGGAACCAAAACTTTGACGGAAACGGTAGAGATCAAAATAGTAATAGGGAATTCAGAAACTATAACTATGGAAATTCGAGGGGTAGCTACAGGAGACAGCCCTATAGAGGACAAGGGAAAAATTACAATAATTATAGAGGTACGGCTAGAAGGGTGCAAGCAATAAACGGCCAAGAGAATGACCGTAGCGTGAATGTTGTTGAGTCAGTGGACAGTGAATTAGAGGTGAATCAACTTAATCAGTTTTTTCGAGAGGATTAGTATGCATGGGATTTTTACGGGTTCTGGTATGAATGAAGTATCGTTTACGGTAAATGGGGTAGATTTAAAATGTTTAGTAGACACGGGAGCGTCATTGTGCGTGATTAAACTCGAAAAGGTACATCCTAGTATTCCTATTTTTAAACACAACATAGAAATAAAAGGAATCGGGGGAAATTTAGTCTCAGTGGGGTATGTAAAATTAAAATTGTATGTTAATAACGAAGTTTTTGAAGAAAAATTTTTTGTATTAGATAATCTTTCGTGCGCAACGGATGCTATTTTGGGAGAGAACTTCTTTTCGAAGTATAAAGCTGCAATAGACTACGAAAGGGGCTGTCTGGCTCTCAAACGCAATGGTAAAGCCGTAATAATAGACCTGAGGGCGAGACAGACTCCTACGCATAATGTAGTCAATATCCCGGCTAGATGTGAGGTGATACATTTAGTACCAACTGAAGCAGAAGGCGATTGTGTGATTGTAGCGAATGAACTAAGTCAAGGGGTATTTGTAGCAGGGGCAGTAGTGACTGTTCGCAATGGCAAGATACCCATACGACTGATGAATACAAGGGAGAATGAGGTGAATATTAGAAATTTTGTCCCAGAACTACGTAGTGTGAATGAATTTGAGTGTTGCACATTTGAAAATAAGACTAACTCGGTAGAGAGAGTGAAAGAACTATTCAAACGTATACCTTTCAAGGATATAGGTAAGAAAGAACAGGTATCCATAGAAAATATTTGCGCAAAGTATGCCGACATTTTTCATTTGGAAAATGACAAGTTGACGACAACAAATTTAGGGCAAGCAAATATAACATTAAAGGAAAATGCGGTACCAGTGTACAAAAAGCCATACAGGTTGCCCCACAGTGCCAAAGAGGAAATAAGTAGACAGGTAGACGTTATGTTAAAAGATGGCATAATCGAGGAAACGTCATGCGAATGGAGCTCTCCCTTACTTATTGTGCCCAAGAAAGCGGACAGTTCGGGGAAAAAGAGGTGGAGGACTGTTATCGATTATCGTGTACTCAACACGCAGATAAAAGATGACAAATTCCCTCTGCCAAACATTACGGATATCCTTGACTCTCTAGGTGGAGCGATGTATTTCAGTACCCTCGACTTAAGTCAGGGATACCATCAGGTCGAGCTGAATGAGGGGAGTAGACCTTGCACGAGTTTCGTTGTTAACGGAAAGGGGCAGTTCAGAATGCGTCGCCTACCAATGGGATTAAAAGTATCACCGAACATATTTTCAAGATTAATGACAGTGGCAATGTCGGGCCTAGGGCACCGTTGCATAGTCTATTTAGATGATTTAATAATTTTCGGTCGTAACTTAAATGAACATAATTATAACTTGGTTCAAGTATTGGAGAGGCTCCGTAAATATAACTTGAAATTAAACCCTGCAAAATGCAATTTTCTAAAAAGGGAATTGCTGTATTTGGGGCACATTATCACCCCAGAAGGAATACTTCCCGATCCTGAGAAGACTAGGGCACTGGAAAACTATCCGCTACCAACTAACGCAGAGGAAGTTAAAAGATTTGTTGCATTTGCAAACTATTACAGGAAATACATTCCTTATTTTGCCCAAATAGCGGCACCTCTAAATAAATTAAGTCAGAAGTCCGTACCCTTCGTCTGGTCGGATGAATGCCAACAGTCATTTTTGAAGCTGAAAAAAGCACTCCTCACCAGACCAATTTTGCAGTATCCAGATTTTTCAGAGAAAAACGAGTTTAGACTACAAACGGACGCTTCGGTATAGCCATTTCAGCTATACTTTCTAATAGCGACAACAGACCCATAGCCTATGCGAGTAGGGCATTGAATAGAGCTGAACGCAATTATTCAACGATTGAAGAGGAACTATTGGCCATCGTATGGTCCGTTAAGTATTTCCGCCCATACTTATGGAACAGACCTTTTAGAATTTTTTCGGACCATAAACCACTGATGTATTTATTCAGTCATAATAACCCATCTAGTCGCTTAACAAAGTTTAGGTTGTGTCTAGAGGAATACGACTTTACAGTCGAGTATGTCAGAGGCAAAGACAATTGTGCAGCGGATGCATTGTCAAGAATAATTGTTACGTCAAACGAGCTCCAAAAAATGAATGAAAGTGTTGTTGCAGTTATGACTAGGGCACAGAATAGGAAAGGTAGGAGTGAAGAAATCGACCAGGGCTTGAAAGCGCCTAAGGATTTGGGCCCGGATCAACCAAGAATAGGGGAGATTCTTAAGTCACCCCCCAATTTTACAGAATTATGTTTTGTAAGTAAGAAATCCCTAACGCAATTAATAAATAATGATACCTCTAATAAATATAACTTTGAAAATATATATTACGATAAAGCCGTTGCAACAATCTACAGTAATCTAAATATTCGATCAGCATTGGCGCGAGACGAAATGTTGAGAAATTTAGAAAGTATCTGTAGAGAAAATGAAATAAAGGAGATATTAATTACTAAAACAGAGAGAAATATAGACAGTATTAGGGATTTAGCAACGGCAATTAATGAATTAGACACCTGGAAGGGTCCAATTATTAATATTATAAAAGAGGTAAAGAAAATTATAAGCAATGAAGAGAAGAAGTTAATATTAAATGATTTCCATTTGCTGCCTACTAGTGGGCACGCAGGCATCAAGCGGATGTTTAACAATGTTAAAAAATATTATTACTGGCCAAGTATGCTGGTTGACATAACAAGGTTTGTGAATAGATGCGATTCGTGTCAGAGAAATAAGCATAGTAAACATACCAAAGTACCGATGGTCGTGACTACCACGTCCAATGCGGCTTTTGAAAAAATTTTGCTTGATATTGTCGGTCCGTTAAAAGCAGACAATGACGGATTTTCGTACCTTCTAACTGCTCAATGCGAATTGACAAAATTTGTGGAAGCTTACCCACTGAGGACAAAAGATTCGGTATCAGTTGCCAAGGCATTTGTGAATAATTTTATATTACGTTTTGGAATACCTAAAGAAATCGCAACGGATAGGGGAACGGAATTCATATCGAATACCATGACCGAGGTATGTAAATTGTTAAATATATCGAAATTATGTTGTACGGCGTATCATCACGAGAGCATAGGTGCATTAGAGAATACGCATAAAGTATTAAATGCATACATGAGGGCACTAACGGCAGAACAAAGCTCTTCTTGGAGTAGCTGGGTTCAATACTGGTGTTTTTCTTTCAACAATGCTGTGCATTGTGAAACACAGTACAGCCCTTTTGAATTAGTTTTTGGGAAGACATGTAGATTGCCAACCAATCTGACGGGAGGAGTCGAGCCTGTTTATAATCCTTACGATTATCCAATTGAACTGAAATATCGGCTACAAAAAGCGCAAACGGAGGCTCGGCAGAACTTGGTAAGGAGCAAAGAATTAAGAAAGGCAAATCATGACAAGAAACTAAAACCCATAAATTATAAAATAGGTGATAAGTTATTGTTGAGAAACGAGAGTGGCAATAAACTCAGTGAAGTGTATGTAGGCCCCTATATAGTGATTGAGGACTGCGAACCTAATGTAGTAATCCGTAAAGACGAAAAACCCGAAACTGTTCATAAAAATAGAACAAAATTATACGTAGAATAAATTACTTTAAAATTGTATGTTAAGTATACTTACAGTGCACATCCGACGAGCGATATGGTAGTTAAACCATTCTTAGGAAATTGAAAGAAAAATTTTAAATTATCATACGTTTAAACGAGACAGAATTTTCTCGAGTAAACCTCAATAAAATTCTTTCAATTTGCCAAGGGCGTGGACTGGAAGTAGGTCAGTGTCACGATTGGTTACTCTATAGTAAACTGAGAATGTTTAGTACACCTGATATTACTGTAAACATCACGTATGGGCAAGGTCGCACATCAGCAGTTTGTTGTATACATAATGCTATATGAATATATATAAGAACCAGAGAAAATCTGGAGAAGTAAGTAAGACGGAAAGATAGACTCGTCACGCTGCCCGAGAGGTTAGCACTAAGTCTATATTCTTTAATACTGTGTCAATAAAGACTAAAAGTATAGTATGAACCTGTGCATCATTTAACACCCAGGACCAGTCATTACAGAGCATTTTGTGCAAAAAGTGTTAGAAGAAAACCAGCTCCGCCATTGTTTGTCAAATAGTTCCACATGATATAGTGATATGTTTTTCACTCGACTTTATTATTTATATCTTTGTTATTAACAATTTTATGCAAAAAATCGCGATATTTTTAGTTTTTTGCTTATAAAATTGAAACTATCAGAGTAATCGTGATGGTGTCAACAGACTTATTGTAGAAAATGAAAAGACAAAAAAAATGAGAGGTCGGACGACTCAATCAGACCCTCAGTCTAAGGGAAAATTGGAAAAAACCGTCCAAAATGCAGTTTTTTCAAAAGTTCATAACTCGGTTGTTTTTCGAGTTGTAGCGTAGATCCTCCGGTTAGTATCATTTATCAATATAAACTTTATTTGTGCGAAGATCAGGAACTGTCCGATGCATAGTTTTTGATCTGTGGCCATTTGATTATGTTACTATGCAATTTTTCAGCAGACCTGAATGCGACAGATATGGTCCGATTTCACAATTTACTAAAAAGATTTTGAAAGTAAAATTCTCATAGTTCAAAACGTTCATCTTGGTTTTTCATAAAAACGCTGAAGAATATGTCAAAAATGAAGCTGAACATGACAAAAAACGGCCGAGCGCGTGAGAGTAGTTGATGAGTGGGGGTTTACAATTATTATCTGACAACGTTTAGAAATTACTGTCACGTTCAAAATGCCGACGCTTTCGAATGTCATACTTCTCCTTGCCTGGTGCTCTACCCCCACTCTTCAACTACTCTTACGCGCTCGGCCGTTTTTCGTCATGTTCAGCTTCATTTTTAACATATTTCTCAGCGTTTTTATGGAAAACCAAGATGAACGTTTTGAACTATGAGAATTCTACTTTCAAAATCTTTTCAGTAAATTGAAATCAGACCATATCTGTCGCATTCAGGTCTGCTGGAAAATTGCATAGTAACATAATCAAATGGCCACAGATCAAAAACAATGCATCGGACAGTTCCTGCTCTTCGCACAAATAAAGTTTATATTGATAAATAATACTAACCGGAGGATCTACGCTACAACTCGAAAAACAACCGAGTTATGAACTTTTGAAAAAACTGCATTTTGGACAATTTTTTCCAATTTTCCCTTGGACTAAGGGTCTGATCGAGTCGTCCGACCTCTCATTTTTTTTCGTCTTTTCATTTTCTACAATAAGTCTATTGATATCATCACGATTACTCTGATAATTTCAATTTTATAAGGAAAAAACTAAAAAAACGCGATTTTTTGCATAAAATTGTTAATAACAAAGACATAAATAATAAAGTCGAGTGAAAAACATATCACTATATCATGTGGAACTATTTTACACACAATGGCGGAGCTGGTTTTCTTCACTTTTACATGAAAAAATCTCTGTAGCTTGGCCTATCATTTTAAATCGACTCCTTTTAGCGTAAATCGATAAATTGACATTTGTCAGTGTCTTTCAAAAAATTAATTGTCATTCCCACATAAAACTCCGCGTTCTTGGATTATTGATTCTCTGCTCTTTAGCCACCTGCGTTAAGTCGCTTTGCAGATCCATTGGTCCAGAAATTATTCATATAGGAACACGGTGTTAATGAAGTTATCATCATAACGGAATATATGCACATTTGCAGTTCAAGACAATTGCCGTTTAGCAGAATTAGCCAAACGATACTTAGCTTCGCGTGTTAATGTTATGCTCTCGTTCTTCGATATGCTGATCACGCTATCCGTGTCGGAGTTCTGTGACCACTCTAGCACCTCTACCGTCCGTGTGAACGTTATTAGTTTGCCAAATGTGATTAAGTAAGAAATTCTATGGTTTCACTGGAGAACGCTGTGTTCTCTTTGAATAATCTGAAGTGATATAAGTACTCTTTAAAGCAATTAGCAAAATCGTGAGCAAAAAGGACAATATGAATGTATGTATTTCATGACATTTATGATTATGAATTTGGAAAGATTATACGAGTAATCAAAGTACATCAGTAGAGTTAAAACACCGGCATTAGGTCGATAATATCTGAAAAGACGTTTTAATTATAATATATGTTCTGAGTGATGTTATGTATGAGTAGAATTCTTGTGTTTTTTTTTCTATATACCTTCTTATACATCAGTTTGAAAATATGACTGACATTTGTCATTTTAGTTTTTTAGTTTTTTTCCTTTTTTGTTCGATTTTTATTATTCTCTTTATAACGTGGTTTTTTTTATAGCATTGTCAAGGCTGTGAAATGCAACTCATACATTAAAGTTTATACTTTGTGGTTTTTAGACAAGTGTTTTATTACTTATTTAATTTATCGAATATGAACTAACACAGAGTTTATTCATCTTCTATCGATTTCATTTATATAATGTTAATAAGGGACAAATAAAGGACACTGTCATCTGCCATTATTCAAATAAATAATAATAGAAATAACATCACTATGAATTGTGTAAAAAGAAAACAGTTAAGAAGAGAAACCAAATTTTGAGTGAGAAACATTTATTTCATGCATTCCTTAAATAAAAAAGACTATTCTATACGCATGTCTGAAAATTTCCTTATCAGCGTCTACCTAAATGTATACAAGGTGCTTCTTCATTTTCAAGAATCATTTCTCAATTTAACCTTATACAATTTGGATCGTCAGTCACCCCACCGTAAAACTTTGACAATACAAAACGGTATCGTTCTTCTATATAATTTAATTTCTGTTTTAAACAATTCCGAATGCGTGCACCGATCAGAAAATAACAAAATTCACGTTTGCCGAACTCCCGGCGTTGTTCAGTGATCAAATCGAATTTTCAGATGCACAGTAGCCAGCCAAAGTATTATTCGATTTGATTTTCTATGAGGCAGGAGCACTGGAATGCGAAATTTGATTCCGGTTCTTCATAGAATTATATTGTTCACTAGGACCAGTTGTCCTAACTCAATAGGCCACGTTTGATGTTCCATTCCGAAAAATTCGTTCTTGGACGTTACGGCCCATCGCGACCATCTAACTCGTGCAAATTTAATTTGGAATGATTCGTCGTTTTCGAGTCGTATGACAGTACGGAAAACTTTATAGGAGTCTAGTCGCTGTGCTCTTTGTGGAACTGTATATACTCAAGAATTATCAACCTTTGAAATCGTTTTGAGCTCAAAGATTGCACCGAGGAAAATCAATTGATACGTTATTCCTTTTTTGTGGCAAAAATGCCTGATGAAGGATAAAGTAATGAAGATGTATCACCCTTGTTTTGAAGGGGTTTAGCACCATACTATATTTCAACAAAGTTAGGAAAGGAATTTCAAGACAATAAATTTCAACATAACGATGAACGCCAATCTACGAGGAACACTTTTTGAGTATATCCAGACTGAATCTGATATTTCAGTAATAAGAGAGATCTTTCAAAAATAAACAATTTTTATTAGTTCATTTCTTCATAAAACTGATAACTGTTGAAATTAGCGCAAAATAGTCCATGTTGTTTTATTTATGTTGGCAACATACTTAATCTGTTACTGGAGGTTGGCAACTAATGCCTAACCTTTAAATCATATCTAAGAAAATTAAGTTAGTTTGTGCTGAGAATTCAACTATATTGTTTTGATTTAATAGTAACATTTCATAGAACAAAAGTTGATCAATGAAAATTTGACATGGCACATGTCACATTTTCAACAACACAGTTTTACATGAAATATATCAATTGATCATATTCCAAAACTAACCAATAATATATCATACCTACTCACACTGTATTAAAACGCTTGCAATTAGAAAAATATATTATTTTGTTCGTGGTTTTTTCTAGCGAAAGTTCAGATGAAACATTGAAACTATGTAAATACTCAACAAATTAGCCAACTGGATATGAGAATAATGAAACTATTAATTCAATATTTAATGAAAGAAAAACTCTTACAAAGAGAAACAAGTATCAAATTGAAATATAAACAGACTTCATAAAATTAATCCATATAAATTACAAGTATAAATAATTCAACATCTTCAGCAAAATTCATAATATATATATATATATATATATATGTATATATATATATATATATATATATATATATATATATATATATATATATATATATATATATATATATATATATATGTATATATATATATATATATATATATATATATATATATATATATATATATATATATATATATATATATATATATATATATATATATATATATATATATATATATATATATATATATATATATATATATATATATATATATATATATATATATATATATATATATATATATATATATATATATATATATATATTAATATATATATATATATATATATATATATATATATATATATATATATATATATATATATATATATATATATATATATATATATATATATATATATATATATATATATATATATATATATATATATATATATATATATATATATATATATATATATATATATATATATATATATATATATATATATATATATGTTACGGTTAAAGTATTTACTTGGCTAGTATATAAACTAGTTAGATAGTATACAAACTATCCAACTGCCTGGTTATTTTGATGAAAAAACATATTTTCACTAAAATAGCTACTAGTAATGGCTGGTTTGTATACTATCCAGCTAGTTTATAAACTATACAAAATTTATCGCTAAAACTCAAACCACAAGGAAATTACACAAATTAGCTAGCATTTTTGGCTAGTTTGTAAACTATCCACATTAGTTGGATAAGGTGTGAACCTGATATTGGTAGTATTACATAATAACCAACGAGTTGGTTAGTATGAAAACCAAGCAACGCGTGTTGGTTATTGTGTAAACCAACCAATTTAGTGGGGTTATGTTTCGTCAAGTGTTGTGTATTGTGACGTTGTACAGTTGTGTCTCGTGAAATTTGTTTAAGAATAGGTATCGGGTTATTAAAAATGTCTCAAAATTCAAAATAAATTAATTATAGCGATCATAGTGAACTTTTGCAACGTATCAAGAGAATAAGTACGCGAAACTGGACCTGACAGTGGTAACAAAAGTGATTATCATGTGATAAATACTTATGATTTACAAAGAATCGAATCATCTTATGTAATTCTACATAGAAGATCTTTAAAGATTATTTTACGTTTGAGTGAATGTTATGATGCGATTAAAGCTGTAGTCACCATCTGGTCTAGTTTGTAAGTCGATGAGATCGATTTGGCATCGAGAGTTCAAATGATTTGAAACAATTGGTTTAACAACAATTCCCTTTTTAGTTTTGTTCCGTTTAAGCTGACAATTTTCACAAGTTTCAATGAACAATTTTACCATTTCCTGTGTTAAGTTGTGATACTTTTCGTTTAATAATTTTGTTGTTGCTTGACGCCCTCCATGCCCAGTTCCCTGATGGGCAGCTTTAATCGCATCATAACATTCACTCAAACGTAAAATAATCTTTCCAGATCTTCTATGTAGAATTACATAAGATGATTCGATTCTTTGTAAATCATAAGTATCTATCACATGATAATCACTCTTGTTACTACTGTCAGGTCCAGTTTCGCGTACTTATTCTCTTGATACGTTGCAAAAGTTCACTATAATCGCTATAATTCATTAATTTTGAATTTTGCGACTTTTGGTCGTAAACGTCTAATAATAGGCTTTCAAATTGTTGCTGTTGATTCATTTTTAATAACCCGTTACCTATTCTTAAACAAATTTCACGAGACATAACTGTACACCGTCACAACACACAACACTTGACGAAACATAACCCCACTAAATTACCCAAAGAAAATTGGTTGGTTTACACAATAACCAACTCGCGTTGCTTGGTTTTCATACTAACCATACCATATCAGGTTCACACCTTATCCAACTAATGTGAATAGTTTACAAACTAGCCAAAAATGCTAGCTAATTTGTGTAATTTCCTTGTGGTTTGAGTTTTAGCCATAAATTTTGTATAGTTTATAAACTAGCTGGATAGTATACAAACCAGCCATTACTCGTAGCTAGATGTCAAAAGTTTTGATGAAGCCACGAATGTCGTGGCGAAACGTCAACTTTTTAATAAAATCGAGTTTTTTAAGATTCAACAAGCCTGTTATTGCTAATAATTATCAAGAGATTAGAAATAGTTCACAGGCAACAACAATTCGAATAAATATTATATATATATATATATATATATATATATATATATATATATATATATATATATATACATATATATATATATATATATAGGGTAATTCCGGGAGAGTTGGACCACCGGTAGGGATGGACCAGTCGCGTAGTTCCGTTCTTTGCCACTCGCACGGTATGATCGTTAACCAAAGCTATAGTGGCGGTCAACCCACGCTATGAGTTTCGCTTCGATTACAATCTTATTTTTCAAGAAAAAAATTAATGTATGTTTGGTGAGTACAAATAATTTTTTGGGTAGTTAATATCAATTTAGCTCAAAACCATAATTTATACAATATGGAATTGACGATTTTGTAGTTAAGACAACAGATGTTTAGGTAGAAAACTAAGCTCAAATGGCTACAAGATACGTACTGGAAAGAAAAAATAAGATCAGGTCCTTTTCTACCTGACTGTTGGGAGAGATGGACCAGTACCGTTTGGAAGTGATGGACCGATAAATCTTAGAAGGAGAGATGGACCACTAACTCAATGTAGAATATCATTATATTTTTGATCAGAAAACAGCTGTTAAAAGAAAGTCAGCGAGTGTCTCTAAGGTTCTGAATTCTATTGAAAACCTGGAAGGATTGAAAAAAGGAAGATCTTGCCAAATGTTCTATGAATCATCTAGCTTAGAAAGCTACGACTCTGAAGAAATTGTTCAAGATGAAGAGTTGACATTAGAAGATATCTGGGACGAAAATGAATGCGTTGGCTGTGGTAAGAGGATTGGACCAAGCGAATAAAATGTAGTCGTTGGTCTCATGAAGGTTGCTCTAGGTATGAGGGTAAATGCGATTATTGCGGTAAAAGGGAAATCATTTGAGAAAAAACAGACAATATTCAGGTAGGCTTCAAAAAAAAAGTAAAAACAACTAAGGTATTGTTGAATTTAAAAATGCTACATTAAAATTTTCAATCATTCTGAACACGTAAAAAATAATCAATTTATATTAGGTTAACTTTAGTTTTGGATGACAAATATTATGTTTGTTTTTTAAATATGGGCCAGATAAACTTTCAGAAAAACGGATATAACAATTTTGTTTGAACTTTTTCCTGAAAAACTCAATATTCTATTTGAAGCTAACAGAATTGTTCACTAACAGCACTTGTACAATTTTCTGCAAGTGCGAAAGTCAATAAATTATGAGCTTCATGTGGTTCAATTCTCCCGGAATTACCCTTTATTATATATATATATATATATATATATATATATATATATATATATATATATATATATATATATATATATATATATATATATATATATATATATATATATATATATGAATATATATATTTATATATATATCATTCATATCATCAGGAACAAGTTACATATTTAATAATTGATTTATTATTTCAAATTTCATTTCTTGAAAGAATACATAAGACATTGAAATTCTTTTCTTCAAAATGTTTGGTTAGGAATTGTGCGTATGTAAATTTGTTAATTTCTTTCGAACGACTATTATTACTTGAAAATTGAAGACTGATTCCTCAACGTTTATAGCCAAATCTATGTTTACCTGATTCGTATAAAAAAAATTTGCTAAGAGCTCCAACTTTCCAAGCCTATTCCGGGAAATGATTGAAACCTTTCCCTTCTGCAAATTGAATAACTCCATGAACGTTATCAGTTCGACATTGTCAATTTTCCGAAGTTGGATCATTCATGGTTCGTATTTTTAGTACCTTTATCTCATTACTAGGACCAATTATTTTTAATTGCATTCTCTTGATCAGATTCATCAACTTAGTGTCCTAATATTATAAAGCACAATGCTTTCACCCTTCCATGAACTTTCGCGAACAATAATTAGAGAAAATTTCGTCCGCCATGAGCTGAAACTTTCTGCCCGTATTTCTTAGGAGTTTAACTAGGTCTCTGATTGCGTTTGTATGTAACTCGTGCAGTAATGATTAATTGGGGGGTGAGGAGGCAGTCGCAGGACTTGGAGGGGCTGAATGATATTATTCGTCTTGCTTTTGAAAAACTTTTTAAAAGAAAATAACGCGCGAGCAGAAGGACTCCACCACTCCAGTCGTATTTTGTCCTCATTTTCATTCTCTTTTACAAACTAATTCTTAATCCCATAAGTCAATCTGAATAAGCTTTGAAGATGAGTAAAACTTTGAAAACTATGAAAGACATTTAACTGGCTACGCTTGTGGAAAAGAGTTCACATCTCCAACGAAACTTCCAACTTGATATGTTAATTGACGTACCTAAATTCAATGTGCAGAAGCTGTGAAGGAGCGCAAAACTTAAAACAAAAACACGACAAAATAAGAAATCTCTACATAAAAATGGTGGCGTTTATGCAAAAAATTTGAATATCCAAATAGCACCTTTATATCAACTCAATTCACGTACGAATTTTCAATTATCTCACTCAATTTGAACCCAAGCAGCATTTTTAGTCGTTGGTACGAGCGGGCAACCATTGTTGAGAACTGTAGAGTTATAGTTGCTGGTGACGGAAACATTATTGCTACGATCCCATTACGTGCCAAAGACATTTTGAAAGTGAAAGTAACGTAAAATATACTACCCCCGAACTTATACCGCCACGTTGCTCACACGTTCCAACTACGTGACAGGAACGTAGCGGCGGAGTCACCGCTACTTTATAATATTTTTTTCCGCCTTTACTTTGGCTTCTGCTTTGCCTTCTCTTTGTCTAGAATATTTGGATTAAGTTTAAATAGCACCTCGCGTCATTATTCAGCCTTCTCAACTAAATCGAAATAATATTTTTATGGTTAAGTATATATTATCACTTGTAAAATATATTTTTAGACATTTTTTTTTCAGGAAGGCAATGATAAAAAAGCATTAAATTAGTAAAATATATATTTTTAACATTTCTACTAATTCTATGGGTTCAGTTTCGCTTCAATTTATATTTATTTTTGATTTTTTTGACGATTCCATAATAATTATGTAGTATTATAAGGAAATTGGAATAAATGTAATGACATCCCACATTTTGTCAGTAAATATGGCGCATTTTACAGAAATTGCTTCAGAGTAATATTTACGACACATCCTGTGTTTGAAGTATTTGCCACTTCACTGCAAGTAGCGGCCACTACAGTTTTATCACTTCAAAGTTATTATGACCATTAAGTAGAATATTTGTTGTAGATATTTCAAGGTATATTGCCGCGATAACTACAAAATAACCTCAAAGTTTACGAAGCCACGATAAAGTTGCCATTGCAACTTTTATCCATAATAATTAATAAGTGCATTATAGTATTTTGTGCGTGCTGCATGTATTTCGAAATGTACATGCGATAAATAAAAAAAAACAATATCGGTGTTTGAAATTGTGACCACTCAAGAAAAGCGTGACATATATTTCACGGTTGTTCCACGTAGGTGGAAGAAAGACAGAGTATTATTTTGACTGCAAAATTTGAAGTACAGCACAAAACAGCAACAGATCATTGGAACACCAAGAAGTACTCAAAGTAACTAAATACTCATAAATGTATATTGACGAAAATGGATAGACATTTACATCCCTATAAACTGACCATATGTTTATAGTTTTTTTCAAAAGTAATTGGAACTTTGTTGTAATTTTAAGGCAGAGTCGAGGGCAGAGTGGAAAGTGAGAATTACTGTGAAGCAGGTTTCGTGAGTAGCGAGACAGTTAATTTTACCTTAAATATTACTGCATAGTCCCATAAGTTTGAAGGAATTTCAAAAGTAGCAACGAGGTCGTAGTTACTGTTAACGCTACCATAAAGTAATGTTTGGTTGATGTGTTTTTCATAATTAATTTCCACATCATTTTCCACCTTTTCGAAAAGTTGCCCATGACTTATTTACAGCGCACCCTATCGGATAACTCGTCAATAACAGTTATAATAGAAATAGAAGCAAACTCTGTGACTCGCAGTATGCTGCGGCCCATTCGTTTCAGAAACGCATCCAGACCGACTTTTTTATTCGAGAATGTGTGTGTGTGTGTGTGGGAGTATTCAGTGAAATCCGCGCTATTTTCCGATCATTACTTCCGGTCGGGCGCGTCTTTTGAAAGCTTGCTCTCTGCGGCTTATCGATTGCACGACCGAATAATGATATATTTTATTCGCGCCCGTAGTTCGGCAAAACTACAAACAAAACGCAAATGGTCATCAGTTTTGTCGGGGCCGAAGGCGCCCGCTAATGATGCGCCAGTTCAGAGGGCCGTAACCGGCATTTTTAGCCTCGCACGAGTCCATGATTACGACTACGCCTTATATATGATCTTGGAGTAAATTTCATGGATACCTTGGATTATCGCTATATGTAAAATTTGCGTCCAAATTTACAGTATCATAATTATAGAGAACCATCATTCGATTCCGCGAGCAGTTCCATTTTCTTTCGAAATGAACAATTTGATCAAAATTTTTGTGGAGAGAGACTTAATTATAGCTCCCAGTGAGAAGAGGTCGATTTAAAAAAACTATACTTGCATTGCCATCAACATGTGGACTGAGCGTATAATTGGTTCGTACCTAATTGACATTTTTTTGTCATGCATTATGACTCCGTAATAATTTAACTACAAGAATACTTTCAACTGTTGCTAGGAATATAATTTGCATCTGAAATGGTTGTGGATATCTACGATTTCGTTATTTTATTGAAAATAACATAATCCGCACTTTTCTTTCTGCAAGAACTAGATTGCACCCTGAACGAACTTACAGCAAACTTATGAATACATTAGGTTTTTGATGGAAAAAATGGAGCAGTTTATCTGAATTATGTTATACAATACGTTGCATGTTTCAACAAAATGTATGATTTGTGTAGACGTTAAACTTTATAATTGAAACATCTTCATGGCTACAAGTTCATTTAAATATTTTTTCCAACATGCTACCGAACAAAATAGTCACTAAGGAACTAAATTGAAACATCAGACATGTACTAGTTAAGAATATTACTAGAATATTTGGCCTGCTATAGGGGGAACCCTATATATCAAACACAAGACTTATTGGTCTACCCTCGTGATGGATAAAGAATGTTGTCTTGCTTTCATATTAC